>JAYKKI010000079.1:10580000-10620000 GCA_039881145.1 Druceiella hillmani | reverse complement strand
AAATTTTATGATTTAAAACAAGTATTCCTTTCAATTATTCATATTTAATGTTTAACAATATTCGGTGTTAAGTCCTACAATAATAATTGCAAACATCGCTGTGCTCACAGACGGCGACCTATTCAATTGACGAATTAGTTACTTTCTCATATTGACAAAATTATCACTGACAAATTTACCAGTAAACAATTATTAATAAAAGAATGTAATTCTTATAGAAAATATTCACTTAAACAAATGTCAGGTAGTTCAGAAGAAATTAGCACTGATGAAAGCGGAACACGATTGCAATATTCACGGTGCATCTTATGCTTCTTACTTCGTCGGGTTAAATTTTGGAAATAAAAGGCATTGAAAATTAAACAAATAGTCATGTGTTATGTATTAACAGACGCCAGTTTTGATATATTTTTATTAATTTGGCATAAACTAACATCACAACTAATCAGCGCCATCTCTCCCCAAAGGCATAAATTTGGACGATCGAAGATATTAATATTACCACAATTCGATTGATCGCAATAAACTGAGAATTTTTTAAAACATTACATAAATCTGCGTTACATAAATTGCATTACATAATTTGAACTCCATCCATACATACCATCCTATTTTTTTATATTTGTAAATTAATTATAATTATTCGTTCCACCGAACCGTTCCAAAACTTGTCACTAATCTAAAGCTTCAAAATGTACTAAATATAGCTCAAAATTTAATTACACCTGCGTCGGAATAACTGAAAAAAGGTTCCAGAAAATACCACCAAATAAATAGAGCATACGGAAATACCCGAAATGCAAATTTCTTCAAAATAAAAAAATAACAGTTTCCAACTCGTCATCATTTGAGTCGGAATTATTTTCCACAGACGGTGAGTACTATATGAGCCACATGGATAAACAAATTTAAAAAATTGCAATCACATTCGTGGAACAAACAAAAAACTATTTACATGAATTAATTGTGCCCTTAATGAGATCCGCGATAAGCGCAATTAAAGAAAAAATTGCCCCATTTGATGACTTTCAGAAGTTAGTAGAATTCCACACTGCTAATTAAGGTCGTTTGATAGCAGTAATATGAGATAGTAACAAATCCGTAAAAAATCTAAATCCCTTGAACATTGTGATACAAAGGGAACTATCTAGACTGAAATCGAAATTTGCAGAAATTGGTCAAACTACTCGACAGTGATATATTGAAATACAGAATATTTATGAAATTTTCAATAAAAATATTTTTAATATACTTTTAATTTGCCAACACCACCAGAGAAAATATGAGTCGCACGCAGCGTTATCACCGGCAAATCGGATTGTATGCGCAACGTCGAGGTGCAGTTGACTACAAGGCCTCTGCATGACGACATCGTCGTGGCGGTGAGCATGCCTCGCTCCGTCACTAAGCAATTCATCCAGCCTATACCCATCATCATTATATACCCACGTAAAGTATTTAAGAAGTTAAGAAATTACTTTATGGAAAAGTACGCGCCTTAAAAAACAATGAAAAACGTCATGACTATGTGTGAATAATATATTTAACAGTGCTTACCCTGGAGACAAATTTCTTGCCATCAAATGTGAAAACAATATTTTGAAAATGTGACTATCTGTTTACTATTTAATTATTAACGTAATATCCTATGTCACAGAGATATATGTATTTCTACATAACTTCATTACTTTAGCGCCCTGCATACAATTTGAATCTCAGTCAACATCTAATAATGTACGGTATTGAAAATAAGTATTGTGAATTAAATAGGAAGCTTTATCAAAATAGATTCCCAGTTAATTTTATATCTGGCAAAGCTCTTCTCGGATTTGTTTGTCTAACATTACGAGTTTCGTTTGTTGATTTATTCCTTCGTACTTTAAATGGATAATTTTTAATTTTGAAATTTTAATTCTATTATTTACTTTTGATTCTGATATTTTGTTTTTGTCCATTGACTTTCAATAATAGAGACCATAGTGATACGATGTAATTATTCTTGCGAGGATAAAAAATAACATTTTATCGCATTTTATATTCTTTACACTATGATAAACGCTAAGTTATATAATTTCAAAATATTGTTTGTTAATTACATTTTTAAGTTTTTACTTATTTTGTTCCTTTATTAACGAACAATTTACTGACAATTTTAAATTTAAGACGGTAAATTTATTATTCAATACCCCACAATATGATTCTAATCACGTATTGTTATCCCGTTTGTCTAATCACGTATTGTTATCCTGTTTGTTGACGTATTACTACATTGCTGAAAGTATTTAGCAAACTTTGCTAATAGCCCACCTGAAGATGTTGTAATATAACGAAACCTAGGTCGTGGTAAAAAACTTAAGGAAAGTAGAAATAATACTGCATCACGTAGTTTCATTTAATTGTGTTTATTAAATATTTCATAACCTTTAATAATTGTCATACACTTTGAGTATTGACCCATTACTTTAATTTCAGATAATATCAGCGTGGGTTAGAAAATGCGCGAAAGGTGTCGAATTAACCTTGTTATTACATACATTGTTCTTTACTTTTAGATGACAATTAAAGAAGTCATTTCATAGACCTTCAATTTTATCGCTTAAACTACAATTTTGTCGCAATGCCAAATATCTGATATTATTTCAGTCCTCAAACATAAATTATTATTGAGGTCAAGTTTACACAATCAGAGTCTTATTAGTAGCTCGAGTGCATGACACACAAGGGTCAGTCTTTAAATCCATGTAAAGGATTATTCTAAACGGGTAACCTACGATTGCTGCAGCTCCAGGTGGGGTATTATAGTTCGTACGATATGACCGTGTAGATTGGCAACTATCTGCAGCTATAGTAATCATAGGATAAGGTTCTGATCTATGTTGTTTTTGGAAATGTCTTCACGTGACTCTTTCTCCATTGTTTGCTCCGCCGTTATTTCTCACCAATTACGGATGTCGTCATGGATAGAATTATGCAACGCCAAGAAAGGCACGAGATATTCATGTTACCACCTGAACATTGAATACAGAACCAATCGATTTGCGACTTGAAACTGCTGCTTAATTTACGTCTATCAATATTTCCTCACTCGCTGTTGTTGTCAATGCAAAACGAAAAGTGAAAATTAATGAAAAATACTGACTAGAGTCAATTTCATTTGTCTTGTGTTATTGTAACATAGCATAAGGTTCGGTTCATGCTGCCATGGAATAAAATATTTAGAACAAGCTCAAATAAATGCTGAAATTCTAGTATTCGGTACCCTACTACGCTAATACAGTGTTGTTAAGAAGTCCACAAATATAAAAGGAAACAATTAAGGTGAGAAAAATAAACATGCAACCTTTTTGCCTTTAAGTCAATAGATTTGACTTAAATAAAGCTTATCGTACAAGCTAATTTGACATGTAACAAATACAAGCTAACTACTTTATCACACTGTGTCACAGAGCAAGGTTTAATGGAGGTTCAGTACATCAAATATTGCTCTAATATTTAAAGATGATAGGATAAACTGGCTCAAAATTACATTTCTTACCACAGAATTCCTTGAAACAGGACTTGGCTTGGCACCACGAGCTGAAGTGGATGTCGATGCCAACTGTATATTTTCCTTATTTTGCAAAATTTATTTCTTCCCATACCCGCCTGGAAAGGTGAAATAAATTATTTATCGAATCATTCAAATATGAGAATTGCGTTCGTAGGCTAACACACTGACCAAGTAAAATATTACAGATTTCCTGTAAAAGATATTAGCTCAAAAATCTCAGAGAAACTGTTGTTACTGATCTCAAAAAGTGTTAAGTGATTACATCGAACGAGGGGAGAATTAGTTAATATAAACGAACTATAGAAAAACTTAAGGAACCGCTCCCAGTGTAAATTTGGAAAAACTGTTTCATATGCCATATTGGAATTAATATAACAGCAGAGAACATCGATGAATGAACTTAGTTAATGAATAATAATAATATGGATAAAAAAATTTTTTGAACTCAAATTATGCTTACATAGACTTAATTTCTTTGCACGTCTATCAGTCTTGATGCAAGAGTAAGTGTATATTTTTCATAAGCGTTACATACAGATGTAGACAATTTTTATAAATTTATTAAAATAATGAATCTTCAAGAAACCTAATTTGAGAAGTATATCGTATATAGGATACCCTTTTTAATGTTTTAATGCTTTGTTTGTACGTATCGAACCCCATAGACTATAACACAAAAATTCATCATACAGTCGTTCATCAAATCTTTTCAACCTCAATTTTTCCACTCCTTTCACCAGTTTTTGCTGCTAATTTCATTATTTAAACTACTGATTGACAAAAGTCATAATGCAATATAAATTAAGACACAAACATGCGTGGATAAATTATTTATCCAGTCGTATCTTTAGTTATCGAAATGGATAGAAATGACCGGAGAGTGGGCCAGTTTCCATTGTTTTTGTGGTTTTTGTCAGAATGAACTTTTAATAACCACAGCTATGAAGAAAAGAAGATCTGATGATTTTATAGTTCATGTTCTGAAGTAAATTACTGTTCCTGTTATGAATTTATTGCGGCTAGAATGGGAAGAAATTAATTCAAGTTTATTATCACTGTAACATTTCATTAGATTTCCAACACTCGTTAAAACAAATGAAGTTAACCAAAGAGTTGCGAAGTGCTTCAAGAAAGAGTTAGGCCTCAAGTAGTACGGCTCTAAACTTACTGATGCAATATCATGCACCCAGGTTATTGATTGCGAAGCGGTCTGCTAAAAAAATTAACAGCATATGCTTCAAGGGTCATATTATAGAAATAAAATTTTGTACACAATACTTTTGTTTAATGAAGCAGAGAAATCCAATGCTTTTACACTGGATGTAATATTAAGTAACTCGTGCAGTGACAATGGTCAAGTTTTACGATACAATTATTGCAGCATTATCTTTACATTAGTATCATCAGTTTATCATCCCAAATCCTATTACTGTAATGATAACTGACAATAATTTAATTACTGACTGTAAGTTACTTATATATTATAATTAATAATTATATTTATTTCATTTACAAATTATGTCCAAACAAGAAAAGTTATAGTTTTAAAAATACGCTTATGTAACCAAAAGCTCCCACGTCCATTATAAAATTGTTCCAGTTAATAAATATAACCAAATAGTTAATTGAAGCAAGTGAAAGAAAATCAAATTCTATAGATTTACTGTTACTCGCTGAGTAGTTTTCATGATTATTTCCCTTCTCTATCATATATGCTCTATGGTATCAGCTCGATGATACCATGTTATTGTATTATCATCAGAATTACGAAAGACTACAAGGTTTCAAATCAATACTACAATTAGAAGTGGGTGAACATCGACTTGTTAGATATGTTTACATAAATAGCTACATAAAAGTGAAGCTAATAATAACATGTTAAAAATTATCGTTGCCATTTTACGTGTTTATATATAAATAGATAACGTTATTTTGCGATGTCCGACAAATATTGCTTTTTAAAAAATAATGTTATCAACACTTATCAATAATTATTGGTTTTTTAAAAATGATGCCAATAAATACATAAATTTACCGATAGATAGCGTTAGGATACCGTAATATGTGAAAGACTATGAAATTAACTCTCATCGTGTTATCTAATTAAAACTGCTATCGAGCTCTACTGACGAAATGTTTCCTATTCACGAAACGTTTATGCACGTTTGTATACAAAGTATGATGCAGTTTTGTATTCCAGTGTGTTTTATATAAATGAAGTTGTTAATTTAAATATCAAGCTATATTTAAAAAAAACTATAATAATTTTTTCCGATTTAGAATATTTTTCCCGTTCAGATTGGTTTATTCGTAAATTTTACTTCAATCATTACGGTTCGATCATCAAATCGGAAATTAACAAATTGCAGGACAAGAGTTGATTTATTGACTCACGTAGTTCGGGAAGAAGCATATCATATATATATATATATATATATATATATATATATATATATATATATATATATAATTTATTGTCCAGTGTAAAATAAAAAATCTCCATTATTTTAAAACATATTCAAAAGGTTGAGTGCTTTACTGGACGTGTTGAATAAAAGGAAAATTCTAGAAACACGCCTAAGAATAGTAACAACTGGTAAAAAGGTAAGCGACAACCAGGTATAGACAACCACACTTTGCTCGACAGTTACAATATAATTTCAAGAAACTTTGTACTTATTCAAAACAACAAAATTTAAACAACAATAAACTAATAAAATAAAGTTCAAAAATCTAACTCAGACGTGACAAATAGTATAACGAATTGAAAAATAAATGTGTAAATTTGATGGTTCCTTGGCCATATAACAACAATGTAGGTATATTGAAACTTGGAAAACTTGTATTGAGTAGATAAGTAAATTAATAAAGTGACAACGGTACAAGTGTCCTCACTAATTGCTGACCTTCGTCATTGAGAGGGTGAGTTCTTACATTCACTATCTAAACTGACCGCATTCGTCACGTCACTTCAGTAAAGAAAAAAAATTCTACGTTCTCGTCCCTGATATCTTTACTTTGTTTAATAATTCATATTTGAATATTAATTTCTGGATATGTGATCGTATTAGTCAGAAATTTTCTTCATCAAGTATAGATCTGTCTGCTGTTTTGGATCTAATTACTTCACTAAATTATTTCTGAATAGAAAATATTAATCTTCATGTTATCGTTCAATTTGGGCGAAATTACAATTCTTGCCACCTACTTATAATACTTGTTCTTTTCTGTTTTGATTGTGTTAGTATTAAACTTATATTTTCACTTTCACAGGAATATTTGTTCCATAAATATAATTTTCATATTGGAAATATCATTTTGATGGAAGTTTTGTAGGTGGGATATATTACTGCAACGACCCTTTTTTAAAATGCCAGTTCAATTAAAAGTAAATATTCTTTTTATTTGGTAGCTCCACAAGAAGATTTTTGAGAATATTTTCTATTTCTCCTTTTTAAATTTTACTAATATCACTGGAAATGTTCCAGTTTCAAAGTTCCTTAGAAATTTAGACAGTTTTCTTCGAGTTTTCTGTGAATAGTATGTGAAAAAGTCTCAAAAATGTATATTTTCCTTCCAAATAAATCTGTCTTTGAAATCCAAAGACAAAATAAATCGTGGCAATCTTTCTGTGTTATGCATATTAACCTCCTAATAAGAAAAAAAACATCAACTCTTCTGAATCATAGTAAAACGGTATAAAATGTAAGCTTGATTAGCATAAATTATCTCATTTTTCAAATTATATTATTTAAAACACAAATGATTATAAAATTATTTCCTTATGCTTTAGTGGGTTAACTTGGAACGAGGCTGTCCAAATTTGCACTAATTTTAAATATCTGCTTGTTTGGCTTACAAATGATTCGAGAAATAATTCATTTAAAAAAAATGGTGCGAACTTATAAGTAGATAGACAAAGTACAGGATAAATTTTCCCCATCACATCTACGTAAATTTATCCGAAAAAAGACGGGTATAGAACTTATAAATATATATTTTAATCCGGGCTACGAATGAGCACGAGCATTGTAGACGAGTAAACTTATCTGATTGCAATATGAGCTCCCATCTGACTTTTTGTGTTACAAGGGCTCTTGTAAAGAAAATGATGGGAGAGGGAAAATTTAGTAGTCCATTATCATTATCAGCCTTTTTCGACAGACGATACAAGCTTTCTTTGTGCTATGTGAATTCCGCTATTGTTATTTCTATAAGGTTTGGGCGAGGTACATAATTGAATGTCAGCAACGTTAATACACAACTGTCGTCGGAATTTGCAAGATATTTTTTTTATATAATTTCTAAACCTTTCTTTCACTTTCCAGATAAAAAATAATAATTTGATATTTCACAAATTTATATTGTCCTAACAATTCTAAGAACGTTTTGATGACTACGTCTCAAAAAGCATTTTTATGGTTACATTTACATTTTCGGAATATAGATATAATGATAATATAGCTATAATGATTAATCCTTCAATGATAGCTAAATTATCTTAAATATTGGTACATGAAAGTATCGTTCTGTAAATCACTATTAAATCACAGTTTCTGACAGATTTACGTGCTTTTAATTATTTGTTTTTCTCTGCTCTGCTGCCATTATTAAAATAGTACTCCATCCTTTCGTTTTCGGTTTTGTAGTAGCATTTACTTTGTCAATGCATAAAATTATTTTTGTCGCAAATATTTCTCAAGGAACTGATTTATTGGCATTATTAATATTTGAATAAAGTGACGATAAATTATTTATCATAGAAAAACTTTAATTTTTATAATCTTTTATTTTTTTGCGGCACAATCTGTTGGTAAGTTGTTCGGATGCGAACAGTGTATGTTTATCGTGCTTGACCAGATTGAGTGAGATTTGAGAAGCAGAGGTTTCAAATCATGTATAATTTTTTGTTTTTAAAACTGTGTTCATTTTTTTCTATTTTCATGTCCGTAAATTAATTAGAATTAAGAAGTATTTTTGCAAGTTTTACTTTACTTTTTGAAGTCGATTCTCAAAGTATGAAAATTTTATTAAAAATTATTAATAACAAATAACTTAAAATGCTTTTAAGTTTATTTCTATTCTTTTTAGACTACTTTTATTTGGATTATGTAGTAGCAAAGTGAATAGTAATTTTGGAGAGATTTGGATTTTTTCCTGGTTTGTGTTTTTAAGTATTTTAATAATTTTTAGCCGTTTGTCCGCTAATAACCCCCAGACTATTTCCTGATAGAAGATTCCTGAACATGCTTTTAAATATATACGAAAAACGCGAGGTTTGGTTTACTGTTCAGTTATTAATTAAGTTTTGACGAGTAGAGAACAAACAAAATATGGAAATTTCATGCGAAGAACTTAGAGTGCTATTGCCTCACAAGTTTCAAGGCAAAAAACGAGCGAAGCAACACGCAATATATGAATGGGTGAAAGTTTAATATTTTGTGATTTAGCAAAGCATTCGTTTCAGAGACGTAAAGAAAAAAATTGGATATATTTGATATTCCTCATTCATTAAGTTTAGAAAAAAAGCTTACTAAAACAGATTGCAGGTAAAATTCCCATTATCATTTGCTCTCATACTGCAATAGTAAAAACTTTCGTATTTTTTTATAAGAAGTGGAAATATTCAGTTTAGTTATAATATTAACTAACACTGATGAATAGAAATAGCTCGTTTATTAGTTAAAAAAACTAATAAATTTTTATATATTGTACTCGGAGACTATAAACAATTATTGCTTGTTCGCAAAAAAGGTATAGTAGAAAAACATTTGTTTTTGGATGTTATATTTTTAGCATGTTTCTTTTCCTTTTTAAAATAACCTCAATCTGTCAGAAACATATAAATAGTTTTATAATAGTGTGAATTGGTTAATTTCACAGCTACCAATGCTTACAAGAATTTTTACATATTTCTTTTTTTGCGAATATGTCGTATTCAGTTGGATACATATATATATATATATATATATATATATATATATATATATATGTATGTATATATATATATATATATATATATATATATATATATATATATATATGTGTATATATATAAGTTTACAGATTATAATTAAATATTGCGAATTTGTCAAAAAATCTATAAGGTTTTCGGATCAACTTCAGTCGAATTTGTGTCAATACTATTTATTTTTCATAATTTTGACTTTAGTACTTTCGGAACTGGAGGGAGGGAAAATGAAAATATTTTCAACAATACTATAAAATTAATATTGGAATCCCTGCAATTTCGATTTAAATCGATATCTCTTATGACATACGAAAATAAAAAAAGATGATTTTTTCGTTGGCCCCCTAAAGTTTCTATATAAATATTTCATATATTTGGCGTTAATTTTGTAGAAATTCATTATTCACAATTAAATGAAACTACGTCATGTAGTATTATTTCTACTTCCCTTAATTTCTTTACCACGACCTAGGTTTCGTTGTATTACAACATCTTCAGGTGGGCTATTAGCTAATATCCCGTGGTAAAGAAATAGGTCGTGGTAAAGAAATTAAAGAAAGTAGAAATAATACTACATCACGTAGTTTCATGTAATTGTTCTATATAAATATTGAGAGTTAATCAATAAAGTATATGTGACTTAATATGCTTTATAAGCAAGCCCAATTTTATTTTCCAGCAATAAAGCGTTTTTGTGCCAATCAATGTGACGAAATGGTACGGAATTCTAAAATCTTACAAAATTATTTAATTTTATTCATGAAACATTTTAGCGTCTTGAATCATCATGATACATATAAGCATTCCTATAAGCTTAGTAACACAACTTGTAAACCTATGCATTCAATAGTACTAAATAACTTAACCAAAAACCATTATTCCTACTACACCCTCACCGCACTCACGCTATCATTCAATAGGCCACTCATTCTGGTATTGAGATTAATTTATTCTTACTGAAAGCCTTCAAAACTTGTGAAACATCGAGATGAAATAAAATATAAGTTGTGTGGAGGACAATATTCCTTTCTATTAAACATTAGTAAAAATATAAATAGCAAAGTAGTTGTATTCGTCACGAAGTATTAAAACTTTGCTGAACTTACAGTTTAGATGTATATAATGTTACAAGTTTATTTAAGTGCGTGCAAGTATTAAGTAGGAAAAAATGTATATTTGAGTAGCGAAAAACATTTATGGGAAAACTAACCCTCCTCCCCGAGTGTTGTCAAGCAATACAATAATTCGTCCCTATTTTCTTTTTATTCCTAAATTAATCGTTTCATTGAATACGTCTTAATTATACTGATATTTCTTTGAGCGATAATTGAAGTCATTGTTAAATCTAAAATGAGAATGACTCCCTTAATGAACTGACAGCTCAGATATATTATTAATTTTTATTTTGTGTGTTTGTTGTACGTTTTATCACAGCGTCTGAGTTATATTTATTATTAGTCACTCGAGAGTTTATTTAGAGGACAACTTCCAAACACATCAGATTCTAAAAGAAGAATGTTCTTACTCCATCTGTTGTAGTAAGAATAATTTTTCAATTAATTTGGGTGGAAAAATGAGCTCCGAAATGTTGAAAAAGTAAGTTAAGAAAAGCTTAATGGAATAATAAATCTCACACTTTGCATTCAAACGAATCTCAAATAATACAATCTTGTATTTTTTTTATTTTTATGAATTTTTTAATTTACTCATATTGTTAATATTATAATTATAAAATTAAATCCTTTGTTTAAATTATTCCTAAAAGGAATAATGTAAACAAAGAATTACCTAATCTTCTACTAATTGTTGATATAATTTATGTCATGTTATTTTTGAATCTTGGTGATCAGAAGTGAATAGTCATTAATTTTTTTGGTATGTGTTATGTTTTATCCATTCATTTTAATTTCTTTTTTCATAATTTTTGCTACAATTATTTATTATAACAAAGTAGCTATTAAAAAATTATTTGAGACTGTTTTTTCATCATACATACTTATGATCAATGTTATGTGTCCAATTTATTTCTTGCGTGTTGACAGATTTTCTTCATGCTTAAAAATTTATATTTATAAATTAGAATATTGAAAAGCCAAATAAAATAGTATTTTTTTATTCCTTTTATTATTTAGATTTTTATATAATGGAATATACATATCGTATTCATTTTATTCGAATATACAAGTATTAGTAAATTCTTATGAAATGGTGTCATAACGATATTAAAGCTAGTAATACTTATTTTGATATAACTGGAGCTTTACTCATAATAAAAAATATTTCCTAATTAAAAGTAAACAAATTTTTATTTCAAACTAGTACCAAAAATCTTAACTACCAAGGTATCTGGTATAAAACAAAATGAGGAAATGCTAACTCTAGATGAATTACTTTGTATTAAACGAACAAATTTAAAAACACAAATTTGTTTTCACGTATATAAGAAATATTAGCTAATATGATTCTAACCTATATGTCTCTGGTCTTTAATAAAAAATCAGTTTATCTTATTTTACTAATACAGTCTTTTAATAATCGAAGGAATTTTAATCAATATAAATCTTTAAACTATTATTCGTGAACCTAATATATTAGGTCACTCGTTTTTCGTGAACCTAATATATTAGCCATCACTTTTTCTAAAAATGTCTGGAATATTATAGAAACTCCTAAATTATCTTTAGTAGGGTATATAAAGAAATCAGTGTTCAGCTCTCTTTTCAGTTTGTACTTGAGTTTCGAAGAGTAAAGAACAAACGAAGTTTTACAGTTGGAAATTTCACAGAAAGGACCTTGAGTGCTCTTTAATCAAACATTACATTCGGAGCGGTAAGGAAGCGAAGCAATCTGAAATATAGGCACAATGATGGGCGAAGGTCTGCTCTCTTATGGTACAGTAAAACTTTGTTTTCAAAGATTCAAAGAATAAAAATTTTCATCTCCCGATAATCATCAAAGACGACTTCCAACATTAAATTTAGAAAAATTGAGAAGCTTCATTAAAACATATTCCGAGTAAACTCGCATTATCCCACGGAGCTACTGCTTTACTTTCACATTGCAATAGAAAAATCTTCCTGTTTTAGAAAGATGTAAAAATATATTGTTCGGTTTTTGATCAGTGATTAGATAAAACCTATGGACTGAGATGGCTAGTAATTTTGAATGCATAAATTTTGATTTTTAAAGTAATAATACCAATTACTATTTAGTTTTCACTCATTAACTTTGAACAAACAAACCACAAAATAATACAATAAATTATTTTTGTAGAGGACAATAAACTATTATATTGTTGCAATTTATGTGATTGTCATAATAATGTAACCTCAGGTTAATTTTTAAATTAAATTTACGTATATTTCCTTACTCTAATACATTGAATGCTGGTCATTAAATGAATATTACGTATTAAAACCTTACAATATTTCATTTTTTTCATATTCTTTAAGGTGTTACCATTTTACTGAAAATAATTAAAAGCAAATTTTTCGAGCAACTCATTTTCACAGAATTCACTTTATGATATCTATAATAATCGTAATTCATTTTCATACACTTTATAAATTGATCTGTTAATTCAATTTCAGGTGATACAGGCATGGAGAGCAAAATTTAATAAAAAAGTGTCGAAATATTTATTTATTAGATATTCTGTTCTAGATTTCGTTTCAGCAAGAGATTTTAAAGTGTACTATTAAAAATAGGAATATGGATAAAAGGATTCTCTTGATTACTTGAGGAGCATTAGTTGAAGAGCTTTCAGTATATTTGGTTTTTGCTATAAAGTTTAACATTTTGCTATAAAGTTTTAAACTTTGATTAATTTTGATATTTGAAATAGTTTCAAGGACATTGAAGTGAGCGAAATCTTAAAAATTAACTAGACTTGAAAGCATTATAACCGCAGTGTTGGGTGGTGGCTGTGAGGGTGAGGATTAAGTAGTTAAAGGTCAAGCGAGCTCAGAATGCGCAAGCAGACTATTGCGGATGGACGTATTCCATGGCAGTTACATTTTTCATGCATAAATTTTTTTACTTTGAAATATTGTATTTTTCTCGTTAAAGGCTTGGTTAATTTTGGTTTTATTTAGTGTAAGTTAATGTTTACTAAAGTGAAATATTATTGTATGAGTATATATGTGTGCATGTACATATGCCTGTGTGTTTGTGAGTATGCGTATGTATGCTCGTGTGTGCGTGTGTGCGCGTGTGTGTACTTGTGTTCGCGTGTGTGCGCGTGTGTTTGCATGTTGGCGCGTGTGCGCGCTCATCAATCAGATTTTAGTTATTTGGATTTTTGAAGCAGCATGTTTACATTACATTTTTGTCATTCTTCCTGAATACAGGATAATATCACATATAGCTGTTTAAATTTAATAATGACAATATTTTATTTTTAATTTTTGTCATTAAATAAAAAAATTGTTACTCACCTATAGCATTTGTAGGACAAATCTGGTGTGTATCTCAGTGTCTTGTAATTTTACATGCCCATTTTTATAGATAAGATAATCATATTTTTTGACTTTTCAATTTCTTAGAACAAAAAAAAATTACACTCTTACAATTCAAGGTTAGACATGCGCACATGGATACTTTAAAACATTCATTATTCTATTCTACACATACGATTAAGTCAACGACACCTGGGTGTTAGTGTGATACCACAACACATTTTGACAGCATTTAAATCTTACGATATTAAGAAATACGGCAGTGATGTTGCGAAACTGACGCAGTATTTATTTTTTCATCTTCGTTAGCTTTTCCAGTGAAAGTATATTGTAAATTTCTTTGAAAATTAATTAATAGGGACGATTTTCAATCGGTTACAAATAGTTTGCTCTCGTTACAAAAATCAGGTTTTTTTATACCGTAATTTCATATAAAGTATCAGCAGACTAATTTTGACAGTTCTTATTCTATTAAATGACATCAAATTTATAATATGTGTTATCGGCTTTCTCAGTATCGACCCCATTTTGGTCCCCCATTTTTGCCCAAAAATACTTCAATTTTGCCATATATGCTTTATGGAAACCGCCATGGCGATGTTTTTTTAACTACGTACGTAAATGTGAAATGACGTTCCATAAGACGTTCACAGGTTTTCAAAATAAAATCAAAATTCCATTCACAATCTTCAGAGTGCCGCACCACAAAAGGAAAAACGGCAAAGCGTTTTAAGCCATACATATATCTGCAGTTAACAATCAAAATTATTTATATGGAAATTATTCTACCTAAAGGTTGTAACAAAATAAGACCGATTGTTCAAGACGTCACGTCTGAAATGTTCACAAAATACATTGATCAATATCATATTTGATCAATATTAACGGGGACTTAGGATAAATACAGTAATTTGTATTCAACTAAAGCATGGAACCTTCAATGCCCAAGCCGGACTCGTGCTTGGCCAGTTATCAATTTTTAACCCATTTGCGACATGTTAAACTCAAAATTTGTGCCTCATGTCTTGTTTGTTTATTTCTGATGTCTTATTTGTTTATTTCCCACTTTTCTACTCTCACATCAAGATAATATATTTTTCTCTAAGTCAATCAATGGAACAGTGAAAGTTTCACCTAAATTTTACTAATAGTTTTAAATTGACGCGAGGAGAAACAAACGCAAAAATAATAAAAGTTCAAAAAATATTTCAATAAACAGACCAGGCAGAGGAAAATTAAAAAAAAACTTCCCTTATGAGCTTTTCATAATATACTACTCGTATCCACCGATCCATTTTTTTATGTCTTTATCCTACAGACTTATCACCTCTACTATTTTATTACACTTAAAGGTTTAGCCAATATTTTAAGCTAAAATACATTCGCTATGCTAATATTTATACTTTAGCTTAAAGCATACGTGTTATGTTGACAGTATTTGACATTTTTTTAATAGCTTAAAGCGTACGTAAAATACGTATGTTGACAGTAGTTGACATTTTTTTTAATTTCAAATATCATAATTCTAATGTACATACTGAAGAACAGCGAAAACTTCATTTGGGAATTTTAAAAATTGATCTAGTTAACTAAACGTTTAGGCAAAGACGGCAATATTGAATAGTGACATCATTTTCTGTAACGCTCATTGTATTCTACGAGAGCGAAGTTGGCAAGGAAACCTCTCCACTCTATCTCTTATCACTTATTAATCGAGATTTTTATTACATTTTACTAAACAAAGCGTATTCACGAATAGTCAACTCTCTCATTGTATAAATTAAATATCCAATATATAAAGCTTGGTATATATATTAACACAAAGTATATAACGGTCACTTTGACCGTTTTTTATTTCAATTTGCCTGCTCTACATTCCTTAATGGTCTAAAGTTTCTTAATGTATCTTTGTTGTCGTCACATTACCCTCTTAATAGAAATCTACACATTGTTGTTATATTTACTACATCCTGTCTTGCAATATATTCAAGTAACGGGCATTTTGTCCGGGCTACATATTATCCATCGTGGTTTACGACCAGCGCCACCGCTAAAACTATTATTACATTGAATGCTCCATTTCCTTTGTTCGGACGCATATATTGCAAGTTGAATAAGTTCAGCAAATAGTAAACATTTGCGAGAATTTGATTGTATGAAGCTGTCCAAGGTCTAATGTATTGTATTTATTGTCTAAATATTGAGCAAACAATTTTGAAAACTCATTATTATTTCTTTTTAACCGGTGTTTTGATGGTCACATTAAAACGAAAAAGAATAATTACCAAGGAATATCGCGAAACTAACTGGATACTGGTTTTAAGTAAGGGATTCATGTTCAATGGAAATTAGACAATTAAGAGCTGTATAAAATTCTTTTTCCATTCAGAAGTGAAAAGCCTGTTATAGGCAGACATATGGATAGACGGAAGGCTTTACTGCTTAAATGCAACAATTAAATTTCATGTTTCTTAGAAGATGTTCCTTTAGAACAAAATATAATTTAGGTTTTAATTTCAAACCGAGGCCATAGTCTATGAAAGCCCTATTTAAATCGGTTCTGTAGTTTTTAGGTGATGTTTTTACCAACTAACAAATAAACTGAGCGACAAAAATTCAATTTTTTTAAATATACAATATGAGAAATGACCGCTTTATAATTGTTTTTTTGTAATAATTATTTTAAACATAGTTTTTAAAGCCAGCTTAAATAGTCACAATAAAAGTACTATTCAAATCAATTAAGTTATTTTTTCATAAGGCTTTAACATACATACAAACAAAAATATAAAAAATATAAAAACAGAAAAAATGTAAAAACTTAGTTTTGGCTCCTTTTACATGTAAGACATACCTCAGATACAATTATTTTTTTAAAAATACACAATGTATTATTAACTCAGAAGATATATGCACATATTTCTTTTACCTTTCTAATTAAAAAATGAAAAAGTGGATATTTAAAAATTGAGTCAGATTGTCTAAAATTTGTATGATTAAATTCGAAATTAGCAAGAACTCGATCGAAATTTTTTTTTCGTTTTAAAATGATGGATCTAATAAGGTTTAATTAGTCCTGTTTGAAATACATTTTGTAATTCTAAATATATCATAAAGTATTTTATTTTTATTTCTTCAGATTTAGAGATGATAAGCTGTGAAGGCTTGAAGGCTTTCAAGTCTTCACAGCTCTTTCAAGAGTTGAAAGCCATGAAGGCTATCAACTCTTAGACTTAGAGGCTCACTTAAAAATAAATTGTTGAGTGATGATAATGTAAGACTTAAATCAGAATTCAATTAAATAGTTTTGAAACCGGAATCGGACGAAAACCCTCGTTTTAAACACTGTTGTGTGTCCCCTCTAGTCAACAGGTCGGTTAAACGCCACCTAAGTTAGAGTAAAGGGTCCCACACCCTTCATACGGTTTATCCAAAAAACGATTGTCACCTTGTGCTAAAAGGGCGTATAAGTGTGAAAATGTCAGGGACTAAGAACCTTTATTGTTAAGTTCGTTATTATACACGATGTAGTTGTTTACTTATTAATCAGTTACGGAAAAAAGTTCTGAAAAGATAGCCCAAATACTCCACACAAGAAAATATCACTATATTATTTAAGATATGTCGTACTGCCATTATCTTATCACAGCTGTTTGCACCTCATGATTTGGTCGCCTCGTCACGTTGTGTCTTATTTTTCTTTTCTCGTTTTCTTTTATTCCTTACCTTTATTTTGTATTTTCCGCCTTTCATTTCTCATTTCTTATTTTTTTTATTTCCGTGTGTTTTTCCTTTTTAGAGTTTGCTAGTCAAATACGTCTCGTGTTAGACTTTATAATAGATTTTTTTATATATCAGTGTTTGTGTGTCCGCCCGTCTGTCACACTCTCACAATTTCTACAGCTTTAACGCAGATAAAAGTTACTGAAAAACTGAGTTTGATAACGCATTTAATATAAATTAATATGTAATGTTAAAATATATTTTTCAAAACTTAAATTTTAAAAACTCTGAAGGCAAATCACGTAAGCATGTTCAACTTTCTTCTATCTCTACGGGAACCTGCGGGTACTACATAAAAATTTGTAAAATATACCTAGTTCAGTATTTGGCCAAAATTGTGCATCCCTAAATTACGGGTGGTTCGACACACTTGTCTTTATTTAATTGCAAATGTTGTTTGCAACATAATTTATACATTTATTGACAACATTACTAGGCTCAAGTTAAAATTAGTCGGATAATTGCTATAATTATCCATTGTGTATGGTTATGGTTAAGTAGTTATTAAGATATTGAATATATTTGGCGTTAATTTTATAGAAATTCATTATTCACAATTAAATGAAACTACGTCATGTAGTATTATTTCTACTTTCTTTAAGTTCATTACCACGACCTAGGTTACGTTGTATAACAACATCTTCAGATGAGCTATTAGCAAAGATCTTTGATAATAGTCCACCTGAAGATGTTATAATACAAGGAAACCTAGGTCGTGGTAAAGAACTTAAAGAAAGTAGAAATAAGACTACATTACGTAGTTTCATTTAATTGTGATTTATTAAGATTTAATTGAAATATTTAAAAGAACTTCTTAAGAATTAAGGATATTGGAGACTGGATATGGATATCATACCCATATCCAGTCTGTTTATTGTCGACAAGAAGAAAATAAATTAGTGTTAAGACCACCAAAAGCTATATTATGCCCTATCCTTATCGTAAATGAAAATATGCGTAATTTATAAATTATTCATAAAATATTATCGACCAATACAATATATTCAAAACCGTTATATTATCTGTTGACCAATTAATATTGTAAAATAAAATTATAAATTTATTTTTATTTTATATCTGCAAATATATAAGTAGATTTAAAATAATTTTTCTCCATAATTTAAGTTTTCAATGGTAGCAGTTGTTTTCAACGTGTTTATCGTTCCAGTACAATGAGTTTATTAATGTTTGTATGATGAAATAATAAGCAGATAAATAAAAAAAATTCTTTATGTATCTTTATATTTATATTCAATATAATGATAGGTAAAATGATTCTTTTGATCATCGTAACAAAGGCGGAAAGTTTCAGAAGTTCTCCTTAAGAAATAAAGTCGAATATTATCGGAATAAAGATTAATTAATTATAATATTCTGTAATAGCTAATAGCTAAATATACTTCCGGGAAAGTACAAAAACTATGTAAATTATTTCTTCAAAAAAAAACCTGCCAGCAGAGTAAAGAAAAATTTATGTTTTGGACAGTTTCCCACGAATCTCCAAACAAACATTGAATTATCCTCGGCTTTATCTTATATAAAAACTGAACGGTGTAAAGAAACTGCCACGTATACTTTAAGAACCTCTGTACTATTCAAATATTTGACAGCCGTGACACAAATAAGCAAAGTGAACTATGAGAAATTTCTGTAAATACGTTTTGATAAAAATGTTTAAAAAACATGAACAATTTCATTATTTTAATATTCAGTAAAATGTCTTAAAAATTATGTTTTACTATATTTTTTTAAATTTTTGAAGTGAAAACTGGTTTACATGCACCTACGCAACATGCACCTACAAGCAGTGAATGAAGCTGAGCCGTCAGGTTCGGATCGGTGATGCTGAATCGGATAAATTCGGCATCGGTCAAGTGAACTACTTTTTTAAGCGTATGAAGCGTAATATATAAAAATATTAAGCAAATTTCTTTTATAAGGACCCACTTTTCGATTAATATTTTTTTTTAATATAATTTACTGTGATACGAGAATTTTATTTTATATAATCAGTGTAATAATTCAAGTGTATACAGTTAATGTAAATTTTTTTTTAAAGTAGTATAGTATAATACGCGTACGTCATTGCACTTTGAGATAATAATCTCTCATTGTCCCTGATTCGCAGAAATAATATCCATCAAGTAATACCAATCCATCCATACCATTAAGTATATATTTTATAATTAAAAGTTTTCACTTCATTCGTGTGATTGTAAGCACATACAAGACATTTTTTTTAAACTGAAATAGAATTAATAAATTTCAACATAAAAGGAATAATTGTCATAATACAATAGTCTTTTATTATCTGTAAACCATATATTTTTCAAAAAAGTAATTTTTTTGCCCCTTTTACTGTAACAAAATCTATCACTTAAAAAATAATGTTGCTGTATCAATATTTACATATTTATTTTATAATATACAATATATAATAATAACGATACAATTACTTATTTTCGGCGCAGAAGAAAGATAGACGGAACGAATTACTTTTGTAAATAATTGAAATAAATTTGAATAATTCCTTAAGTTGTTCTATAAAAATTAACATAGAAAGGTCAAAGTAAAAATGTTTACTCGTTCGGAAGTAACCATATACTGTTAATGCTATGGGCAGTTCTACAACCATCATTAAATATGGGTTATGTTTAGGAAGTAAATTTAACTTTTAACCACAAAATTGTTTGACAACTTCTCAAAATAATCTTGTTAAAATGAATCCCAAAAACAACCATTTTTGTAATTTGTTTTTCATTTACGCTAAACTATTTAAACATTTCTAAATGTTTTATGCACAAACGGGCAGGCGTTTTATTTCAAGAGCAGTTTTTTTCCCGTGAACTGAAATCTGAGATAATAATAATATGGTTTATTTGTGGATATAAAATACAACAGGTAAAGTAATAGACATGTACAAACATTTTCTTAGGGCTAATGACAAAATTAAAGTTAAAAATTAAGTTACACGCCTTAACCTAAAATTTTTTCAATATTTTGTCCACAAAAAGGTTACTAGCTCGGCAGTTATGCTATAAGCAAAACCGACACGGCCGGTCTACAGCTAGCACCTGTTGATCCTAGCCAGCATCTGAGATCGAGGTGGTAGATCGTATTATTAGTAGATTTGCTAATTCTCACCGAAAGGGACTTGAAAACTATATAAACATAGAGGTGTCCAGATTCTTAAGTGTCTAAAACATTATTAGAATTAAACCCACAAGACTCAAAAGAATTAAACCATTTGTACTTGCTAGACATTAGAACACTAAGTGATTAAATGGGAAAATCTTACTTTCAAGAATTCTTAGGCTATTAGTTTAGAAACAAATTAATAATTAGTTACGTTTTTATTAGTTATGTTTAATTTTTATTAAAACTAGTTTTAATAAAAATTATAAAAGAAACTAGAAAGATGTGTTGAATCAGAAATTAAGACGAGCTCACTAGTACAAAAATGGGCAAATTTTTTCTAATACTTACAGACTTTAAAAATTAAGTACCATCATATTTTAATTTTCTTGACATTTCATTACTCGTTATGAAATTTAGGAAATTTTTAAACAACTGATGAGTTTAGGAACAAATAGGGTCATTGGTTAATATGCTTATGGCATCCGGTTACGAATCCATCATCCTGTTCAAACTCGGAGCGCGCTTTATCTCTGAACTAACATCTTTTCTTTAGCTTCAATTTTAAGATAATTCTAGACAAGAACAAGATGATAACGCCATCTTCCTCTATTATCTAAAATATAGAAAAAACTGTATTACACTATGTTAATATTTATTTTTCTATTAATAAGATATGCTAAAATATTTTTTGTTATCTCCTCTTGGTTCTTTTTTTTCCTATTATCAAATTTCTCTGAACACATATATTTGGTTCGTACATCAGTTAAGATTTTGTTTAAGTAGGTGTATATTTTTTTTTCTTAAATCCACTTTTTCACATCGGCCTAAATGTTGAAATAGTATATTGTAAAACTAATTTACTATCAATACCATGACTGAATCGAATGTTCATTTTCAAACATTGTACGTCGTCATATATATAAAAATGTTTTCTCCCAAGTTATCGTATTTAATGATTTTGCAATGGATGTTATTTCATACTTCAAAACAAAATTGTTTTAATTAATTTTTAATTCGTTCATCATAGAAACAAATATAATACAAGTATTTATAAATGATTTAACAAAAAAAAAATACCCTCAAAATGTTGCAACTCTATTTCCATTTTTTATTAAATATAATAATATTAAAAAATAACTTGAATTTAATTTATTGGTTATAAAACTCTATCAGTAGAGGGTTGTTTCCGTAATGGGTTGCATATTGAATATTTATGTTAGAATACGAAAATTATTCAATAAAATTGAAATGAACCATAATCTGTCATTAGCTTATATTTTAAAAATTATCTATTATATGTGATCACGTAACTAAATATAATACTAGGAAGTACTTGAAAAAATATGCTTGTATCGCTTTCCTTTGGTTGATATATCGTCATAAAGTTCAGATATAAATGATACGTGATTTCTCTAACGATATGCTACCTAATGTATAAGTAAAAATATCAGAAATTCGAATATAAAACCGCCGCAAAATAACTTGATGTGAACAGAAAATTGGAGTATTCAAGCGACAGATGTGTCACTGATCAGACCAGAACTATACTTTAGGGTCCTCATAAAAGATTACCATAACCCTTAAAGGCCAACAACCTGATGGCCAACAGCCGCTAGATTGTCATGGACATGCCGAATTTTAAAATCACAAATTCTAATAATCCATTAACAAAAAATGTTTAAGTCTGTGTCGTGGAAATCTGTGTGTAGAAATTCTTTCACATGTTGGACGAATATGTTTTCTTTAGCTGCTTTGAAAATGCTTTTATCGGATTACAAGCTTTAAGAAGTATTACGCTGATTCAGTAAAGTCACAATTATCAACGATACTTAAATTTTAATAAATTGCAGAAAAACTTTAACCATTATAAGTTTAAATTCCATCTCCTACATTTAAGTATATTTACGTGACGACATACAAATAAGTTTGTATAGATCCAGGTGTTCGCCAAAGAAACGTCTAAGCTTCGTATTTCAAAAAAGTTTCGAGTGCGTACTTAAAGGCTTTTGGCCGAATTCAACGAAAAATTTGTTTGAAAAATGTTTACAAACCAATTTCCCTTTGATTTTCCGCCGCCCGTCGCTAAGAGGTTTAGGTGAAAATAATTATTACGAATCGTTTTACGGTTTTACACTTTTGTACTTCGCGGAAGATGTTCAAGCAATAACGTGAGCATTTGGTTGGTTTATCTGTTAATATAAATAAAAATAATCCTCTGTGATTACATTTAAGAGTCCAAGTGACTTGTTAACGGAAATAGTATTTAATGAATTGTTATGTATTTGTTGATTGATTCTTTATTTATCACGTAATTTCTTCAGCGCACTTGCTTATAATACATGTGAGGTAGGTATTTTTACAAGAAATTTTTGACTCTTACAATTCTAAACAGTGAGCGAAATACTTTAAAAAATTATTTGAATACATAGTATGCGAGTTATCATTTATACTTGTACATAAGGTCTTGCGGATATAAATATTTAATTTTACAATGTGCAATAGGTGACTTCCTACAATCATTGAAAGTAGTGAGTTATTTGAGGGAAATTGGTTAATTGTTGGAGACCATTACTGGGAGCGACTAAAGTAATTTTATTTTTCACTGATTTTTTCATTGCTTATTTTTTATTAATTTTTTTCTGAAATCTACATATGATACATGCACAAGATATTACTCCCTCAATATCAGTAAAAATTTTTTTAGCTGGTTACTTTTTTATTTTTATGTGTCGAGTTAACGAGTTTTTTTATGATTTCCGTTTTTTATTCTAATAGTCCTTTTATTTATCATACTCTATAGTTATATCATGTTTAAATAAAGTTTCTATCCATAAATCCTGCAAAAACAAGCTATTATTCGATATTGAACCTAAAGTCTGAGATAATTCAAAATTTATGTGTTCAATCAAAATTTGTTACCATTACATTAAACAAAAAAAAACTTCAAAATAATTAAAACATTGTTGGACCTGTTTAATATAATAGTACCATTGTAATGTGTTGTATCCCTACTGTGCAAGAGCCGAGTAATCGGCACAAAGCAAATTTCGACTTTTTTTTAAACGTTCTTCGATTTATTTAAATAATTTGTAAGGTGTGAATCAATTACATCATTTTCCAAAAAAATCTGGCATTGCGTCTTGCTAAGACCAATAAATAATAATTATTTAGAAATTTTTTAATGTCGACAACTTTCTTAATTTTTTTAAAGACGAAAAATATCATGAAAGGTTTCTTTAAAATATTTTTTTTATTTGGTAGACTGAATGTGGCGCTTGTGTGTGGGTATGGATGTGAATGAAAAGCAAAAGAGAGGCAGGAGAGTCAACTCAACACTGATTTATAAAATCTGTGGAAGTGGCGGCAATTTTAAATTTTTTTATTTTTGTTCGGAAATAATATTGTACTGTGTTTGTGTGTAAGTTCTTGTATTTTTATTATTTTATACTTTTTTGTGCTTTATTTATCCAATTATAATGAAATTCCCTCACCTTCATTGATCTTCATATAAAAACTATTCAGCAGTCGTTTATTAACATAATTTTTTAAATAGTTTAATTTTAAGTTGGTGTAGAAATTTTATATTGCTTGAATGTTTTCTTGATGTATGTCGCCTAATATTTTAAAATTACGTCTAACATTTTGAATATTTAAATTTTTATCCTAATAAATTTACACGGTTGTCATATAATTTCCTAAATTGTATAAGTATCTGTTTAATCCATGGCATGCTTATAACAATATCTAACGTAAGCATTTAAGAGATAATTATTTCTTGTACTTATCCTGATAACTATTGCTGGTCACATTTCCTAACCCCTCTTTACTAACGTGCTTCTCGCCATACTATCCGAACAATTGAATAGAAACATGTATACAAGTAGGCAACCGAGTCGAAACGTGAGATAGCGCAATTCCGTCTTCACTCAATAATTATCAATATGTGTGAACGTTATCAAATATTCGCCTGAATTACCACAGCAAACATTGCTACTTTTTAAGTACCCATAATCGTTGAGTGAAATTTCGAGACAAATACTCTTTTGACGGTGCCACGTTGCAAATCATTGTAACGCGAGCCGCTTGAATTTTGCTGAATTGCTGTTTACAGTTCTGCATAAATATTACACGTTTACTATTCCGTTACTCATTAAGTATTCGCATTTCAATAACGTATGCAAAAACAAGCAATTACATTGATGGAATGAAAATGTTTTGCGTATTCGATAAAATGGACATGAATTGAAATAAAAATTAAATATTGATAAATCTCTACATATAACCTATAAGCTTTACGTATCTGTATATTGAAAACATGTTCAAAAAATGTATTTGAGAGTAAGTGATAGAATGTTTCAATATAAATTTAGCAATTTTTGACTTTTCGATGATTTACGTAAAACTACTGACCAAATTCGATTGGAAACAAATGATGATCGAATAGCAAGTGGCCAGACGGTACTGCGAATTAGATAGTACATTTCATAAAATATTTTGGAAAATCATAAGTACGATGCAAATTCAGTAGCTCAATGTACACATCGGTTTCGTTTTAAATTTGTAGGTGTATCGACTTATCTGGTAGACAAACAAAAGGTTTATATTTATTCGACAAAATAATAATATTTTTTTTTGTTTCAGGCATTAATGCATGATCTCAGTCAGATAATGTTAATGTAGCCTGGGACATATTTGAAAAGCTTAATAATTTTTCTAAATGTGAAATAAGCTGTCTTTCTGGGTAGGAATTATGGAAAAACTAGATATTCTTTTAGTCTTTCCGTGATTTGAATATCTGGGAACATTGCCCACCTATGTATTCTTTTCACCATTGTTGAACCTATATTGCATTATATATATATATATATATATATATATATATATATATATATATGTATACATATATATATATATACATATATATATACATATATATATATATATATATATCGCTCAAAAATCAACACAATCGTTCAAAAAGTTACTATTATATTCCAGAAATCGCTTACGGAGCGGCGTATTAATTATTTGTCTCATATAGATTTCATTTGTGTCATCTAATATATTCACCCGTGGTAAGATTTATATTGACCTATCCAGATTTGAAATTTAGAAGTTCATTTAATGAAAGTTAATACAAGTTGGATCAAGCAAGAAAAAAACCGTAAAGTCTAATCGATTGACATATTTTCACTTTATAAAATATATATGAGTAAAATTTAAAAAAAATATCCGGATGGGGAGTTAGTTTTACAATCGTATATTGCCGCCATTTGAAATACAGATGAAAATTTGATTAAAATGCATTTTTATAACAAAAACTGAGATAAACTAAGGACAAAATGTAATTAATCCACAGCAAAATATTTTGTAATTATAACCAGAACGTTGACGTCAAAACTGTGACAAATTTTCCGCAGATTATTACGTAAGTAAAAATGTATTGATATATTTACTTACCGTATTTACTCTCGTAATAGATAATTCGTTACAATCTCCATGGAAAGCAAAAAATTTTACCAGTGATATATGTATTCCCTTGATCTTCCTCCATCCGGAATCTTTCCTGTTTTGAGATATGTTCTGCGTATAGGAACTAGTGTGATTTATTTGTTAGCATCTGACGCTATCAGAGAAATATCTTTTTCCATTAGAATCGCAAACTTGAATATTCAATCTTCAGGTCGAGTGATAGACCTGAAGATTGAATATTCAAGTTTTTTTCGAGTGATAGACCTGAACATTGAATCCAAATTGCTGCTTCTTCTGTTACTTCTTTCAAACCATACTCCATACTATATATGGAATTGAAAATAATTTTTTGGACAATTTTATTTACCCCCCAAAATTTCCACATGAATATTTTGGAGTTTTAGCTGTTAAATTACATAAAGAGTAATTATTTATGGAATAATTCAAAGAAAATATTAAATTTTGTTGTCTTTTTTTACCACTATTGACTTTTATCATTCCAACTCTTAATATGATTATGTATTGGTAATTCCAACTTATTCTCCTGATATTATAGCTTGCTGGTGTCTAACTTTAAATGCCAAAATGATATTTATATAATAACATTTCAGCCATTCAAAATTATCTTTTTTAATTATATCGGAAGTACCTTGCTAGTACACTTAAAATAAACCTTCGTGTATAAATTGTATTTGGGAACGACACTGGGAAAGACAAGGATTACTTCAATAAAAATAAGTGATAATCTTCCATATTTAGCACATATTTTTTTTTAAAGTGCTCACCATTTTGTACTTATGTTTCTCAGCAATCTTGGAAATAACTAAATTAATTCCATTTTTTTATTTAATCTTCCATTATTTTGCATGTATTTAGTTGAAAAAGTTTTTATGCTATACTATAAAGTTGAAAATATTTCAAAGTTAATTGACATATATATTTCAAATGTTCACTTTTATTCTTTATTTTCTTCCTATTGAGTACAAATATTTGGATATTGAAATTTTTACGCATCTTATATTTCTATCAAGAATATTCCACAAACTTTTAATTAAACCTAATATAATCCCTTTGTTAATTTCGATGCATAAAATTACTTATGGTTTCTACGAAATGATCATAAGTTTATAAGTGCACTAAGGCTACAGTACGATAGATGCCCCGCAAACTTCTCCCTTTTTTACATAAAAAAGGGAAAGTATTTACATAAAACATTTCCAGGAAAGTGGATCAGCTACTTAGGGTCCATTATGTAGTCACGACTATCGCCAAGACTAAATCCCGTGATTTTTTTTTTATTAGGGTTGCATAAGTGAAAAAGTTTTCAGACACCCGATTACTGGTCTTTCTTAGCTACATAAACCTGTCGGGAAGCGATGCCATGCCTCGTCACATATTAAACATATATTCACGACTTTGTGGGATGTACATTAATAAGTATCCAATAATAAATAAAATCGTATTTTTGGTTTTATCGATGTTCATATTCAAGTCGATAATATCTTTATATATCGTTTACCGACTTTTTGATAGCGGCTTGGCTTCAACTCAGCTATCTCCTAGCTAGTCACCTGAACTTCAATTGGTGAATAATCAATCATGTTATTAAATTAAATAACATGAAAGTAATAAACTCTGTATCACTGTTTTTTTGCAAAACTATATAATATCATTATTAATTTTAAGACATTTATATTCCTTAATTTTTAAATTAAGAACACCACCCAGACGTGTGCAATACCAAAAATTTTGCATTCGCATCAAAGACCGATGATAGCATAAAAAATTTATGCACGGTGAAGTAAGAAAACCAATGAGTTTGGTCGGTGAAAGGGATAACTTAAATAGAGTTAATGGCTTAATTGTATTAAAGAAGCAATTAAATTGAAATTTATGTTTCAAAGCTACATGTACCTTAGTATTTAAACAGTGAAAGTTTATAAACTGAGCTTGTGATGTATACTTAATTGTTCTCTCTTTTTTAAACCAATTGAGTTCTTAATTATTAGTGGTAAATTTTGCTGTGTACTTTTCTTTTACTTTATTTTTGATAAATAAAAAAGGTTTAAAGTGATCTTGATCCATAAAATAACAAATATATTTCATTACTAAACATGGACAACGCGAGAAAAACTCTCGTTTTGAGATGAATCCAAGCTATGTGACATTAAAGTTCATTCAAATATTTGAAACTAAGTATGCTGCATGAGTTAAACGAGTGGCGAGTTTAATAATATTTTTTAACTGCGGCTTTTTAGTTCAAAATATCTATCACGGTCGAGAAGAATTCACTCTACAAGCATTCTGTACATATTTAGGCACTTTTATATACATCACACGAGAGTTGACTAAAAAGTAACGATAAACTGTATTTGTAATTTGCTTAATCCAAAAATATACATGTAGCCTCATTCTACTTTAACTAGGTGATAGAGAAACCATCTAAATATTTTTAACAGCGAGAATTGCATTCATTTACATATGGGCAACGTGGAAACAAACAAAGTGAAAACGCGAAAATAAAGAAAACTAAGTAAAATCAAAGTAAAACGACGTAATGAAGTACCTTGACTTGAAAAAATAATGCCTACGAATAAAATATATGTCTATTTGGAAAAAAAACTGGGGATACCACTCTTTCATATTTCACAGTTACATCTTGGTACAAGCAGTTAAAGTAGAGTAATACTTCGATTGAAGACCAGAGTCTCGGAGATCACCCGTCCACGTCGCTTACCGAAGATAATGTCAAAAGTGTCCAATATCTAATTCAGCAGTTCAAAGGGTCGTCGTTAAATATTTGATTAAGGACTCTTGTATTTAACAGGCCCAGTGAATTTCTTATTTAAAGGAACTTTTTATATTAAGTACCGAAAATGTAAACCTATGATCGAAAGAAAAGAAGGCTCGACTTTTGTAGTGTGTGTAGAAATTTATGACGTAAAAAAAATATTTCCTATGCGCGATTTGTCACAATGAATAAAACTTCTGTTCAAAATTTTGACAAAACAGAAATTAAAAAAAAATATCTTTTCCATGGCTCAAGATATTAAATTTGCCATAACGATGGAACAGTTACGGTCTTATTTTGGTAAATGAAAGGTATATTAATCAAAATGTTCCATGTATGAAAGGGAGCTAGTGTTTCTTTCTGTGTGAAACAAATAAGAAAATGAAGACAAGTTATTAAGGAGAGAAACCATGGAAAACTGCGATCGGTCGTTCTATTTAACCAATAAAACGTACTCATTCGTAAGACTAAATTTGCAAGCCATGATTAGTCAGCTACCATTCATCAAACTAGCTTCCAACTCTTTGAATACCCACCTTATTTCCAAGATTTGGTTCCCCAGTGGCTCATATTTCTTTTGTCTACTGAACAAAGATTTAAGAAAACTCTCCAAGAAAAAAAATGCCGACGATTTAATTAATATCAATACTGCTGATCAGCTAAAATTATTTATTTAATAGTCAGCTAACATTGTAACAGTTTCGGAATTATCCAAAGTTGAATATAACATTCATGTTCATGTTAAGAGGGTAGTCGTGAAGGTTATCGCTGAAATGTCTTTTGGATAATTCAGTGACAACCTTCTTTAATACATTAATCTTATTCTTTTTTTAGATAAGCTCAAAAAGCTTTCATTAGTTAGTGTAAAGAAAATGACAAGCTTTCGGTTTACTAACTTGTAAGGTTTTTCTTATCAACATTACTCGCATATTGTTAATCAAAGTCATACAATTGTAAAAGTCTAAATTTAGTAACTGTATGTGCGGTGCAGGGTACTTAATTAAATGTGAAAAAAATTAAAATAGGATACTTTGGCAAAAATTTTCTTATTTAAAACTTCCAAGCAATATGTTACAGGAAAGAACATTTTTATTGTCCTAACATAGCTTGAGAAAAATTTAATAAAGAATAATCTGTTTGTTAAAGGTCCAAAATCAATATCATGTTAATTTAAGCAAAGAACTTAGCAGTCAATAATAGATATTTTATAAAAACTTTAGTAAACATACTATACTGTAAAAGACATTTAAACGGTCTTAATACATTTTTTCCTACATTTTAAAAAAATAATGATCAAAAATAATAAAAATTTTGTTTGCCGTCAAGAATTAAAATTTTCTCAAATTTCGGTAAAGAATAATAGACATTAATTGACATTTTAGTAACTATATCGAAATTTTATCAAGCTGTAATAAAAAATGCATCAAAGTAATCGACACTTTGTTAACCGTCAATAATCAATATTTTCTTAAATATCAACAAAAAATAATTGAAAATGATCGATGTTTTTTTAATCATCATTTATATTTTTCAAAATTTTAGTAAAAAATAATCGACATTTTGTTGAAGGTCAGTAATATACGAGTATACTTTAATGAATTTAAATAAAGAATTCTCTACAATAATTTATAATTTATCAATCGTTAGTAATCGATATTTAATCAACTTTTGATAAACAATATGCGACAGTTTCTCAATTTCAATGTTGAATTGCATTGAGTATGTTTAAGCAACCTAAGTTTGTTACATACTAAAGACACGCTACTGACCCTAATACAACAGTTTTTCGATTTTTTTATCCGTTTGCCTTTTGATCTTTTTGTCTGTGCTCATCTTCGTTGTGTACGCTAAACCCAGCAATACTTAAATCGGATGGATGCGGTATTCAGTGATTTATTTAGATTCGCTTGTGCTAACATGTAAGCTTGGTTCAAACGGTTCAGAGGTAAAAAGGTACGTCAATTTTTAATTTACGTCTGTCATGCACGATAATACCAGAATTTGTGGAACCGATTTGGCCGCCAACGCCATCTATTACCGTTCTTAAGAAACTTTATGCTTATAGATTTATGAGGGAAAAAAAAAGAAAAAATTTCTAATAATTTTTCTTACTTTCACGCGAACGAAGTCGCGGATACAGCTATTAAATAAAATACCACCAAATTGAAAGTACAGGGAAAGGGTGAGGTAAAGATTATGTCAAAAGTGATGATATCTTACTTAAAGGAAGTAGTCAAAGCAATATTTACCAAACAATTGTAATTGTCAGACAATTTTTCCTCTGTTAAATAAATGTCCACCAAATATGCGAAAATAAAGTTCGCGTGCAAAAAATAAATCGCAATATATAAATTTCAATGTCCTTCCTCTTAAACATTTAAATTTGGAATTACGTTGATTTACAAGCTCATTCATATTTAACAGCTCCTCAACTCGTATTCCATTGTACTCTGCATAGTAACAATGGAATAAGGCCTCAGGCTGCAGGAAATATGAAAACATTCATCATACGCGAAGAATGGAAAAGCGGAAGTTGAGCCGGATGTTATTAGTAAAAACTCGCCATTGCATAATTCCAAGGAAATTTTTACAACGTAAGATGTTAGTTAATCTTATATTTCTCGTGAACGGGTTTGGAATAGTTTTACTTATAGATGTGAGTTTAGTGCATTGACTTGAAATCGTCAACTTTGCAAATGTATTTGGAGGTATGCACAATACTAATCACAGAACAGAGAGTAAATAGAAATGGCACGTGGGCGTGACGAGCGTGCCACACATGGGCAGCGCTTCGCTTATTTCGAAATAAGTGCTTTCGAAATAAGTTGCCTTACATCAGTTTGTTGTTTGCCGATATGTCAGAAAGTGCTCCTTTATTTCTGCGCAAAGAAATAAAAATATTCCATAATCACTTATAAGAAATGTATTTCATGTGTATCTTAAATTTGTAAATAATTATGGAAATCAGGTTAACTTGAAATATTTAGAGAAATTGAATAGTATTCAAGAAACAAAAAAATTTCACTTAGCCAATAAACTTCGTAGAATACACATTGACTTTTAAAATCAAAAAATGAAAGTTAAGCTGGCTGGTCAATTATTCAGCAATAGTGTAGCTGACGGACTTTTATTTTGCGAAAATGAATTAAATCTTCTTTAAATTTTAAGGTAGTCAAGCCACTGCCAATTTTTTGCACACAATTAATAATCTTTTTGATATATTTAATTCAAAAAGTATGCGTAGATCTGGTTTTAAGAAACCGCTATGTTACAGAAATTATAATATCATACTGTATTTCTTGGAAGAAAGTACTCGATATTTAAACTCACTGAAGTATGATGACGGAAAACTTGTAATTGAAAGTCCTAAAAAAATGTTTTTTTTTGGGTTTTAGAAGTTGTGTTCATGTACTGGAACATTTTTGTTCGTAATTTATTGCAAGTAAGTTACTTACATATTTGTCATTTTACAAATGCAGTTAAAATCACCTCGAATTTTTATTTTATAACATACGTTCACATGGTTGCTCAAATAGTAACCCCTCCTCGAGACAATTCAATTCAACATATAAAAAACTTCCAACCCATATAAGAGTGTGTGCGAGCGCGTGCGTGCTTGTGTGTTTTTATATTTTGTCGGTATAATATAAAACACTGGTCATGGGTACTGGTACCTATGACTGGTACCTGGTATCCGGAACTGGAACTGGTACAGTTCCGGGTACCAGTCACTTCTCTTTTAAATTATACTCACAAAATATAAGTTTTTGCATTATTTACAAAACACCGAATCATAAAATAATATTGTTTTGTTTCTTTTATATAGCTATTATATTCTACTTGAATAAATTCAATCCATTAGGTACTTACAACTAAATAAAGTAGAAAACTTTTGAATATTCAAAGAAGTAGTTTATTGAAAAATAATAAATTAATGTTTGTGTTTCGTAAAATTTAAGTTCTATTAAAATAATTAAATATCGCGGTTAATTTGTACTGTTGCTTTATGTCAATATCGTGGTGAGCGTTAAATGTGTGAACAACACTAACATTTTGGAATTTTTGTCGGGAGCAGGATAAGAATATGACACAAAGCGTGCGGAAACGAGAACGAATTAAATATATTCACGATATTTATGAACACGGGCGGGGGAATGCGTCGTATGATTGGGGCGTTTAAAATTCAAATATTTCGAACAGGCGACACGTGTTTTCATACATTTTGGCGAATATGCCACTTCTTTTTGTTTTATGTTCTGTGATACTAATTATTGAATTAAATTCTGTAAGTAAATTGATATCTATTAAAATTATCAAGATTAATTTTATGCTGAATTAAATATATTTTAGTCGAATTTTAAAAACATTTTTTTTAGCTTTAATTAAATTTTCAGATAATTCATCGAATTTCAATAATATTTTTTTATATGTAACATTAGTCATTATTATTTTAGATATCATACGAAAAAGAAGCCCTCTATTTTATAAATAACATTATATTTTGGTGAATTCTACAATAAATACTTTTTACATCACATGGCGGTTTGTAATAACAATATTTGACCTACTTACACTAACTTATGTAAACACCATTTTATTCTTTTATTATTGAACCACACTTTATTTTCTTCACTTTATTATATCGCGAGTTACCAGTTTTCTTCCTAATTAGATCTACGCGGGATAGAGTAAGCACAAAACAATAGACGAAGAGTTTTCACTCCTAGTCCGTTCATTGATTTAATGGATTGTATATAAATTTTAAAAATTATAAGTCGATAAAAGCAAACTAAATAATTTATGATAGCTTGGTCGTGGGATTAAATTATGGGAGATATACAAAATTTTAAATATGTTAAAAAGGAAAGGAATGATATTTAAAAGTTTTGGCTGTCTGTTTATTATGTCGTTACTTTACCAAGCAAAAATTAGTTAATGTCTTTAACATAATTTTCATTGATCGTCGTTATTTCAGTTAAGAATAAATTACAATCATATTTGTATGCAACTATTTTATGTTAAAAAGCCGACATATTAAAGGAAAATTTCTATTGGGATGTACATCTTCCTTACAGTTATTTTTAAATATTTCTTTTATATATTCTCCTCTAAAACTCTCATTTTTCCAGAAGTTAATTTTGTATTTAAATAATTTAGTACATTTTTCATGTATCCAACATTTTGCTGCGGTTTTGCGTTAACTTGTCTATACGTACAAACCTTGTTATTTATTCGTATTAAGAAATTGCTGAAGATTTTCTCTTCAGTTTGCAACATTTTGTTTATACAAATTTAAATTGATCGGACAAGTAAATATTTTGTAACTTACAATCAATAGTTCTATTAGGAAATAATACCAATATTTAGTATGACATAATTTCTTTCTGCACAAATATTTATTTTTTCCCTATATGTGCCATGAAGGATTGGAATTAACCACACAACTAGCCTTGGGTTACAGTCCTTGGATATGTTAGATAAGTAAACAATCATTAGTAGCAATTTACTTTTAAAGACATGATTCACGATGCATAACAAAAGCAAAGTTTGATGTAAAATATAATTCAAATAATTATCGGAGATAAATTCGGATTAAATATTTTTGTGAATGAAAGAATGGATGATAAGCCATTAGGCCCATTAATTAATTATGCGTTTTTGCTAAAATATTGATGTGGTTAGTAACTTTCTTACACATACGGTCTTTAAAATCAATGTTCTTATATTGTTAAAAGCTTTTAACACGCAACAGAAACGATTGTTTTTAGCTTCACGCGATATGAAAATCAGAATTAAAAAGCAAAAGCACGTTGTCAAACAACGTTAAAACGTGTCAAACGCTCATTTGACACATAAAAATTTAAAAACATAAATTCAAATATAAGACTGACAATTACCACAGAGAATAAAAATAACAGTAATTAAAAAGGGATCGACAATGATCATTGTTCAATGCAGAAATACAGTTCTTTATTCTATGCACAAAAAGCCATAATTGATCATAGGTTCTTAGAAGTTATGACTTTATGTTTTTTTTAATACCCCAAGATATCAAGCTGAAATGTTTTTATAAGAATCACATTTCTGCTTTAAATTTGTAAGGAATTAAGCAAATGTGTATTTTCCATATAAGAAGATGCTCTGAATGTTACACGCGTATTATTCAATACTAATAAAAGTATTGTCTTTTAGAAATATTAATCATAAGAAGAATTCCTGCATTATATCTTGAAGAATTTACTATCTTAAGTCTTTAACTATTATTTAGTTCGAGAATAGCACATGGAGTTTTAGAAATGACTGCGGAAAGTATTTCAATTTGTTCCTCTTTATTTCTTTCTCCTCTTTCAATAATATTTAAATTTCTAGTCCCGCATATTTTTTATTCCTCCCTCATTTTTACCTGCACTACTTGCTTTTTTTTTAATTTTCATAGGATGTTGCAGTTAAACAATGTTTACATACTTTGTATGAGAGAAATTTCGATATGTACCCATTTATATTTAAATAATCATTAAAACCTGAAAATGATTCCCTGTGTGCCCTTCAATGATTTTGCGACGTATGAATAACCAAAACATTAAAACTGTATTACCGATGTCAGCTTAAGCTATTTGCCAATTAAAAGTTTTCTCGGTATTATGGTAGTGTAATAATGAAAAACAATCCCGACAAAAAGCGTTAAAAACTTTTTATGTCTTACAGAGTAATGGTGCAAATAAAATTGAGGTAAGCCATGAAAAACCAAATGTTACCTCGATAATCTAAAGTAAATTAGATTGTAATTTATGGTTTTTTCAGGCTTCTTATAATTACATAATATCTTTTCCATCCTCTTCATTTTTCTTTTTTTATAACTTTTACTATATTAAACGTATATAAATCCTATAATTTTAATATGAAAGTAGGTGGTTCATGAATTTTTGATACAATTTATTTATTTCAAAATAAACTTAGAATTTTTTTTCAATTATTGAGGAATTTGATTATAGAACATTTCTTGGATAATTATTACTGTGAAGTATGAGCAAAATTTAAGTTAATACAATAATATATCCCCACAAAAATAACAGATACGAGTAAAACCATTAATAAATCTATTTGTAAATTTAGGGATACCACATTATTTTTCTCAGTCGTTACATTCTTGGCGGAGTATATGTTGCCATTTCTATCTATCAGCTGTTCTCCGCGGACACTCACATAAGAGAACGTCCATGGTTTATAGACCTGATCTACCCATCTCATTGGTGGTGTTCTCCCATTTGATTTGATACTTTCCACTTTGCCCTACACAACCATACAGTACCAGCCAGCGCTATACTATTGCAGCTAAGGCGCGATATATTTCTGAAGACTTTTATTATGCGGGTTTGTTCAATATTGGATAAACTCTGCCAGATGCCGAGTTTTTGAGTATTCAGTTTACGTTATTTTAAGCATTATCGAATACTACATTTCCAGGGTGTTTATATTTTTTCTTAGTAGAATTAGTAACCATCATACAATCTTTGATTTTATCAGCATATCTGCCATTATGAGAAATGAATGTCCCCAAATATACGAGTAATGGAACCATCTTGCAATTCTTTACTTGGGTGACTTCGGGCAAGTTATGGTTAGCACGGTCAAAAATTATCATCTTCGTATTATTGCGAATAATTTTCAACCCGAATTCAAGAAACACGAATATCACGTATATTTTGCTTAAACCAATATTTTATTTATTTCGACCATTGCTAACTAACAAAGTATTATTAGTTTGGAGACAATTATTTTGTGTTACCTGGTTAAGTTTGCAAGAAATTTACAAAATAATTATGATGTTCAACTTCTTGTGCTTATCTTCAGTTTGTTTTTTGCAAATAAGCTCAAGCTTTCATTAGTTATATTTTGAATATATTTGGTGTTCATTTTGTAGAAATGAATTATTCACAATTAAATGAAACTACGTGATGTAGCAATATTTTTACTTTCTTTAAGTTCTTTACCACGTATGTAGCAATATTTTTACTTTCTTTAATTTCTTTACAACTTCTAGATTACCTTGATTTACAAGCTCATTCATATCTAACAGCCGAACTTGTACTTCATTGCATTTTGGGTAATAACAATGGAATAAGACCTTAGGGAGCAGAAAATTTTAGAAAGTTGAGGCGGATATTGAAGGTAATTGTTCGATATTACAAAGTTTGAGAGAGTTGTTACAAAGTAAGATCCCGCGTTTTTCGTGAACAGGATTGAAATGATTTCATCAATGTGGCCTTGCTGCATTTATTTGGTTGACTGTGCTGAATTTACGGGAAATCTTCATTTATTTCCTGCCAATACATATGGTGAAGGATATACAATACCAATATAAATGTATAATTAATTAAAAGTCTCACTTTATTTCTGAACTTTATTTTGATGACTTAAAATAATAGAAATCGTTTAAAGGAATATTGTCCATAAAATGATATTCTATATGGTTTATAAGTTTCCATCTGTTACTTTCCGTGAACTACAATAATCTAGCTTATGCGCCATTCTAGGCTCTAATTATCTCTTTTCAAATTTATCAAGAACTTTAACGTTTAGTAACATCGCAATCGAATTAGAAAAGGTAGAATTTTTGTACAGGGGCCTCTCTAGGATTTTAAAATTCGAATTACATGGTATGTTGTAATACGTGCTGAAATCCAACTTGCAGAATTTTTCTTAAAGATATCACTATAGTACCAAGTAGAAAATCAATGAATATTTTTAAAGATGGTTGATGATCTTCCGAAGCTACTTCAGACTTTAAAAAAACTTTGTACGTTTTTGCAGGTTATGGTGTATTCTTATACTAAACATATTGTACTTTCAAAAATTACGTGGTTATATACAACCATCTAATCTTTTGCATTCAAAACATTATTCAGGATTTGACTTCAAAATCTTAGTTTTCTACATTGCAGGCAAAATATTGAAGGCAACATTTTAAAAGCATTGTGGATTTTTATTATATACTCTTTTATTTATTTATTTACATACGTTTACTAAACAATCAAGCGAATGTAGTTATTTTCAAAGGTTAAATTATCAGTTATAAAATACCTATATCGATATTTCATTTTCTAATTGAAAACTATGATATAATTTCAGAAAATTGCTTTGGCTTATAATAATCTAATGTTTTCGAATCAAATTACGACGTTTCATATTTAACAAAAAGTTTGGATATAATAAATTAGGTGATGTGGATGGAGTATTGAATAAAGAGCTGTATTTTTTCTAATATTTATACATATTATTGACGATTATCCGCAGAGATAACAATTCAATTGGACTGTTCTTTTTGACTCGTCTTCTGTTTACGATTTATTTACGGTCTATGTTATTTAATCAATGCCTAGTGATGTGCTTAACTTAGTAATGCGGTGAAATGTGTATTCATTGTAGATTCGATTGAATAAATGTTTCATTGGTTCATAGATTTTCGATATCGTTTAGAAATAATTGTTGATCACTCCCACAAAGTCAATCACAACGTGCCAATTGTAACCCAGAAATATACCGAAATTAATGAAAACCTAGTTATTAACTTCAGAAATTATAATAAACTATTGAGAGATTTTGATTATAGATTATGGAAAGTGATATTATTTTTAGCAAAAAAAACTGTCAACATATTTTGTGGACCAACATAAACTGTCAATATATTAGTGTGGATAGTGAAGACTTTAAGATATGTTTATGTTCTTAAGTCTTATTGGGGATATTTAAAGAAAATAATATTGTAATTGTTATAAATTTCCACTAAGTGCGTTACGGAATATATGAACAAGTTTGATTATGTCTTTCAATGAAACTAATATTTCAATTTTATATGTAAACAGTAGAGAATAACTTTAAACTTCATTAGTGTTTAGTTGCTTGTTAACTAGTTTCTGAAAGTATAAACTCATTAAATTTCAAAATTATCCAATGACTTTTGATATTTTAAATTTTGTTTTATATATAATGCCCATTGTCGTCATTTTGCATCGTATATTGAAAAAGAAAATTACCTCAAAAATAACTTATAAAAATATTAGTGTTTGTTGAATTTAATGGATATTTTCCATCACATGACGGTATGTCCTATAATTTTTCGACTTATTTATACCAAACAGGGCGAATAGTTATACAGTATACTTTCATAGAAAACAAACCGCGTATCCTAACCTGTTTACTCACAGACTTTCTCTTTAATTTTCGCCAAAACTGTCAACAGATATTATTGTACCTGGATCCATGCGATAGCACAAACGTGCCTCCACTCAACAATTCTGCTTCTATTTGGCGAACGTCGGTAAACATTCACACTACTTGCCGCGGCAAACATCATTACCTTTTTGGCTATTCATAACCACCACTAAGTTGAATTTCGGGGCAAATAGTCTTTAGACGGTGCTACTTTGTAACTCGTTATGTTACGCGTTAACAGTTTTATTACTATTAGCTTCACCGGGCTGATTAAAGTTGGATAATAGAGAAAGGGCTTTAATTTATAGTAAAGAGCCTGTCTACCGAAAGATATTTTAGAAACATTATATTTGTAGTATGATGGCGTATTATGAGAAGACAATACATATTTATTATTTCGATCTTCATCATGAACGTCCTTGAGATTAAGAAGAAAGCGATTATAAAAGTATTTTCAAACTAATTTTTCTTATTCACTATCCGACCTGAACCAAATATTTTCCGATGTGGAATACTTCAAAAAATTTGTTATTATTTTGAGATTTTCCTTGTTTTCCTTGTCCCTCAGAAATACAAAGGTAATCCTAATAAGATCATGTCAGTCTGTCACAAAGCTTTTTATATTA
>JAYKKI010000079.1:10412500-10577500 GCA_039881145.1 Druceiella hillmani | reverse complement strand
TGTATATATGATTTATTATTTAATGGTTTATTACGATATAAATTCGATATTAATTTCATTTTCTTGATTGAATGTTTTTTGTAAAATATTTATTTTATAGTTTTCTTATATAATTGCCTACATTGGTTCTTACGAAATTAATTTTGAAGGTTCTACAAATACGCAATGATTTTTAAAATGAGAGCTTGATAAATAGCTTTAAATATACCCGGATTGACTAGAAATAAGAAAATTATTTTTTTCAGATGATTTCATAACATTTATAATTTAATATAAATATTAAACCATTGTTTACCGAATAACTTAAGCCACACTTAACGTACCTATCGTATTTTTAAAAGAAAGGAAAGAATATAATTACAGTTAGGTAAGAACTTAATTTTGGCTATCCTGAATCTAAAATAGACTTAATTTGAAGACAGCTTACGAAACTCGATACTATATATCCAGTTTCATACTATTATCCTTGCTGATACAATTTGTAACGATTTACCTTGGATAAATTCAAAAATTGAAAGTTATTGCCATGGAGACTGATTTTGTCCATAACGAGTTCAATAATAAATCATACACATGATTTATTTACCAAGCTTTCGCCGAAGCTGTTAAGAATGTAATCATTTACTCAGCCACGAGAACGAGTTACTTTACTTTTACTTAATATATGAACAGTGGTTTGGAAAAAAACCCTCAAGAGCTATCTTTTATTTATATTACTTTTAGTTGCGAAATCGACAGCAAGTCAATCGGTTTAAGGTGAAACTGGAAAGAGGTATGATATTTAACATAATAATTTGACTTGAAGAATTACGAAGGAACAATAATTTTAGCGAAAATTTTAATATTAAGAAGAAAATGTTTGCAGACAATTTTACTTGGTATCCAACGTCATGAGTCATAGTAGTAAATTTCAGTTATTAACATTTCAAAAAGTGAAGACGGGTACAAAGTAAGAAATATGGAATACAGAAAGTATAGCAGTTGGAAATATTGATCACGATAATTATTATATGGAGATATGCTGGACTTGGTTCTATGAAGTTTAAGAAATTCATGATATTAGAAAAAATCCTTTGTTTGCTCAATGACAGGTTTTTTTATAATACAATCACGTTGATATTACGTACATCAATCTTTCAAATATTAATATGCGCAATACGTATTAATTTTACTGCATCTAAAGTAACTAAGTCAATTTTTGGAATGATCAAATGAAAATAGCACTATTATATGCCTAAGTAAAAAAAACTTATTGTATCAGTTATGGAATATTAAACTAATACTAGAACTTGACTGATAAACACTGATTATCAACCGAACTAAATTTTTCAGTTTTCTCTACTTTTTATGGGGCATAGCAATTCCGAGTATATGAAATATTCTACACTTAGAGGTATTTTGTGAATTAGTGGGCGAAATTATTATCAATCTTGTATGTGAGCTAAGTCACATTTCAGATTGTCTATTGTAGTATATTCAACAAATTTATTATATTTTTATAATTTTCATATACTTTAATTTCGCAAGTATTTTGATTAAAGTAAATAAGGATAGAAGTGGCCCTCCTTGTAATTCACAAACTTTAAAAAGCTATAATTTATAAAGATCGGGAGGCTAATTAATATAAAGTACGTATATATAAAACAACCGATTTCTCAGTAAATTAACTTCGATATTATAAACATGGGGATAATCTCCAAGTATTTTTTACTTTCACGAACGTAAGGTTAAATTTACAATTTTATTTAACTTATTCGATTAATTGATAGGATGATTTTATACATAAACTCTTAAGTCAATGTATTTAACAAGGAAAATAATTTATTTATATTACTAATGTGTGAGAATTATATGATTATGAAAAATGGCTCAAAATACACAAAAAAACGTTATTGTTTAGAAAAGGAAATGGTCTGAAAAGGAAAAATTATTTTAGATTACTCAACTTGTTAAAGCACTACTGGTGTTTCGTTTGTAATATAATAAAGTCAAAGCCATAATTTTTTATAACTATTACATAATGAACCTGTTGTATTATTTGACAAGTGTTACATCTTTTATATTTCTATTTTCATTTCATTTTACAAAGATTCTCAATAATTCTTTAACGTGGTCAAAAAGTTGTTACAATACTTATACACGGAACCATATGGTTATTTCTCTATTCTATTTCCATTCCATTTCTATATCCTACCAATTTTCTGTTAGGTATGCTAGGTTATCATATGTTAGAGTAGAGAAAAAAAGTTTTATTGGTGAAATTTAGTTTGCATAAACGATTTCAAGAGATATATACGACTACGGAAACTAACTTATTTTGTGCGTATCCTGAAACGCGCGTGAAAGGTTATTATTTACAAATACCGTTTAGTTATTTTTTTGCTTTTCTTACTTATAATATGATTAAATAATCATTACGTTTGTTTCTTTACTTTTAAAATTGTACATTCTTACATGTGGTATTTTCTCTAAATGATAGGAAGAAAACATGAATTAAATAAATAATTTCCTGGGATATATACAACTACCGAATTCTACTTTGTGCGTATCCTGAAACACACGTAACAGCTTATTTTTATATGTACCAATTTATTAGTCCCGTATTTTTGTTACTTATAATATGATCTATCTCAGAGGTTAATTCAGTGTGTTTTTAAACCGTGTTTTCTTCCATTTAGCAATTTCTTGAAATATTTGCATATTAAATTCGCTGTTATATATTTTTCTAGTGAATATTCCTCGATTAAACTTTTACGACTATTCTCGTGACCGACTATTTTTATGACCAATTTTTTTCTTCAGTACATTCTTAGCCGCATTCTGCATTGTTTCAGCTGTACCTGCTCACCTGTTCAAATCTCCAAAAAAATACTCATCCATTTGCTTTATTATCTCTGCTCATCTTTATTTCACATATTATTTTGCATTTATTTCATTCGACTCTCGATTTCCATTTATCAAAATACATTTCTGACATTCTTTTTTTATTCATATTGGTCTTTTCTATGCACTTACATTTTCACTAATTTTTCAATTAGATGACCTACAAAGTATTAGAAAAAACAGGTTTTACATTAAAGTAATTTTGTTTTAAATTAGAACTTATATTGCCGCCATGTAGTTTTTAGTTTTAAAATTATATGAAATTTAGGATAGAAGTTTAGATCGAAAAAGAACAATTTAGTCCATGCATTTTCAATGCCATGATATCTAGAGAAATAAAACCAAATAAAAACCTAGGGAGTTATAGTAGAATTTCAACAAAAATATTGCGCATCAAAGCTTGATATATTTACAAGGAATTCCGTTAGTATGGTAACTAATAAATACTATGGTAAAAGAGGGAAGCTGTCAATAACTCATTACATTCATTACCATGGTGACTAAAAGCTTAATATATTTTAATTAAATATGCTTATCAAACACGAGGAAATTAGTCAAGAGATATATACAAATTGAGCATGTAAATTGGTTTGTTTCTAAACCCGGATGTCATCTCTCGAAAAGGGTAGACCGTTGATGAACTGTCGATTTGACGTTTCAAATGGTTAATGATTGCCTTATGAATGATTGGCTCAGGAATTTGAGTAAGATTAGGTTTCCACATACTTTTGGAAACCATCGTCAATAAAATCGTCAGGGGTTGAAAGGGTCGGGTAAATTCCTTGACTGTTTCACTGGGGCTATAGGTTTTAATTTTTTCTGAACTAATATAGGAGTGAATTTGATTCCGCGTCCCATTAATAATTTCAGGGCAGATGACATGTTATTAATATTCGTACTGAAAGTATTAAAGGACGCGTGTCATTAAAGCCGGCTTTACGTGTTTTTTGACAACATATCTGGTTTTTCGCATATAAGATAAACTGCAAAGAAGACATTAAAATTCAACTTTCGAACAAGTTATTTGTTTAATTATTTTCCAAGTTTCTTTCAAAACTTGACATCTATGTAAATGTGCTCAAAGTTATTTCTATAGCCTGCGTAAAATAAAGTTGACCTAAACTCGCTTGGGCAATGTTTTGTTTATCAGTTGGTCAAGAAATGCATATCTAGTTGGCACTTGACACGTGTTTTGATTATACTCCACCAAAAGTCTATTAACGACAATCATCTGGTCTGTTTTAGAATTCCTTACATCAGGAAAAAAGATCTGTTTATTTGCATTGTCACAATGGTTTCTCTCAGAAATTGTTTGACAAGTACATAGTTTGTCTCCACAAAAACAAATTTCAGATTCAATTCAATTTTCAGATGTTTCAATTGTAGATGAATATAAATGATAGAATTTGTAGAAAAATATATTTTGCATATGGTTATTATTAGAAAAAAATTAATATTTCAAGATATGCCCCCATTCATTGATAAAATACTATTTACTCATAACCGTAAAAGCACGATAATTCAAAGTTTTATTTCAGCAGAAGCGGACCTACAATGCGGACAATTTAAACGTTACGTCGTCATTTCCTCAACCTTACTAATGGCGAACTTATACGGATAACATCCGGTCCAATATCCGCTTCGTCATTCAACCCCTGGACGCTCTTCCTTTTCCGACCCATCAAGGATATATGTATTTTGTTGCCGGTACACGAAGCAAATAGAGCACGTAATTAAATTTGGTTAGATTAAACAGATCAGAAATAGTTTTATACAATCGTGTCAGAGCGTTAGAATCTGTAGTTACGTCAGAATATTTATAGTTGTCTTATTTTCTATATAAAAATATCTCGATATTTAATTGTTTGTAATTCTGGGGGTCTTGCCATAAAAAAAAATAAAAATATTTGTTGTTCAAAATATTTGTCACTTCATTGAGTTCATGTATTGTACACACGAACATAATGTAGGTCTTTGCGTTTTTTTCATAAATTTGAAATGGTGATCTTATATTATAGGAGCAAATAAATGTGTGACACGATAATTTAATATTAATTTCGTGATTCTTTTCGTGGTTCTGCAAATATAAAATACGAAATGAATTAATAATATTTAGAAGTTAAAGTTAAATATCGCTAAAGTAAGAAAATAAATTAAATTTTGAATGAATAAAAGTGATTCTTGGCAGTAATATACTTAATTAATAGAGATCTTGGTGTCGAGAAGCTTGAAAAAAAAGAAACGACTTACTAAGTATGAGAGGGACTCGAAATACGAAGATTCCCTACACTCAGTATTTCTATTAAACTATTTAAAAAATATTAAAATTATTTTTAAAAGTTTTTATATTTCGTTTATTATACTTTAACTAACCTAAAGATAAAGTGCATATTTCAAATAGTGTAAGCTTTAAAATCACTTTTATATTTTATTAATAAAAATTCATAAAATTTTTAGAAATTTTTTTTAATAATTCTGGATTGGGATATATTTATAGGCATAATTTCTATAGCCAACGTAACCTAATATTCGACCGTTTTTCTGGCTGAGTATGCAGAGGCCTTTTAGTGATGGAGAAGGATTTTATTAGAAAGTAGAACTTTTTCCAAAGCAACTGGCAGACAATTTTTGATGTTTAAATTTATTTTAACTGTAGTTTTATTTTCCCCAATGATCGTTGTATAAAAATATTTTCACTTTTTACAGTTTTTTGGGCAACCCTTCAGAAGCAATCATCTATTGCGTAGGCTGCTTCTTAGTTTTGGTTTTGTAAAAATATATCCAATTTTTGTCACCTATAATAATGTTGAATACAACATTTCTGTGACCTCAATCGAATTTTTATAACATTTCACGACACCAATGGACACAAAGTAATGAAAATTTGCTTAGCCCAAAGCATAATAAGGCTTAAATGTTAAGATAAAATTTTCTTTTCTCGACTTATGCTAATGTCTAAAACTTGCTCAAAATTGCTAATACATATATTAGTCTCATGCCAGTCTTTATCAGTTGTCACTGCTCAGGGAAGTCTTTCGCCCAGATTATCATTGACATTGAAATGCTGACATTTGAATGCGTTGAACCAGTTTTAAATAGTAGCATGGAATTGGGTTATATCAAAAAATGTCAGTCGACGTCGATAGTTACTTTGTTATTGATTAATACCACATGAAAATTTATGAAAAATCAATAAATGGAATTTTTCTCGTATTAAATTCATCTTGGCATGGTACATAAAATTCAAATTGGTGTTAGTTTTTAAAATTAAATGACAAATTCAAGCTAATTACTCCACTGGATTGTTAAAAACTTTGATTTTTAAATATTGAATATATTTGGCGTTAATTTTATAGAAATTCATTATTCACAATTCAATGAAACTACGTGATGTAGTAATACTACAAAACCTAGGTCGTGGTAAAGAACTTTAAGAAAGTAGAAATAATACTACATAATTTCATTGAATTGTGAACTTTGATTTTAATTTTAAAATTAATTCTAATTAAGTTATTCGTAAATTATTTATAATTAAGTTGTTTTCTATTACACCAATATTTGACTTTATTGCCTTAATGTTTTGGAGCTCAAAATAATTTTATAAAAATCTGTCGGTCTAGTGTTATACCTAATTTTTCAACGTAAATGTGTTTGTCATTTTTATTACAATTTTTTATTTTACGTTGAAAAATGTCATTTTAATATCGGGACGAGATGAAGTAAAAAATATTATCTCTAATATTTTAGAGGCTTTTTATTGAGAAATTTGGATACATAAGGTCATTTTTAAATAAAGATTTAGAAACAAAATACGTGACAAATTAAATAAGACAGATTAAAACCTCGAAAGAAGAAACGTCTGTTATTGAAACTACTTAACGTAGAAAATTGAAAATTGATATAGTAATGAAACATTAAAATAAAAAGGAAACAATGATGCCATATCTATAAATATTAATGATTTGTATAAAAAAATACATCATATTTCTTTAATTATCTACTATGATATTTTACATTGAATATGAACTTTTTGGCTACCTTAGTAGCATCAAATTCACTGGCAGCAAATTTTAATGCATTGAATACATTTTCGTAAATTAAATATGCAAATATAGCTAAAAAACGATAAATTTTGTCCAACAGAAAGAGTAATATCAAACAAATTTTAATTATAATTCATACGTTTCTCCAAAATCATGAAAAGTCGATTCACTTTACCACCTCTTTGAAATTAAACAAGAAAATATAGCAAACTTGCTCACAAAATGTCCCCTACCGAGTCACGTCTGTTTATTCAATAACAGTGGGGCAAACAGCAAATATTTGTCAATACAATATATAAAGCTCAATCGGGTATCAAAACTGAGGGGCTATATTTATCTCGCCAAAGCTCCGTTGAACTTATATTCGATATGTTTCTACTTGGTCTTGAACTTCCGATACACAACTATCGAATGTAGGATTTTAATATATTATTTAATATTTATGAGTAGGAAGTGAAAGTCGCATGGACGATCCTTTGGCAATTGTAAATACTAAGTGCTGTTGAAAACATGGCAGTTATTTTGATGGTGATAGTGAATAATAGCTCGTCTCTTTATAGATTAATGCAATTTAAAATTTTGGGTATATGTCTACTATAGGCATTTAGAACTTACGATATTTTCATTCAAGTTAACTATCATACTGTAAAATTAAATTGTTACGTAGGAGCAGAACTAACTCTACGAGGATTTCGTATACATTATTTTAATTAAGCTATCCACAAAATTAATATTATTTCTTACCATATAAAAATATAAATATATTACCTAATATATCTTTCACAGACATAATAAATATATATTCTAGAACAGAAATTTATTTTGGCCTTTGAGTTAAATCATTTTTATGAATCTTTTACAAACTTTTACAGATCTGACTAAATGTCATAAGATGACCGACTATTATTCCTAAATTTAAAGAGGTTACTTAGATAACATACTACTATTTTGAAGACTGGTGAGATATTAAAAAATCGGTTTATTTAAAAGGGGTAAAAATACATGACCCCAACAAAAATTAACATTTTAAATCTTACTATTTTATGAAAGGAACCTTGAATCAAAAAAGTGTTCATATCATACCCCCATATATTTGAAAGACCTATTCAACGATACCCTATACGATTGGTTATGACTACAAAAAGTTACAATCATTTTACATGTAACTGAGATATCCTGAAAGTACTTTTTTTTAACGGGTTTTGTTCTATAATTATGCCAAATTTAGGCTTATTAGTACTAATAGTCTGCGTATAAAATGGTTGTCACATATAGATGGACAGATGGTTATGGTGACTCTAAAAGTTTTCTTAATTTGGCTACAGAACTCTAAAATGTTGCATGGTAGGTATTATTCCTGTATATATATTATGTTCCGATATTTTCCCTTTCAATAAACCTTTAATCAAATTTAACCCAGGTTTAACTTCCAAGGACCTTTTGGCAAACCGCTTATTTTTATCATGTTTAGGTATATTAAAATCTTGATTTTTGTTTTAGGTTTTAGATGTTTAAGTATTATTTTGAGATGCGAACATAAATTCAAATTAAATTTAACTATAAGCCTATTTTTATATTAGGCTCGAAGATATCAATTCATCAAATCTTAAGACCTTGCGTTCGGTTCTTATTACGTAAATTTCAGTAATTGAATATTACGGTATTTAGTAGAGATGCCACGAATATTCGGTTACTATTTGACATTCGGCCGAATATTGTGAACCATTCGGTGGAATACGGAAAACCAAATAATGAAAAAAGTCATGAATATTTCTCAAAAATTAATCAATATATTTTAACAACAAAACATTACAAATAATACATAAAATTTATGAGTGGTAAGTTGTGGTGAATGAAAACAATTTTTTCAGTATTTATTGATTGCGACCGATTGCGCTTTTCCTTCTAAACTATACCCGCTTCTGAAAATAGCCTCGCACTGTATACATTACTACCGGGCGATGACAGATAAAACTTTGCGAATTCTACCAGACTTGAATACCGTTGTACATATGCTGATCAAATCAATCTAATTTGCAGTAGCACTTTTCTTTTCCACATTCTCATCTCTTTTCATATTTTCTGTAGCGACTTCCTCAAAGAAATTTCAGAAACTATCGTATATTTCAATAGTTTTCCATTATCATTGATATTTTCTTTCTTACTGGAATGGATTTGAGCTTTTCTTGTGCTATACCAGAAAAGTTAAACCAAATAACAGTTCATCCCGAATAAAACATCGGGCAAAATCATATTTTGCGTCTCGTACACCATTTATCATTTTGGCTCCACTGTTGTTGACAAGTTAATTGTACCTTGCTGTGAGAAATATTTCAGCTTTCTGCAATAACATTCAGTTCTTTTGCGATATTGGCACCAGTATGTGAACGGACAAACGGCTTCATCGCTAAAATGCCATGTTCAAGAATAAAATCGGCAGATATCCAATGCGCAGTGAAACTCAAAAAACTCTGGTTAGCATGCTGACATTACCGCATATTAGATATCCTTCATATCGCGAAAATAGACTTTCGTACGATGAATGTCCACGGAACCCCAAAAAGGGAATTAAAGAACATCACTAGTTTAAACTTCTATTTTTCTGTATTAAATTCAGAATTTTTAGATAATTAATAGGAAAATATAATTTTTAAATTTAAAGCCTACTTAAATAAGACATGACTTATTTAATTCGAGTTTATCAACGAAATAATACTAATAAGATTTTACTTACTTGCTTTCTTTCCTTCCTCACCACGCGACAGCTTGTGGTTACACAGCAAACACAAAACCAGTTTATTGTTTTCACTACAAATTTGATAATATTTCCTGATAGTCGATTTATTAAATGGTGCCATGTTTTGCTTTGTACGAACAATGAGGGATATTTTTTAGTAATACAGATTTTACAAACTTTTAGTAACACAACCTGCCGTAAAAATGAACAAATAATACGATTACCGATTACGATTAACTCTCAAATGAAACAAATATATCCCTGGCGCTGCCACCGCAGGCACTGCAATGAGACAGGTCGTAACCTGTCAATCGCGAAATGTATAACTATATATTATAGATATAGGCGCCGAATATTCAGCACTTTGCTCAAGAGTGTGGCCGAATATTCGGTATTCGTTATTTGGCAAAATCACCATTCGTGGGATCTCTAGCCTTTAGAAAATATTTGATCGAGGACCATTTTAAATCGGTTCAGTGGATTTTTCACTCTTCTTGAACAAACAAGCAAAAAATATACAAGTGAACTATCAAATAATTAAGTACCAGTAATTTCAGTCTCTTAAATTGTAAATTTTATTGCAAAAATTATTGTTACGAAATTTGTAGATTATACAATTTCCTGCAAAAGAGATCCGCATATTTTTTTATAAACGCCGATTTATGAGATGTAACTACGAAAACAATTATCTTTTTCGTAATGTGCAGTTCACTCCGCGCTATCTTTTGAGGAGGAGTATTTTAATCCATAATCTTTTTTTAAATAAATATAAGCAACAATAAATGCAGATTTTTATTGATTTTTAAACATGTTATTATTATTAATTGCTCTCGATTTCTATTTCAGGATGTATATTTTCTTTTTTATTAATATTCTTACTCTTACTCTTAATATGGAAAGCATCTTCATCTGATATATTGGATGTAATATTGGACCATTATTAGCCTTTTGCTATTGGACATTGTGCTGAACAAGATAAACTTTTCTGCAACTATATTTTAAAGCAAACTATGATACATATATAAAAAAATGTATTAATCAGTATTTTGGGAACGGAGAGGCGGCAATAAAATTTGGATTTGCCTCAAACAATTTTCACCTAATATCTGCACCCAGAATATTGAACTTTATAATAAAATTGATAAAAATATTGATAAGAAGCACTAGATGTTAGAGGAAGGCAGGATAATGACGGTTTTTTTTTAGAAAGCTAAAATATTTATATATGTCTAGAGAGTCTATATTTGCAGGTCTATGTTGTCAGATTTATGTACTGGACACATAGCAAGAAAAAAACGATCTCGATACTGAAAATGATGTCTGAAGAACCTTCAACATTTTTCAAAAAATAGAATAAAGTTTTTGGCATTTCCAAAAATTTATCTAAATGCACAAATTCCATGAACAATTTTTTCGATGAAAACGTTTGTTCATTTCAAAAAATCATTCAGAACGAAATATTATGAGGGCGGTGAAAAATTTTTGCTCAAAACTAGTAGTATGTATTTAACTTTTAGTTGATTTATGCTCTTAAAACAAGAAGTAGGTATACGACCGTCTATACGTCATTTGATGGAGTAACAGCTATTCCTCAAAGGTATACAGATTGTGGCTAAGAACAGACCCGGTAACCTAACATAAGAAACGACGTTTGTTTAGAAATGTACATTTTGCCTTTTATGACGTGAATATACATACATAAGCCAATACTAAGATATTTTCACTTATATTATAACATCCACTGATGTATACATGTAGCATGTGAGCATATCGGTCTTCACAATTTTTGAAATCGTTTTATCTAACGAACGATTATTTATAAGAAAAAAAATACGAGGAACTTTCATGGGACATTTTATGATCTACACGTTTTATTTTAACTATACTACTTCTTATATTAAAAGTTAGCGAAAAACTCTTTGATCTTAAATAAAATTTTCAGCAGGCATCTCATTTATGTGGAGTTTTGAAATTTTATTCAGAATGATGAGTTGAATTTCTGAACCAAGTTTCGTCTCTATTGGAGTTTTGGGAGTTAGGGCATCTTCTTGTTTATTTTTATTGGAATAGTAAAATTACTTAAGGAATTTTCGACAAAAGCAATAGATAATATAAATTTTAATCAAAGTAGTGGAAGTAGGATTTCAAATCAAATTTTATTTATTTTTATTTTTTCAAGTCTATCATTATTCCAATATTTTCTAGTATTATTTAACCTTTTTATTAATAAAAGCAAATTATTGTTGATGGATTTACTCAGACAAAACCGTTCAATATTCGTGAATAAAACGTTTGATATCATGCAGCAAGAGGATATTTATATGGTAATATTCTTGTGTTTTAGATTTGCATAAAATAACTATAAAATTGTAAGCAAAACTTTCTATTTATAAATACCTGCATAGTTATGGTTTCTAAATGCACACTGAAGTTAAAGTGTGAGACTAATAACTGTGGTAAATTTTTTGGCCAAATATTTTCAAGCACTTGGTAAGCGCTTGTTTAGCTTGGTAAAATAAAATGGGTTTTTAGCTACTACCTAATTATTACCCTTATATAATTTTAATGGTTTCCATGTTATTATCGCTTCATTAATCCATAACTTATAGAAACATCTGCATACGATTCCGTTAGAATATTCGCTGTACACTTAACTCTCTTAGAATAAAAATTTTTATGAGTATTCATGAGTATGTTAGTTTCATGAAAAATAGAAAACTGGGCTATTTAAAATTGTTATAATTTATTCAAGATTATTTAAAAAAATTTCATTCATAATGAGTGATAATTAAGCTAGGTAATTTCAGTTATCCCAGCTTCACTTGGGAGAGTGGGTAGTACATTGAACATGGAATTTATTAACTAAACGGCCCTAGATTTTTTGTGAATATAATAACTAGTTATAAGTTGTTTAATGTGTTCTGTAGATTTAAATACTAGGTTTATCTTCATTATTCTAATAGAAATGTAACAACATCGTACTATTTTGGAAAAAAATTGCAGAAAGAGAAAAAAAATTACTAAAATGTCATTTAAAATTATATGACGAAATAACCCGAGATTATTACCATTATATATGAAAGTGGTCGCGTAAAAATAAGTCTTATGGAAAAAAATGGAGGAATTATATAATGAGTTGTTAAGACATAAAATGTAATTAATGTATTGTTAAAAAAATAAAGCGTAAAGGCGTATCATTTTACTAAATGCACTGTACTGAATAGTCATCTTTAAAAGAACCTATAACTGTGCACTTGTCGGGTGGGTTTTATAATTTTATGACCTGTCATTTTTTCTGTGAATAAGTCACTCAGAATTTATTTAATTTTTCATGTAAATAAATATTCATGTAAATTAATATTCTTACGATACTGATGTCATAGTTAATACATTTTTTTTAAAATAAAGATTTATCTACAGAAGTAAACACATGATATGAAGAATTATTTGTCACCATATTCTTCAAATGGAAACATGTTTTATTACGCACAAAGAGCAGACAAAAAGGATAAGCAAACAATGGTCAACATGCATAAACACATATTTACCTGGTATGCGTCTATCCTATTTAGCCAACACGCAGGTTCTGAGCGAAAGTGAGTAGCAGGTATAATTAACAGCTTGGTATTTAAACAACCCTCATTGTATCCCTTCGTAAAGCGCAGTCATGCTCTTTTCCATTGTTCTTTCTGTCTTTTATTGAGACTAGAACAAGCTTTACAGTGCCACATTCCCTTTGAGATATGTGAACTTTATATCAATGTTTATTAGAGCGTATTTAATGGGCGGTTTGAACTTAGGAATTAGATATATAATATATTTTCATTTTAAATGTAACCTGGCTTAATTATCTATTTCAGCGGTAAAGTAAGTTTTAGGAATTAATCTGAATCAATTTGTGCAGTTATATGTTCTTCATATTATTTTTCATATTTTTTTTAATATTTTTATTATGTAATTTTAAACATTTATACACCAAGGACTATTGGAAATATGTAGTGTACTTTATATTTATGTTAGGAAAAGAATGTATTGATATGAATATGTATGTATATAAGTATGTGATGCAAAACCCGCTTTAATTTCCATTAATAAAAAAAGTAGCCGAAACACATAGTAACTTTTCTGAAAGGATAATTACAAAGAAAAATTGAGTTTTAAAATATAAGTTTGATAAATAACCTTCAAATTTTAATAAACATGTTTATGGAAGATAGGAGAATTCCTGAATGTCAATTCATTTTTCAACACTCTGATTTGAAATGAGAAAATAGAAATTTATTTTCGAAACTCGCCGAATACTATGTTTATACAACGACGAGTAAATTATGAAAATAAATATTTACTAACATAGATATTATATGGAAACATGGGTATACCATAAGTATGCCTATATATATATATATATATATATATATATATATGTATATATACATATATATACACATTATACATCACGTATAATTTATTATATTGATAAGCCTAATCGAGTGTTAAAACTCCCGAGAGTTTCTATAAATTTATATTCGATTTGTGCCCATTTAGACTTGAATTTTGCATCCACGAATTCACGATGAATAAATTGTCTATTGCGTCATTTTTACTTATATAGAACGCAGTTTACCTTTCCGCCTTTTTCAGAGATGTATGAAGTTTTGTATTCATTAATTGAGAATAGTCTATGGCTGTGCGTTAATCTATAAATAATTGTGCTGTACTTATAATAACCCTACCATACTATCATTGTGATATAAAATGTACTAATTATCCAGTATAGACTTGTTAATGCTGATTGGTTCATTCCTGTTTATTATTACAGATATATGAGCAATTAAAATCAGATTTTTATTAATTTCCTCTATAAAATAAGCAAGATAATGTTCTAATGAAACACAGAAACTCCGTAAGGTCCATATATGTACTCCTTCTCGAAATTATTATTAGTCGACATTATTACACAAATTGATATATAAATATGTACCGTCAAAGAGGAAAAACAGAAAATTTTGGATAATGAAATGTTTATCGAAAGCGATACATCGTAAACAATTTTATGTTTTCCGTAAAAGTTTGGTGAGATGTAAAATGCGATATTAGATAAATAGATTTTTGAAGCATGCTTAAGTGCATATTTGCGGTTACTAAAACATACGAAGTTAAAATTATTGTGTTGTAAAAATATAGAAAAACACGATAAAAAGATTGTTGATTTAAATTCTCATTTCGATCATTAGATACCCTTACCATTGTATAAATATATTATTAAGAATAACATCTCTTTAGTTTATTACATACAACTGAATACTTTGCATTGTATAACGTCATAGAATGGCATCAGTTTAATTTTTTACCATCACTAAAATACTTGTACGTTGTATATAAATTTCTAAAGTATAATATAAACTATACTGCTACCCTACCATAAACTCGCTAATGTAAAAAGTGGAAAACCCCCTCGAATCCCACTTTCGCTATGTTCTTGTATAATATTTAAATGCTGTTGGAAATTTCTATAACTTAACCTCTTCAAATTGCCTATCTGAACATGTTACATACATACAATGAAACCTAAGTCGTGGTTAAGAATTTAAGTAAAGTAGATATAATAATACCTTACGTAATTTCATGTAATTGTGAATAATAATTAAGTAATTGGGAATTTCTACAAACACAACGCTAAATATATTAAGACTAATTTAAATTTGCACAAATGAAATGATGAGTTGTTTTGAAAATAAATAAATAAATTTTCATCAAATATCACAAATTATCATAATTATCTTAAATATCACAAATTTATTAAAAATGTTTATTACACCTACGAACTGTGACGTGGTCCCGAAAAATATAAGGAAATTGCTTTAGTATCAATTTAATATTTACCGTTAAAAGAAAACAAATTTTGCTAAATAATTAGCGCCTCCTAAAAACTCCGTGCGCCTAAACTAACGAAATATTTCTTCGCTATATCGCCACGTAATTAATTGACTGAAATAATTTTGAACTTAGCGGTTAAAAACGTTTAACAGTGACACAGAGTAACATTGGGAACGGCGCTGTATTAAAAAGAAAATGCGCCTTCAAAATCGAATAATATTTAACCAAACAATTATGAATCGCTTAACAGTTTGATTAATTTAAAGGCCAATTGAAAACTTCGAGCTGTAATTAATTGAATTTAAATATTATCTTAGTGGATCAATATACTTCAAACTTAGTCATTTAAAGAAATTTTCGTGTCTTTTGAAATTAATGATAAGTTTATTAAAAAATGCAAAAAAACTAATATTATTGGATCTATTTTTTAATGGTTATCCATATTTTTTTGGAACTAAAAAACATGGTTAACTGTTAATTAACTAAATATTTTCCTGGGATTTATCAGAACACCCGTAGATATTGATACTTTGACCATAATACTTTTATTACACGATACTGATCCACTTTATGTGGATTTTCGCAAAAACCCATTAAGTGTAAGTAAAAGTCACACAATGATGGTTATGTTCATAATTGCTTGAGAATATATACATTTAAGGATACATAGTATTTCTATTAAAATATTTATAAATATGAATAAATTATTTTTCACTCTGTAAATATACTGTATAATTAAAAATATGTTTCAATAGGTGCAGAAATATCCAATATATTTGGCGTTAATTTTGTAGAAATTCATTATTCACAATTAAATGAAACTACGTGATGTAGTATTAGTTCTACTTTCATTAGGTTCTTTACCACGACCTAGGTTTCGTTGTATTACATCTTCAGTTGAGATATTAGCACAGAATTCTTTGCTAATATCCCTCCTAGGTTTCGTTGTATTATAACATCTTCAGGTGGGATATTAGCAAATAATTCTTTGCTAATATCCCACCTGAAGATGTAATACAACGAAACCTAGGTCGTGGTAAAGAACTTAAAGGAAGTAGAAATAATACTACATCACGTAGTTTCATTTAATTGTGCAAACATATTTTTAATTGATGTAGTTTTCCGTTAAAGCTTATGCTTTTTATAATTTTGATTTTAACAATTTTGGGGATAGAGGGGAGAGGGATATTTTTTTTCATTGCTTTTCATGCATTTTAAATAATATATCTAAGAACATTTTTAATGAAATAATAAAAAAACTTCTTAAATCCATTATACCTGCTTTTAACGTTGATATTGGTCGCACATCATTTACAAAATTTAATATGTTTTCTATGATATTAGCGCTTAAATATTTTTGAGGGTTTACTGTTGTTTAACATTTTTTTGACTGTCTATCATGTATCTACTTTAAGCGGTTTTTGTGAAAAAAAGTAACAGATGGATAGATGGAAGGACATGTGAATAAACTTGTGAGGATTTCTTTTTTTCTATTTTTGAGATAAGGTGTCTTAAAATTATTCAAGTTAAAGGATGCCAGCAAAATTTGTGGGAAATAATTTCTTTCTCATTTCATTAGAACGAGCTATCCAATAGAAATAAAATATTTTTTGAAACAATGCTGTGGTAAATTTTTAAGCTACTTCCAAAATAATCAATTAAACACTTTTCATTTTATATTACAATTCTGTGCCATGTGTTATTAAAAATATTTCGTTTTTCGTACCAAATGACTCCTTAAGCTCATAGTTCAAAATGAGAACAATGCCTTTTCATAGTAGGCTTAGTTCTCATTTTTCTGCACACACACACTTACGTGCGCGAGCATGCATGCACGCATGCACGCACGCATGCACACGCATGCACGCACGCACACGCACGCACACATACACACACACATATACTGGTCATCTGTGATAAATTTTCAAACATGCTTTTAATGTAGTGAATATTCCAAAATTTTCTGAAATTCCCTACAAAATTAAAATATATTTTGAACTGCAGTGCAATAATATTCTTTATCAATGGAATTTAATTTGTAACTTAATTAGTAAATACGAAATTAAACATTGCATTAATCAATGTAGGTATCAAATACATTAATTAACTCTAACCAATAATTATGAAATTTTTCGTTGTAAAACGGATTCATTTACTACATTTAATTTATGATCGACTTATTGATCATAAATTAAATATAGTAAATGAACTAGATTCATACCTGCAAAAAATGATTGTTTTACATCGGTTTGTGGTTTGTTAACTTGTTAATATGTGTTGGTAAACTTTGCACAAAGCTTCGTGCTTGTGGATTGTCCCGGCGGCTGACTGATGAAGTTAAGTATTTATGTTACTTTGAATATTTCAGTCATCTCAGGATTTAAAGTAAAGTTTAAAAATTGTTTTTTCCCTTTCCAGGTAAACATCACCAGCGCAGTGACGCATCTTCAATGAAGCTGTAAATAAATTCCGATGTAGGTGGCGAAGTAAATTTTAGTTATCGACATGTATTAGAGCTTAATTTATATTAATTACTTTCAAGCGTAAATACAATTTTTTAAATGTTTTTTATTGGAATTTTTGGATCCAATGTACCGGAAGAAATTTTTTTAAATAATTTTCTATCCTTAAAATAGACTTGCCAAGTCTTCATACACACATACTTCATATAATATATGAAAATTTAAATCTGATAAAAAATTAAGTTTTAAGTATGCCGTAACTCTCTAGCTTACGCCCTAAAAACAGCAAATTAACCAAAATGGTAAAAACATGAAAGATGAAAAAATAATATAGACGGCCATGAGGATTGCGGACAGAAATGAAAACTTAAAACTATAAAATAACAGTGGTTTTATAAAATTTTATAGAATTTTTAATTTCAAAATCTGAGACAAAAAATTATCGAATAACTAAAAATCTGTTTTACCACGCTAATAAGATAACTTCTAACTATTATGAAATACCCATTGTATTAAGTATTGCAGAAGAGACATATTAAGACTAATAAAAAATATAAAATATTTAAACGCAAATAATGAGACAGATATTAGAAATATGTGAAAATAAATGCTGTGTTTTCTCATCCAATTTTCTAAATGAAAATATTACTATATTAATTTGTACTCACTGCACAGTGACCCTACAATTAAACAATTAAAATAAATCAAATTAAAACACAATTTAAACAATGCACGGTGAACTTACATCGAACTTTTCACGTATAATATAAAGCATCCAACGCTTACTAACTCACTAATAAATTGTTAACATTAGAATATCGTTGACGCGAATCCGTAAGATTTTCCCCTATCAATAGCTCAACGCGCCTAAAAAATTTTTCTCTTCAGAAATAACTAAAATCACATAAATGATTCATCTTCCGAGTTTTTTGTTGTCTACGAATATGACTAATGTGTCGTAACTTATTATAAAAATCAATCGCAAATAATTTTATTAGACAACTTGGTACTAAATAATAAACCGAAAAATATTATATTTGGACTTGACTTTTTTTAAATTATAAAAAATCTTATTACTTTTGACTTTGATCTTCTCATTTAAAATTTTTTTAAATTTTAAATTATTTTATTAGTAGAACGAAGTGACTGATTTCATTTAATTCTCTTCTGATATTTGCTGATATACATATATATATATATACACATATACACACAAACACACACACACACACAAATATATATATATATATATATATACATATACATATACATATATATATATATATATATATATATATATATACATATATATAAATATATATTTTTTATACATATACACATATGAAGTCCAGTACCACTTACTGAATTATTAAGAAATCTTCGGAACTACAAAGCCTTCAATTTGTAGTCGGACACGTATGTTTTTCACGATGTTCGATAAGAAACAAGTTTCGAAATTCTCGCCATAAAGATATGACAATGCGACGGAAAATTGAAGTCGTAACAATGATTCTAAATCTTATGGTTTATGACGATACACATTATTTTTACGCCCGTAATTTAGTCATAAGTTTACTAATTGAAATATAATATTTAAAAAGAGTTTAATAAAAATATAACCTCTAAATTAGCGCGAGTTTAATTTAAGTTTGTTAAAAAAAATTACAGTATGACATGATGTCACTACAAGTGTATCTCAATCTTATCTATTCATTTCACACTTCAGAAGTTTCACGAGCCGTTACTCTGTACGAATCTCAAAATCATAATTAAAATTGGTTTAACTGCATAAAGCATTATAGTTAGTCCACTGCAGAAAAGGTACAGCCAGTTTTATCTGAACGATTGAGTATACGCTGTCTAATAAATTATCAGATATAGTAATTTAATGGATCGTGTTTTGACTCGTTTAAAAATTTGCCTAAATTGTATTATTCCTGAATTCAATAATTCAAAATAAAGTAATGATATATCAATCTTTTGATAAAATGTAGAAAACGATGTCTTGAATAGCTCCTAACTTCTCGAAAAAGTTTCAAAATGCAAGAAATTAAACAAAAATATTAGTACGTTCTTAAAAAGTTTAATACTCCATACAGGTTAAAAATTATAAAGACTAATTTTCACCTGCATCACAAATATTTAGTTGTAAGCTTATCTTAATTATAATCTTTAATTAAATCAACAGAAATCGACAATTGTTCTTATATTCAACATTTGCCATCGATATTCTAGATTCTGTTTTAAATAAAACCTGTCTAGCACGAGTGGAATTCGTTCTATACATTTAGACATTTAAAAGTACATAATATTTATCTTAAACTGTTAAAAAAATTTAATTTTTTGTAACGAAAATATATATAAATACAAATTAACAATTTGCGAAGGTTTTCTTTAATTGGGCTGCGAGGCCTTGTTTGTTGCCAAGTTTCATAATTCTAGGTCGACGGGAAGTACCCTATAGGTTTTCATATATATGCAAATGTCAAAATATAGTGCAAAAATGAACATATTTTTAGGTTTTTTTATTGCGTTCACTTAAGAGCTTGATTTTTTTACAGCTCCAAGGGACCGTAAACTTGAGATTTGTTATTAATTTGAACTCGATACCTCCACGCTTTCCTGAGAAAAAGGGTCTTGACAGACAGACGGACAACGAAGTGATCCTATAAGGGTTCCTTCTTCCTTTTGAGGTACAGAACTCTAAAAAATCATGTCTTCAAAACTATTTTATATATAGAGTTTTATTTTGAAAAGTATTACTGTAGATAATTTTCACATGTCAAATGAGGGTTGGCCGAATCACTATTTGACCTACGTATCCCAATTAGTATAAGTCGTGCCTAACCTCTTTAATGATAAGCTCTGTTCATTTTCTCCGAAATAGTGATAGATGCCAATACCTGGATTACGGTAACAGCGCAATGTCTATACTCAACAATTACGTACCTATGTGTCGAAAGTCTGTAAACATTCGAACTATTTATCGCGACGAGCTTTGTTACGTTTTATATACTCGTAACTGCAGCTAAGTTGAATTTTAGGGCAAATAATCTGCAGTTGATAAGATTTCTTCCTAATTAGCTTTATCCGGGTTTTAGTAAATATAAAATAACGGTGAAAGAATTACATTTCTAGTCCTTTCATAGATTGAGTGGATTGTATGCAATTTTTTAATATATGAGCGAATAATAAGAAATGAAATAATTCAAAAATAACTCTCTCCCTCTGGGCACTCAATTATGGAAAATGCACAAATGTTTAAAAATGAAACGAAATACGGAGAAATTTCGTCTCTCTATTTTTTAATTCGTTACCTCATCATATAATTAGTTACGCTGTTGCTAATAAACTTAGAATAGAACATTATAATTGCACAATTAGAAAATAGATAAGATATAGATATTGCAAGCTTGTCATAATTTCTTCTGTCATAAGCTATTCCGAATTTGACCCAAGTTTAACTTTGTTATAACTTAATTCCATGTAATAAAATAACAGCACGATAGTTTTGCAATTCGATAGATTTGTAATTATTTAGAAAAAACTGCTTCATGTAATATAATTTGCAAAATCAAAACTACCAAGGAGTATTATTAAATTTGTTGCAAGTAGCTGCACTAAGAGCAATATATTTTGACACCAATTTTTAAATGAAACAGCATTTAGATAATATTCTCATTCATTATTAAAATATATTAAGGGGAACTTTAAAAAATCGTTATTTGTTCATTATATTCTAATGATGTTTTCATACATAGCTCATGCTCTTTTCTCAGCATCTCATGCTCTTTCATAATTGGAAAAAAGACAAAAATTCACACAACAAATAAAAAACAAATTTGAAGGATGCTCTAAAGACGCCGTCCGATGTAACAGATGTAATTTGTGATCGCAATCTTAGATTCTACTTAATAGTTTACTTATTTTTCTACGAAATGCGACATTGCCACGTTGGATTTTTGTAATAATTTCGAAATTCTTATTCTATCTTTTTATTGAATTTATTAGTTGCAATTAATACTTGCATTATGTCAACCTTATAAACGGGATTAGCATTCTCTATTTAGCAACAATGTTAATGTTATTTTAACATAATTTAAATTTATAGTTTGTTAGAGATTAAAATAACACATAATATTTTCGACTTAAATCTTCATTATGTTAAAAAGGCATGTGTAATTAGGGTGTGACCTATTATACCCTTTTAATTTTTTTTATGTTTTTCATAAAACATCTAATATATGAGGAATTCAGTGATGACAGCTTTTCTAAAGCTTGAATGTTTCATTACACATTTTCTCGTTCTTCATTGCATAGTAGAAATGAAAGACCGGAGTAATTAAAGAATACAAAAATAAAACTGAAGTAGAATTGGATATTAAAGGGTAATATTTTCCATATTCATGAAAATTAGGATTTTCATATACCATAGTTTTCATAAAAAATTGCCTGGGAATGGTATTTTTTTATTAATGTAACTTGTTTATCTATCTACTGTGAACGATTTCACATTCGGTAACTTTTTATGTTTGCTGAGCGATATTAGAAAAAATATTAAATATCAATAATAAACCTAATAACATAATATTTTTTGAAACCAAATATAATGAAGGTTTCTAAACTACAAAGATATACACTTACCGTTAATCATATATTTTGCGATATGTTTGTATTCTTAATTGCAATACGTATTCTTTAACATTTCGTTCATTTTATCTATTGTAATTGCAGACTTGTTTGCAGTTCTTTAGATACTATACGGATTGAATTATGTGAACCTAAGTATATTTTTGTTTCAAGAATAAAGTTTTTTTTGTAGTTGTCCTATTCATTTAATAACTAAAAAAAGATAAAACATTCATATGATCCTCAATGATTTCTTAGAATTGGCTTAATGCAGAAGCTTGGAACTTGGTATAATAAAACAAAAAAAATATATAATGACGCCCGAAAATATTTTTTTGAAAATTTTAAAATTGAGGTGGAGGGGAAAAATTTATACAGAAAAATATGAAAAAAAACTAATATGTTTCTTTCGTATTTTCAAAGCTACTGCATGTGAAATGATAAAAAGTAAGGTTTTCAAAAACCTCAGTAAAGATTGCTGGAAAACTATTACGCTGGTTCTGGATGTTGCAGTCTTTAAGTAATTTAAGTGACGTTAGAGTTTTTTAGACATTGACGATAATACTGCTTAATTACATTAATATTTATTGTTATTATTCTAGAGTAATGAATCTAATAAATGCTATTCATACTCGAAATTAGCCAGTTTTTTTTCTGACATATTTTTTTTAAAATTCAAATAACAATTTTTTTACTTACATCAGACTACGATGTAGAAAATAACTTATTAAAAAAAGATTTCAAAATTAGTTATTTTCTTAGCTTCTCTCGGTATATCACAATAACATCACGTGTTATTTAAACATAGGTTTACCATTTCTATAAAAATTTTATATACGGGCAATAAATATATATCACGTGATTCATCAAATACGGTAAAAGAAAATGGAAAAGAAAATAATAAAAGGCAAAGTGAGATTAAAGAATTTTATGGAAAAACGAAAAATATCCGACGAATTAATGAAACGTTTTTTGCTATTATATTGAAGTGGACAGCAATATTCTTGCAAAAGCAATCATTGAAACCAAAGTTTTAGTAATATTAAAAACTTGAGAGACAAAATAAAAACGGCTTTTTTATGAAACAGTTTTTCCTGGAAGGAAAGTTAGAATTGAAGGAAATACAACTTTGCGATTAGCTAATATTAGATGCTAAAATTTCAAAAGCAACTCTTAGATATTAAATTCCAATAATAATAAAATTCTAATACGAGATGGACCACCATCATGAGGAACAAAAATTAATAAACCTCCAAAGCTCATTACTGAATGTAAAAATACCACGCTTTATTCTATAAATTCCAAGCCATATTTGACTACGGGCTATTTAGGAATTATGATTTGTTAGGTTATACCACTAAAATTATAAACTGAGATTCCTTCATAAGTGTCATATTTCTGCACCTATCAAGGGAATATATAATTTAATATGAGAGGATGACCTGAATTTTATACATCCATCATCCAACACCTGTGAATGTGCTGTTTTTCGAAGCATTAAGCATGTGTGTTTCATGAATTAAATACTCAAGTTCCTGAGTAATTGTTTCAGGATTACATTTGTGTTTGAAATAACTACACAAATATTTGTAACTTGATCCTCTTTGTTCATAAAAATACACGGAAATAAATTAAATATTTCTATTTCCACTTTTCCCGCTATGTTTTCTAAATAATGCTTTAATTATCCTACTTTTTATCCACCGTTTGAGAAAAAATAGGAGAGAAATTATGTTTAATATTTAACTAAGAATCGAGAAAGTCTTGAAATTAATTTTTTTACACACATCGATAATTTTGGCCTATGTGAATTACCAAAATGTATAAAAAACTGTGTTACCGTTGTTTGCTGGAGCTATTCGCCATTTAACAAAAAGTTCTTTTTCAGCTATGAATTGATATAATATTAAAGCAAAAAACTCTGGTCAAAAACCTATTTGAGAACTTTGTGTGTCTTCCAGTATAATGGCACGAATAAAATTTAGACAATCCAGATGTGTCACCAAATGGTTTTTTGATAACCTATAATATATTAGATTGTAAATCATCGTTGTTGCCGGCTTCTTATGAAGTACCCAGTAGTAATAGATAACGATCTTTTCAAAATGTAACGAGTTTTTTCTAGTCCAATACAACGTTATATTTCTGTTAATATTCCGAATCTGAAAGTTTATTCTTTGATCTAGGTTACATTCTTCTTATAAGTTTAAAATCAGGTAAAATGATTAGCCTTTCTTTTTGTACCTAAGTAAGGAATTTAGATTACATCAATTATATTATATTTTTTAGAAAATTGTTTTACTGCAGCATAGGCAAAATTTAAATAAACATAATACAAAAATATATCAACGTAAAAATAATGGGTATTATTCAGAAATGTTATTACAACTAATTATACTTATAGATATAATATATATTTTTATATACGTGACTTAAATTAATTTAAAAAGTCGTGGTTTAGCTACATTAGATGTTATTCTTTTAGGTATGGTAGAAGAGAACAGAAAAAATAATTCTGAATACCAGCTATGTATATTTCCCTTCAGTTTTTTTTTGCAAATATGCTCGAGCTTCCATTAATTATATTTTTTTTCAAGTCATTGCGTTAGTAGCCAAAAATGTCTGTGTCACTATTTTCCGAATATATAAACTTTTTTTCCTTATATTCAAGATGTTAGTTATTATTTCTACTTCATTGCGCAAATGATATACAACTGTTAATTTGCGTTTATCTTTAGTGCCACGTTATAGTCATTGGAAGGATTGAATTCGCTCTGTCATTGTAACAATATCAAAATTGTTAAATAATCGGTTTTATATTAATTTTCTTTCATTAAAAAGGAAGTATTTTTGTCGTTGTTTCATAATTTGACAACATTTTAATGGAAAAATTATGAATCATAAAACTATAAAATTTGGTAGTAAACCATTTGAAATTAAAAGTTGTAACGTATAAAGTGTAATGAAATGAAGTTAATTAGAGAATTATAGCCATTGTAAATTTAATAGCAATCAAAATTTTTCGTTTTGTGACCATTATTCTCCAGTTATATTCACGAATTCTCATAGCAATGTGCAAAAGTAAAGCTGCCGTAAAAAAAAACAAACCTCGATGTATAAGTTTCGGTCTAATGTTCTTTCTGTTAAACATATAACTTTTAAATCGCCCTTGATTTGCAATCTCATTCATATTTAACAGTCTCAACTAGTATTCCATTTTACTTTGGTTAATAACAATGAAATAAGGCCTTAGATGGAAGAAAATATGGATATATCCATCATACGAGAAGAACGGAAAAGTGAAAGTTTAGCCATATATTATTGGTAAAACTTCCTTATTTTCAAGTTTGAGAAAGTTGTTGCAAAGTAAGATGTTAGTAAATCCTACATTTCTCGTGAATGAGTATGAAACGGTTTATTTTTCGACGCGACCTTAATATTTTAACTTGGTTCACTGTGTTGAATTGATTTGAAATCTTCATTACTTCTATATACTAGGAATCATGTATAACATCAGTATACGTATGTAAATGTACTAGACTTTTTAAATAAGTTTTCTCTTCATTGTTACAAAAAAATAAAATAACTAAAATCCTATAATGGAATACAGGCAATATAAAGCAATATATTTTGTATATTTTATGAACTCTTACTTCTAATCGTCACTTTATTTGTGTAACCTATGCACCAATATAGGGCTTATTTTATTTCCGTTTTTTTTCAATTCAAATTATAAAAGGGAGAAAATTATAATAAATTATAATTTTTATGCCACTTATAACAACCATGCTCGGATTCTAAAATCGTGGATACATAATATTAGTTAATATACGCTGAAATCAAAATAACAAAATGAAATAACTTTAGAAAAAAAATTATGCGGTCAGTTCGAAATATAAAAAAATATTGATGCTCTTTCTCAGAATTACTTCAGATTTTGGGACAAAAGAAATCTAATATGCTTAGGGCATTAAAGACCAACCCATACATTTTTCCATCCATCTATTCAAATTTTGCATTCATAAATTTAATTTATGATTTGACTTTAAAATTTTCTAAAATGCAACATGCATTTTTTACTCTAAATTATTTACACAAATTATTAGATATTAAATGCGTCATAATACAATCATCATTAAACTTCCAGTTTAATAATGATTGTTGATTTTTGTTTCCCTGTTTGTCTAAACATAATTATTAGAATATTATAAAATTACTAAACATAAGATAACTACGTCAAATTAGGATATTATACTGTGTAACGATGACAAAATTTCAGGAAACTTTACTTTTGCTCATAAGAAATTAATTATGTTCTGGAATCTACGAAAACAGATGACTCGAGTAGAATATTAAATGGGGACATGTATCTTTTATAATATTTGTATTTATTATAGACAAATAATTATTTTATACCTAAATAAAGTTACAGTTTAACAGTGGTCTTTAACTGATCTTCTATTCACAAGTCATCCGTTTTTATCGTGTTTAGTCAACGCATATTGATGTGGCTAAAATGTAGTGATACTATAAAACACTATTAGTAGCCAATTTAATTAAAATAATACATATTTTATCTAATGGTTTATAGATTGTTAATGTCAAATCATAACACACCAACTGTAACTCAAACGATGTACAGAAAGTAATATGCCTGGTTTATTAGCAACAGGTGTAACAACATATTGAATAATTCCAATCGTAGATTATAGGAACGTGTCGTAATTTTTAACCTAAAAACTGAGGGAGTATTCTCTAGTTATATGGAGTGTGGAGTGCGTAGCATATACAATATTTATCTATGCGCAGTTGATTTGAGTTTTTTATAGGTAAGAATATTGCACCGGTTATGAATTGCCGTTAATTGTACCACGAGGGATATAAAGGTGTATAAACATGGTTATATCTTTTGATGAAAGCAATGTTTCGATTTTGGATGTAAAAAAATGTTAATGAATTTTTGTAACTACAGTCTTTCATTATGTTTCAGGATAGTCCTTAAAAAAATTAACTTTTATTTTACATATAATGTCTATCATCACCATTTTAGATTTTATTATCAACAGAATATTACTGCAAGATGAGTCTTCAAAAAATATTAAAATTTTGTGAAATTTTCATGAGAGACTTTTAACATCACACGAACGTTTGCAAACATTCACACCATTTGCTGTTTCAAACATTGTTAGATTTTCGGTATTCATAACCACCGTTAAATAGAATTTCCGGTCATTAGATGTCGCTACTTTACAGCTCATTTTATTGCTAATTATTCGCTTTTTACCATTTAGCTTTACCTGAGGCCGAGTAAGTACTGATATTAATATAACAAGCGAAGAATTTTTGTTTCCAGTAAAGGGTCTGGTGTAATAAGTATGGTAAAGTGGTTACCGAAAGATATCTTCAAACTGTTATATTTGTAGTGAAAATGGCATGTTGTGAGAAGACAATACACATAATTTTTTTAAATCTTGAACATAAACGGTCTTTGAGATGATTAAGAAAACCGCAATCTTGAAAGAGTTTTTTAAACAAATTTACCTCATAAATTTCACGGCTTGAACCAAATATTTTCCATTAGGGAATGCGTTAAAAAGTCGTTTGCATTTTTGACATTTTCTTTTGTTTTAGGCGGATAATTGCCAATTTTATTGAGTGCGGAAATGATATTTTTTATTTATTTTTATTATATTTTCTTTAAAATAAAAATTACCAAAAAGCATATAATGTTGATATTCATATTAAGAATCACTAAAAAAATAAGCCCAAAACTTTTAAAGAAACAAAACTTAAACTCTTATTCTGCACCACTACTGTCAGAACTATAACCAGAGGATCCACCCAATTCTCATCCATAGTGGTCTGGGTCCATATTTAGTATCTTAGCGGAGTAATGAAAACTGTAATAAGTTACAAATAATCATCAAAAGATGGCTACGTTGATAATTGTAAAATTTAAGTGGCAAGACATTATTTAAACTCAAAGATGTAGGGCAATTTTCAAGCACAAAAACAAATTTAGTCTACGTTTGTTAAATGTGAAAGACAGTATTTTCGATTCCTTTTATTTATAGTCATTGTATTTCCATATCCAAAGCCAAAGGGCCATAACTTAAACAGTTTTGACAGTTAATTATATTAAATTATTTAACCTATATATTATATAAATACAGAGAACAGCACAAAGAAGAAAAATTTGTGTCAAAAATATATTCAGTTAACTTTATTTCGTTAGCAATGTTAAGTTTCAAACTTGACCATAGTTGTAGTTGTTTCCATTCTGTGAATTTTAGTCGTGTAAGTACTTCTAAATAGCTACATATGATGTTTTTGGTGATTGACGCGTCAACCAAAAAAATAAGTATGTGTGTATATAAACGAAAAATATGGTGAATATAAACTTCTATTTCTCATTTAAAATATCTTTGATGTATTTTCTAATATAAATTATTCAGGTATACCTTAGACATTTTATGAGAAAAATGGAATTAAAAAACCTTCATAATTGAATCTTTTTTCTTCGGGGTGGTTCAAATCAAAATAAAAAACCTGTGTATTTGGTCTAAACAACATTTTGAAGATATATCTCATCGACCATTTCAGTATACATATCAAACCCTTTACAATATCCAAATAATTTATAATTTAAAAAATTTGAGAAATAATAATTTTAATGATTTTAAAAATTTCTTCTTTACGCTAACATTTAACTCACTTTATTTTTTAAATAAAGGACGATAGCGAGTTTCTTTACTTTTATTTACAATACATTTAAAAATGAGCATTAGTGTCGGAAAAAAAAGTTCAAAAGCCTATTATTTATTTATTAGTTTTTTAATTGACAAAAATTATCAAGAATATGATCAATTTATTTGCTGTAGAAATGGAAAAATTGCATTTAACTTAATAATTTGTCACTTGTAGACTTAAAAAAACAACAATAGTTATGGTGACAAATTTTATCTTAGAAAGAATCATAGAAAGACTTGATATTTTTTTATTTAAATAAAAAAAGACGTAAATGTGTGATTCCTGACCTTAACTTCAGGTGTTTCCTTTATATCTTCAAGCGTCAGCTCAAAAAAATGGAAAGCAAAATAATAAAAGTTTAGTTTTAGCAGCAGAACTTTAACTACAACATAAGATTTGTAATATATTTTTTTATATTTCGATCAAATGCCAAATAATATACATTAGAATATAATCGTGAAAAATACTGAATCTGTACATTGGATATTTTTAAATAAAACTAATTCCTACTAAAGACACGCTGCTTAGCCTGAAATAATAGCTTTTGTAATCTTTGTATGTTTGTCTGTATGATCTTCGTTGTGCATGCTAATCAACCGGTACAGTTTTCAATGACGTTTTTAGATTAACACGGGCTAACATTTAGGCTTTGTTTCATTTCAATCAGTTAACAATTAAAGATTCATAATCTTTTATTTAGGTTCATTGTGTACGCTAATAATAGAACCGGTGAAACCGATTTGGCTGCCGACGCCATCTATTTGCGTTGTTAGTAAATTTGTACTCAGAGTTCTGCAAGGACAAGAAAGAATAAATAATAAAAAAAAATCGTAATAACCTTCTTTCCCCGAATTCCACGCGATGAACTCGTAGGTATAGCTATTCCTAAAGAAATTTTCCTAAAATGGAAAACAATAATGTTCGGAATTTTTGATTTATAATAGTTTAAAATGCAGTAAAATGTTTGGAAAACAATTTAACCAATCTAAATTTTACAGATAAAATTGCATTAATATAGGCAGTACTTTGTTCTACTGCATTGGAGAAATAATAATATAATAAATCATTACGTTGTCGTATTCAGTAACTGGAAAAAGCACTTTCCGGCAGCCATGCCGTGAAGGATCGGACCTAACCGCACAACTAGCGTTTGAGCACTCTCCTTATACATATTTGGACAGTTAACTATCGTTTGTATCAACGGACTTTTGTAAAAATGATTCTCAAAGTACGAAGAAAACATAAGTATATATTATAATAACTAAGAGTTTTTGTGAATAAATGACTTGCTAAAGAAAATACTAGTTTTTTTGAGGATGCTCTCTGGCTAATATCTTTAGTTTCACTTTAGTATTCTTATATGCATTCAAATTAAAATATAAAATTTATTAAAAGAATTGATAATTTCATAAAATGAGCCCATTAGGTTAAATTATACCGACAGAAGTCCATACGCAAAACAGTTTAATATATTTGTTAATTTAATATTAACAAACATATTAAACTATTTTTACCTTAAAAGATTTGTGGAATAAATTTGTTTATGCATAAAACTTTAAATTTATAAAAGAAATTTAACCAAATTAAAACCTAAGAAGATAGTTTTAAACATGATCATTAGTTTCGTATTAAAGCTTGCTCTAGATACAAGGAATTCCGTTAGCGTGGCAACTAATATAAAGGAAAATTTTACCAAATAATTACCTTTATTACTATGTTAACTAATAATCTAAAATAGATTTTAATTATCAAGCACGACGAAGTTGGTCCAAAATGTTTCTAAACCCGGATATACAATTTTGGAAAAGGATAAATCTTTGATCTGCTATCGATTTGACGTTCTAATTGTTTAATGGAATCGACGAAATGTGGAATGTGGAACTCAATAAATAAAATAACGCAATCAGCGTTATTTCATTTGTCGAATTCCACTTTGATATTATAGCAAAAGACATTTGGATATGGAGTTTGGTGTTAATGAGGTCATCGGGAGTTATAAGGATAATTTATATTTCGAGTTTTTACTTGAGATAAATTCACATTTTTATTTTGAATTATTGATATTCATAATGATAGTATTAATTAACGCTTGTGATCACTAGAGACTTTATGTGATTGTTGGCAACGTATCTAGTCTTTCCCGCAATAAAATGTTTTTGACATTAATACAGTTAACACTGATACAAATCAAGACAATTGAATATGCAAATTAAGGCAACTCAAAGCTTAAGCACGTACAAAATCACACCTATTGCATCGAATCCAATTTGCCATAAAATATTATATTTTATTTTTACAGTATTTGCTATAGGATTGAATAAAAGTCAATTTAAATAGTTTTCTAAAAAGTAAAAGTCAATTTAATAGTTCCAAAAGAATTGAAAAAATGTTGCCGGCGATAATAGTCAAGGCCTATTTTTAACAATATCCTTTTCTAACAGCAATAAATAGTCTAATTTGTTTACTCTTTTCGCAGCATTTAAAATTTTTTCTTAACGTTGATATCAATAATTTATATTTTTTTAAACTATTTATTTTTTTAACTTATCTTTGCGTTCTTGTCAAAAAATAAAAAAAATAATACATCTCAGACTGTTCAGTAGATTTAAAGTTTCGTAAAATATTCACGTATCATTATAAAATTGTATCATTATAAATAAAATATTGTCGTGTATTTAATGTTTTTCTAAGATGCATATTTATTAAAGAAAAGAAAATTTTTAATTCCTTATTTTATCCTACTAATATGACGAAATTGAAACGTTTTCTCTTCTTTCGTTTTTTTTTGTCTTTTAACTACGCCTAAACTTAATTCAATGAAACTTTACACATATATAATAAATATTATATAGTGAATATATGCTATAAACAAATACGCCATTGCTTACAGGTAAAGAGCAATGTAAATGCCAAAACTTATATCCTCAATTGAGAAACTGAATGCGCTGCCAAAACCAAAGGAAAGTTTTGCGATGACATGTATTTACAATCAATATATAATTCACTATAATATTTTTAAATATAATTAAAAATGTTATTGGTGAAATATTTTTATTTATCTTTAAAATGATTAACAATACTTAAGTTTCACCTAAGTCACACGTGTAAAGCCGCGAGCAGGAGCTATTTTGTTATAAACTTTTGATAAGATATTAGAGTTTATATAAACATAATTACTGTTTGTAAATTTTAAACTTTATAGTATTTGCGATAACAATCTTGATTGGGCATGATTTGATATACTGGTAGTATTACAAAGCATTTATCAATAAAATAAGCAAGCGATTTAATTATTTGATAATAAACAAAGTTAAGGTATTTTTGATTAAACAGGAAAACTCCGGGGAAACATTCTGTTTGTTTTCTTTTATATTTCTGCTTTGGAATCACAGTAATGTCCCGTTAGGGTATTTTATCAAGAAAACAATCTGCGCCAATGTAAAACGGGTTCTGTAATTCTACATTTAAATTGAAATTCAATCTCCCATCAATTTGTTTGCCTAAATTATTTTCCGAGTTTATATTGAAACGTTTCATCTATGTACAAAGTTATACTTACTTCAATTATTTCTATAGTTTGAGTAGAATAAAGTTAACTTAAACTTAATGGGATAATATTTTACTTATCAATTTGTCTGAAAAGATATATGTGTATATATATATATATATATACATATATTATATAGTGTATATATATATATATATATACATATATATATATATATATATATATATATATATATATATATATATATATATATAATTTGCACTTGGCGCGGTTTCGCTTAAATTGTACCACAAGTCCATTAACTGTAACCATACAATCAGTTTTAGGATCTCATGTATGAAAAAGAAGAGATCCATCTATTTGCTTGTCACAGCCCTTTAACGTAAAACCTGAAATTTAGCATAATGATAGAGCTTATTAACCCGCGTATATCTTATACATCTCTAAAAAAAACATCTTTATTCATAAAACATAAATTGTACGAAATATATATGCTGAAAGAAAATTGATATTCGTAAATAGTTTATTAGAAATATTATCTAAGTTACATAAATGTGTACCAAACACTCGTAGTGCAAATTCTATTCGTATTTAATATATTATAAAAAATATTAAATGCGAATAGAAACATCCATTGAAATATTAACTCAGTGGATTTGTGTTAATTTTTTTTGAACTTTTTTACACAATTTTTATTAAAACTAGTTTTACAACTAATGATTATTTTTTTCTAAATTAATATACTAGGTACTATCTAGACTAAGATAGTTCCATTGAATTACTTAGTGTTTTAATGTTTGGCTAGTTCAAATGATTTTATCCTTATGAGACGTCTGATAATATTTTGCACATTTAAAAATCTAAATGCTTCTAGGTTGATGTGGTTTTGAAATCTCGTCTTACGAGAACTAGCCAATCTATAAATAATATCATCTACCATCTTAATCTCAAGATCGCGATGGAGATCACTGTTACCAAGGTAAAGCAAGATGAAAAGTGAAGTTAATGGATCTAAGATTCACTCTTTCATCTTTCTGCCACTACTATTATTTTAAATCTTTGTATCACTACTATAAATATTAAACTTACTGGCACAGACCTATAATTGTTTTTTCATCAAATTTTATTTTTTCAAATTGATGAATATTGTATGGTCTCTACAATTGCATTTTAACAATAAAATTCCGTTCATACTTTATCGTCATGGCTAACCTCAAAATTTTATATTTAGCATAATGATACTAGTAATGCTTACCTTTTCAGGACTCTGCAGTAAAGCCAGAAATCCTAATGTCATACCTATATCCGTCTGCTGGTTTAAGACCATTACGAAATTTATATCGTTTTGATCCAAAAGCAGTGCTCTTGCTAAATTAAAAGAAGACTCTGTGTTAATTGAAGTAGGAGTTTTAATTGCCGTAGTTGAAATAAAAAAAAGTCAAATTAAGCCTTCATCTTCCATTTTCAGGTTAAGTAAATTTCAAAATTTTATGCGATTTATTCCTTGCCTCTGTCCCTCTAATTTTTCAATTATGAATTTGAAACTAGATTAAATTAATATAATTAATTCTTTTTTTATAACTTACGTTAATTATCGGAAAGATAATGATGGTGTTTCGAAATATGCTTTGCCAGTTTTTAGGGTTGAAAAACTTAAAAAGAAGAATCGAATTTTTATAATATCACGAAGATTTCCGTTCCTATTCATGTGCTCCCTTTTTTAACGAGTTGTAAAGTTTCCAATTAAATTTTCAAGAATGTCCTATAAGATATTCCTAAAAATGTCCAAAAAAATAAAATTATGAAGAAACAGGATTAATGGAAGTTTGTTTAAAATTTATTTTAACATTAATGATGTTTCTGAATCTCGTGGTTTCTCTAAAAAATGCACGTAAGTATTGAGTTTTGAAGACAATATGTTTGTCTAGTGAAATATAATAGTATTATATAAATACTATACACCTTTAAATTTTCGTATTTATCATTCGATATTGTTATTTTATTTCTACTTCAGTTGATCAATTTTTTGGGGATTTTTATGAAATAATTCGCTATTACATATATATATATATATATATATATATATATATATATATATATATACATAAGACAAATTCCTTTTTTATACAATTCTTTTAATGTAACCAAACAGACTGAATAAGAATGTGAGTTCTGTCAACCAATAAAAATCTACTTTGCCTTCAGAGTAGCTGCCAATACTCACAGCGCCATCTATGGAGTACATAAGTACACGGTCACTGCTTACCGACAGAATAGCGCTGTACCAATTGAAGAAATATAGCTAAATATTATATAAAAACTTTTCGTCTTTTATATCTTCTAATAATTGTGTTAAATGATTAATGTGCTCAGAAAAGGTCTTAGAGAATATGATATACCTTATCATCTATGTAGTCTACTGCAAAATTTGTAAGTTTGTACTTTCTTAAATCCAATCCATTGGTCAGTATTCGATGTCTTATTTGAAAACTTTTCTATCAAAAACCTTTCAGTAGTTTTTCCTAAATTTTTTTCGTGTAAAAACACTTTCGTTTCTGTAATCTCATCTAAATACTGGTCACCTAACTGTAAATTTTCACCTTCACCTAGATATATTTTCCTCAAGTCCGTATTTAGAAGAATCGATACTAAACGTGTTTAGTGTCTTTTTTGAGCGAATTTTTGATTGTCGTAAATATGTCTGACGACAATATGGCAGTGTGCTTACTTGCTGGCTTTAGATCATCTGGGACATCAAAAACACGTCCGTCGGGTGTCTCAATAGAGGTTATGCAAATCACATTTGTATTTCCGTCCGTTGATCCCAGTACTACAAATTTAAAGCGTAGTGTTTCCATTTTTCTTGATTTAACTAGAAATGTCGTTTTATAAGACAATTTCTTCGAACTTACTAGGAATTGCAAAATTCAATTAAACAATTGTGTTGCTCTGAAAACAATGTTTCTTTATTTTAGTACTGGCAGCACACGTAAGAATAATCACACAGTTTAACTTAAATAGTACTATACTACCTGAAAACAAAGAAACGACATTTAAAGTTTATTATTTAAATTGTCAATTCCTTTTTTATACAATTCTTTTAATATAACCAAACAGTCTGAATAGGAATGCGAGTTCTGTCAACCAATAAAAATCTACTTTGCCGACAGAGTTAGCTGCCAATACTCACAGCGCCACCTATGGGGTGCATAAGTACACGGTCACTGCTTACCGACAGAAGAGCGCTGTACCAATTGAAGAAATATAGTTTCTTTACACACACACACACACACACATACACACACACACACATATATATATATATATATATATATATATATACATATATATTAGGAGTTATATGTAATGTAACTCCTAATTTATTCATTTTGAAATTAAATAACAGAACTTTTCAACCGTTGTGTGAAAATTGTAGAACCCCTCTAATCCAAAATTCCTACTTCAGTGGAAGTACTGAGGGCATAAAATTTGGGCGTTACATCATCACGTTACGAGTGATGAACTAATACCGATAACATCCGGTCCGATATCGGTTTCATCGTTCAATTGCTGTAACGGACGCTTCCAGTTTCAAGCCCAGCAAGGTTGTATAAAATCTTTTGTCGGTATGTAGAACCGAAAATAATGCATAATCGAATTTGCTTTCAACGACCAAATCGGAAACGTTTTAAGGAATTCTGTTAGAACAAAAAAACCCATAATCATTTATGGGAATTTTTAATTATATTATAAAAACTCTCATCACAATCTCATCACCCCAACCCCAAGTTATGCTATTAATTTCCTGATAGATATCTACTTTTAATTGTATGCGACTTAAAATAGAACAAGCTAAAATATAGATTGATGAAAAAAATTTCCCTCATTTACAAATTAATAGCTTTTTCTTTAATTCCCATCCTTTGTATTTTTGTTAATATTTAAAAGAGTGATCTCATTTATATGGGTACCATTAAGGAACAAAATATATAAACTTGACAAAAATATGAAAAGGAACAGATTTATGTCACAGAAACCTATGTTATTTTTACGAGTCTGTCTTAGAAAGGTGTTAGAGTGAAATGTACTTTATGCGGTAATAACATTTGATCAATAGAAATTTTGGTATGGGGTAATTAACTGATAAATTAAAACAAAATAAACTCATCGAGTTCGCGCAAAACTTGAAATATGAGGATTCCATACATACTTAGGCACATTTAAATATTTAAGGACACTTAATATTTCCCTTAATTGTTTGCAAACATAGATATTGCTTTTAGCGGGTAAATATATTGCCAAGTATTTATTTCGCTTACGTAAAAATATCTTGCATTTTTTTAAAAAGTATCAGTAAATTTCAAATAAACTCCTGGAAAATGTTTTTTTGTATAATTTCAACAGCAGCAGTTTTGAACGTTTTCAAAAATTTTTACAGAAATATCCTACATAAAAATATGAAAAAATAGTTTTTAAATATTTTAATTCTCTATTTCATATAACTTCCTCTTTCATTTGATGCAACACACGATATATGAAATTTAAAAGTAAGTGTTCTAATAATTCTTTTACCCTATATAATTTATCCACGTAAATATTTTTAATGTAAACTTTAAAATACACATAAATTTATATGCTTTATCACTGTGCTAAATTAAAGAACTTGGCGGCTAAACCATTTAAAAAGAACAGCTGGATACTTCCAACAAAATCTTTCGAATTATTGCAAAAAAAATCCCTAAAAAATCGTTTTGAAATCCTTACAACTCCTTATTTTGATAGTTTTCAAAATAATTGCCTGTGAATAGGCAGACGGTTGGATACGTGGATGTAGTAACCCGTCTGTCTGCCTATAAATAAAAAAATAATATTACTATGAGTAGTTTTTTGCAAAACTGTATGATGGGATATTCGGATTTGTTATGCAGCAAAATTTAAATTTCTCCAACTAAACCTTTTTGTTTTCTTCTATATGAAATGGTTAGATGTAAATATGTAATAGGGTTTCACCACATATTATGCTATACTTGCGTCATCTATTATTCATTTTATATTTGGAATTTTGTTTAAGGTGTATTCAAATCACAGAATAAAAAGTAAATTTCCTAGGAGTAACGTGGACATAATGTGAAAATTAGGTGTTATTTGTCTAAGAGCCTGCCAAGTACCAGTGGAACTCGCACTACGAGTGTCCCACACACATTTACGCATTTATGAAAATTTATTGGTACATAACATTCGAATTTTATTGGTACATATAATGAAAATATACTGCGGACTGTATCTTTCACAGGTGTGACAAAACAAAATATTTGACGTAACTACAAATTACCGATTTTCGGATTTTTTTCCCCTATGCCATTTTGTGTATTTCCTATAGGTCTTGATTTATTTGCAAGTATCAAAATATGCGGCATATAGGTGGTATTTTTAGGATTGTTTATTGTATTGACTTAAAAGCTTGGTTTTTACAGCTCCAAGGAACCATAGAACTATGTATTTGCATTTATTTCAACTTAATACCTCCACACGATCCTGAGAAAAAGGGTCTTGACAGAGAACAAGAGAGACAGACAGGCAAAGAAAGAAGTGTTACCGTAAGGGTTCCTTTTTTTGAGGTACAGAACCCTAAAAAGCGATTCCGATAAATACCGTGATAAAATTACATTTAAAACGCTAACAAAACTGTAAATATATTTGTTTATTTTTGTTTTTCTCAGATAGATCTTTGAATTAAAAAATATTTTTATTTTAAAATGGTGTTCCTCTCCACATTTTAGGTATGAATCCCGAATAAATTCGTTGTGATTATTTTTTTTTCTTACTATAAAAATTTTCCCTGACATTAAAAATCAACATGATTGCATGCGTACATGTTCTTTAACTATTGCATATTTACATAGAAATTTAAGTTATGCAATATTTGCAAACACTTTTGTGTCGACCACAAGTCATTTCAAAATAAATAACGTTACAATTTTTCTGCTTCAATTTTTACGTAACCATTTACATGTGAAACAAAGAGTTACATGTTGAAATATTATCGTTCACAATAAATTTTCATGCCATTTTGTGATTTCGACTCTTTTGAGTAAACAATTACTCCGTATCGCCGCCCTTGTAGTTTCAAGCACTAATATACATGTATTTGAGATTATTCACAATTGTCACATTTATAAAATGGTATGCCTCTCTGCGATTATGCAAAAACTGAGATGTATTCAGTTAATTCTGTAATTACGATAATTTTGTAACAAACATTTACTAGGAATTTGATGGTCCGAACACATACATAGCAGTAATTCATACGAAAATATTTCACGAGTGAAATAAACTAATGCAAAGAGTTTTTCCTGGCACCAAAAATGTTCTAATATACGAGCATGTATTGCCATAATATTCAAATTATTTTTAAGAACACTTCGGTAAGAGTTAAATATGGGTGCGGAATGTAGGAAGACGATAAATATTGAGTAAGAACAAAATAGGTATAGGTTTTGTGTTTCGATAATAGGGGAGATCCTGTACACCTCTATAATATTGCAAGTACTTTTAATGCAGTTTTCTGCCCTCTCATTTTTCTCGTAAATGTGAAGTTATATACATAAATATAAAAAAAATATTTTTGTTATGTATGGAGCTAGCCTTATAGATATGTCGGCTTTCTTAATAAATATTTAATAAATTTATAATAATGAATACACATTTTCTGGCGGTTAAAACGATATCTGTCTAGATATTTGGTTTTAGTTTTCGTTTGGACCCGTGTTTCATTACAGTAACAATTAAACTATGACATAATATCTACGGAAATTTGATCGCATTGTTTTGCGTAGATTCTACGATATTTATCTAAAAATATACATTTTTAAATAATTTTCTTGGGTTTTGGAACAAAATAGAATTCGTGACTACCACGTTAGCATCAAGTAAGCTGTACGCAATTTATATTTTAATGCACTTAAATATTTAATATCATGTTTGCATGGTACAAAAAACCGATAAATTTTATTAAATAGGGAGAGATATATCAAATAAAATTTGGTTTTTATTTACGTTTGTTCGAAATCATTAAATGTTGATTCGCTTCGCCAACTCTTTGAAATTAAACAGAAAATATCGCGAACTTGCTCACAAAATTTCCTCCTCCCAGTCTTGGCTGTTTATTCAATAACAGTCAGGTAGGAGTCAAACAAACAACAAATATTTGTCAATAAAATATGTAAAGCTTAATCGGGTATCTTCTTCAACTTCACCGGAACCTTATTTGTCTCGCGAAAGCTTCGTCAAACATATATTCAATATATGATCCGTCAAACATATATTCAATAGATGGTCTTAAACTTCCGGTATACGACTGTAGGGTGCAAAAATTTAAGTGTTCCTACAATAATTTATTCGATATTTATGAGTATGAAGCGAAAGTTGTATGGTTGACTTTTGGCAATGCGCGGACACTGAGTTTTGCTCAAAATATAATAGAAATTTCGATACTATTCTACATCCTTGTGTAGATTCATGCACTTTTCTATTTCCGATATATACTTCTTAATTACATTTTGATAACAATGTTTTGGTTGATATTGACGACCCAGCTGTAAAAAAAAGGTCGTATAGCGTTCTTCTGCCCGTAACGATATTTTCCAATTCAGTATAACTTTAATCAAAGCCACCTATAACTATAACCATCTAAGGGTGTTTTCACAAACCGCTTACTTTTTACTGTATTTGGGATATTAAAATCTGGACCTTCATTGTAAACTTTTGATGGTCAAGTATACTTTTGCGCTGTGTACCTAATTTATATTTTGTCTTTTATTTTAAGTTGAATTTTTACGCTAGTCTCGATAATATAAATTCTACAGTCCTTAAGACTTTGCAATCAGTTTTCATTACGTAATTACTAGTAATTCAATTTCAAGTTTCTCAGGGAATACGCCATCAAAACTATGTAATCTTGATTTCAATCATCATATTGAAAGTGTTCTTCAAATCATTGCAGTAGATTTTAGGGTGGTGTATTGCAAAAGGAAAAATTAAATCCCTATAAGATCACTCGTGTGGCCCTTAGTCCATCTGTCGTCACCGTTATCCTCAGATAGCACTTGATCTGGTAATTTAAAACCTCAATACTTCCAGTTATTTATTTTTGAAACTACTAAACTTAAAATTATGAAAGCCATAGAAGTTTTAGAAGCAGACGAAGGTTGCAGGTAAACTATAAAGATAATTTCAGATGTGATGAAATTTGAGCGTATGTTCCACTACTTAATTCTGTTAAATGTAATTGAATATTTATTGGGTTAGAAAGTCTACATTACTAACAAGTTAGTACAAATAATGAAATTTCACTTTAAATGAGGTGTGGAACCTACAAGTGTAAGCCATATTTTAAATTAACCAAAACTAAATTTTATACCTATCACCAAGCATCATCCCAATAAAAGATACCCAAAAAATTGATCGGGTAGATTTTGCTTGGTACGATAATTGTTGGTAAAATGTGTAAATTAAATCTATTCCTTAAGTGTTTCGGGATCTCAAAACCTACGTAAGAACTCTAACGTCTTAGAAAAAATAGATGTAGGTGATATCTCAAGTAAAAGCTCCTGTTTATTACCAATCCTTAAACATATTGCTTAAGTTTTGGTTGTTCGGTTTAAATATTCAAAATATTAGTTTAGGAACTAAGTGCTTAGAATACTTAGAATAGAATAATTAGAATACTTTACTTAATGCGAATGTTAAGTAAAACTTTGAATTTCATAACGCATAAATTTATATTTTTGAATATTGTAAATAGAGAAAAAAATTTACTGAAATTTATATTTTCATATTGCTGTCTAATAAATAAAGTTTTTAAACATGTTTTGACCACAAGAAACTGACGCTTCAAGTCTTTTAGGTCCTCGTGATATAATTTGTAAAACTATATGTGAATATTGAGTTCAATTGACTATTAATATTTGCCGTTAAAGAATAAATTTAACTATTTTTGTCTAATAATCGGTTTCAAATTAATTTTATGTGTCTATGGTTATTTAATAACTACTTTATTTTGCAGTGCAATTAATTTATTCAACTAACTAACTTAAAGGCCAGGTTTATCGCTTTGAGTAGTGTTTAACGTGTTAAGTAGTTTTTTGAATCACACGGGAGGAGAAATTATTAAATTTTCTCCGCTTTGATAAAATTATAAGAAAATGTACCAAAAAATAATTTCTCAAATGAAAATAATCAGTATTATATTAGTATCAGTATATGATTTATTCCTTGTTCCTTAATGTTATTTTCTTTTTTCACTTTCTTTCTAATTCTACAATTATTCCAATATTTTGCATTATTTTATTTTTCTAATAATAAAAGAAGATCATCGATGATAAATTTCTTCAGAAAAAATCCTTAAATTGTCGTGAAGAAAAGTTTGGCGCAGTGTAGCAACAGGATATTTACTTGATAATATTTTTATATTAATCATTAGTATATTAAAAATTTATTTAGAACAATTGTGAGCAGAACTTTCTCTTAAATTATGCCCAAATTACTTCAAATCTTTGAATATTCGCCTCTCTTTAATTAATGTGTGAGGCTAAGAATTTCAGTCTAATATAATTAAACATATTTGTAATAAAATTACGTATTTTTTTTATTACCATTCTTAGATATGTAAGTGCATATCATAACATTAAACTTCTAATAATCTATAATTGGTGGAAAAAAGGAAAGTTGTTTCCCTGTATAATATTCTATTAAAATATTTTTTATATACATGTAGATTACAAAAACGCATTTATAATTTTTTTGAGATATAAAAAAACTAGGCCATTAAAAATTACTTTAATAATTGAGGTTGAGAACTGACACAGAAATTATATTTTGTAAAGTTAATAGAAATATTTTGAAAATAAATACTTGGAGCAATAAAAATATTTTTGAACAGGCTTAAATTTTTGCAGTTTATTAATTACAATAAAGTGAACAGTTACATGTAACAGAACTTGGGATTGTGCTTTCACTCTCGTGGGCCGCACAGTTTGTTAAGAAATTTTTATTCTAAATCGGTCGCATAGATTATATTTTATTTGATATGGTAATGAATATTCAATGTACATTTCTAGGATATTGACATCAAAGTTAACACATTTATGACGTAAATATTTTTTGAAGAAGTTAACACATTGATGATCGTTTGATAGCCCTAACTCTAAAATAAAATATGGTTTATTACACATAAGGACCAAACAAAAAGTATATCTAAAGTGGTACACAAAGTGAGGTTCATAAAATAATATTTACCTCATACGCGTCTGTCCCCTTTAGGTAAGCTAATTGTATCCCATTGTAAAACGCAGTCGTGGTCTGTCCCATTGTCCGCCCTGTCTTTTACTGAGACTAAAATAAACTTTACCGTATTGCGGTCTCTTTGAAATGTGTGAGCTTTGTGTCAATGCTTATTCGAGCTTTTTCATCAGGAGGTTTGTGCTTAGGTACATCTGGGATAAATAATTTACTTACATTTCATACGTAACATAGATTATTTATCTATTCTAGCGTTACACTAAATTCCAGGCATTAATCTATAGAGGTTTTTATGGTTATATATTTTCTATATAATTTTTTCTTAAATATTTTTGTTACGTAACTTTAAACATATTTATAACTTTATATTTACGCTTACTATTAAAAGGAGCTATTCGCATGACTATATATTAATGCAAATTGTTTTTTTTTCAAACCAAGTTACAAGGAATAATGTTCCTTAACTGATATTAAAAAGGTAGCCGCAGATTTGTGACAGACTATCATAAATGAAAATAAGAGTTTTGTAATGTAATTTTAATAGAAAACCTTTAAATTTTAATCAAAGCTCATACGGAGCACACTAATTCGATTAATTTTCCAGCGCTTTGAGATTAAACGAGAAAACATAGTAAATTTATATTTGAAATTCACCGAGTCTTATGTGTTTAATAACTTTAGATTACTAAATAAGTTAAGTAGGTGAATGTTTGTTAATATATATATATATATATATATATATATATATATATATATATATATATATATATATATATTAGTATTAAAGCTCCCGAAAACTTCTTTCAACTTACATTCCATTTACATCTATTTGAATTTGAATTATTGATGTAAGATTTCACGATACAAAAATTGTTCAGTGCGATATTTTTATTTTATAGTTATAAATGTTTGTAATATTTTTATAACTGCAACTTATTTATATATTATATATTGTTTTATGACTACAATTTACCTTTTAGCCATTGATACGATATCTAATACTGATTGATATATCCATGAAATTTCGTATTTTTTAACTACGAATAGTTCACATGTATATGAATAATTGAGTAGTGTATATGAATAGTAGAGTATCATAATTGTAGTTTAAAATAACAAGTATTAGTCATACTCGGCAGTATTCTTCGTACTGATTCATTCCTCCATATTTTCAATTCATTCAGACCATGTTTTAATGCTAATGTAATAATAAACATTGAAAATATAATCTTTATGAATTCTTTTCGCAATTAACTAAGATTCATATATTTTTTATCCATCTATCCTGACTGTTTTTTTTTAATATTTCCTCAGAAAAATATGTTCCTTCTATAAAAGAAAATTTTATATTTCTAAAAACTAATATTTAAACCGAAACATTTTAAGTAATAAATTACATAAATATTGCTAAATAAGTCTATTTTATCCCATTAAAAAAAAACAAATTACATAAATATTGCTAAATAATCAGTGCTTAATTAAAAGCAATACCGAATTGGCACCGTACGCCCAAATTAATTTAATATTTCTTGGTGCGAAATGACCAAGAAATATTAAATTAATTAATTGACTCAAAGCATCTTGAGCTAAGCGGTTAAGAACGTTTAACGGTGAGGCCGAGTCGGGTACATTGCGAACGACGCTTTATTCAAAGGAAACTGCGTGTTCGAGATCAAAAATATCCAGCCAAACAATTATGAAATGCTTAACATTTTGATTAATTTAAAGGAAATTGAAAATTTCGGGGGATAATTAATGAAGTTTGAATATTATCTTAGAAATTTAATTTTCCTTTTATCGAGTTATATGAAAAATCCGTCTATATTTTGAACTTAATTATCAGATTACTCAAGTTATGAAAAATTAAACATATTAGCAAATAAATAATTTCTTGAACAATTTTTGAACAAACTTATTAGAAAATAAAATATCGGACTAATTTTTGATAGTTTTTCGTATTTGTTCCAAATTAAGTTTTCACAGGGATTTTTCAGCTATCCGTACTTACATCTTCACCTCAAAGGTAAAACTCATATAATATGGAGTCCCATAAAAATATTAACTAATATTAATAAATCATTTTTGAGTATGTAAATTTATAATCAAGTGTACCTAGTATATATAGGTGCAAAAATATCATTAATTTCTTAGCCACCATGGGATTCAGATTTACTACAATATTTTGTAGCGAAATTCAGGTAAAAATCTAGTAGGGTAGTTTCTCATATTTATCGCCATATATGTTTTGAAGGTAGAAGGAGTAGGCACATATTTTTTTTTAAATTTCCTAGACATTTTCAATAAAATTTCTGAAAATATAATTAATAAAATTAAACAAAATTAGTCTCAGTATCCATGGAAGTTATTCTTTAAATTTTTTATAATCCCAACAGGCTACACATAATTTATTTTACCTCCAAAAGATCTCTATATAATATTTTTGGTGTTTGCTATGAAATAAATATTGGTTAACATCCTTTATTACTATTAACTTAAAGTTTCTATGTCAAATATTTTCTGGAAAAAAAGGGATTTAAAAGGTAAAAAAGATAGTTATCTTGTAAAGATTCCGCTTTTGTTTCCTTTACCAGAAGCTTAAAACTATGAATATTGAAAGATAATAAGAGTAAGTTGAGAAAAAAGTTTCTTTCACACTTCATCAGAAAAAGCTATTAAAATTCACTACATTTTTTTAATTATTTGATGACGAATGTGTGTAATGTGGTTTACAATTCCACATATTTTTCATTGTATATATATATATATATATATATATATATATATATATACACACACACACACACACACATATATATATATATATATATATATATATATATATATATATTTATAAATATATATGTAACTGAACTTTGTTTACAAGCCTACGATAACTTTTTCGATATCCTTTTGTGGTTGGTTATTTTTTATATGAATATTTATTGGCCACCGTCGGGTGATTATATCTGATTGTAGGTTGGTTTGGCGGTCGACTGATTTATTTTAGAAGCCGGCTGGATGACTGAATTAAAAATATACTTTCATTATTTTCTATCTTCTAAATTGGAGCTTAAATAGCTCCATAGAAAGATTAAATAAGATTAATAACATGATGAAAAATAATATTAACAATTATTAGTAGAGTAATAGAGGAACCGTTCTTAAATGTTTATATATAACTGAATTTGTGTTAAAAAAGTTCAAAACCAGTTTAACAGCACAAATGTATGCACGTGTCGATTGCAATTGTTGTTTCTGAAATCCAGTTTTATCTAATTTTATAATAAAATTTACTCTCTCACATAATGTTACTACAAGCGTACTTCAATCTTATTTGTTTGTTTCACACTTCAGCAGTTTTGCGAGCCGTTACGCTGTGTAAAGCGCGAAATCAAAATTAAATTTGGTTTAACTGCATGAAAGATGATAATCGGTTCGCTGCTTAAAAGGTAAAACTAGTGTTTATCTGAAAGATTGAGTACACGCTGTTAGATAATTCATCAAATATTTTAGAAGTTAATGTATCGTGTCTAAATTTCAGGCGACCAAATTTGAAATTTGTTTCTGTTTTATTATTTTTGTATTTCATATTTCAAAATCGAAAGTTAGTACTAAGAAGACGCAGTCATTTCAGAACGTAACATGTATTTATTATTATTTTTAATAATTTATACTATATCAGTATTTAGGTATGTGTATACAATAGGTCATATAGACAGTTGATCACATAAAATACCTACTTATGTGTCTTGGAGATAAACTTTATCTTCTATATGAATTAAAGCTGTAATTTATAGATGATTTTTGCAAGTAGAATGAAATAACTTAGTGTTGGTATTACATCTGAGAAAGACCCATCATTTAATGTGAGCATATATAGGTAGAATAAAACTTCATTTCGCTTATTTTAAACAATAAATCTTGGATTTAATGCGAATAATATTATTGTGTAAAAAACGAGCAGCTTCTTAATGAAATAGGCATAAATTAAATTTTAATGACATAATGAATTCAAAAGTTCTTAGATCCAGTAAACAAGGTAAATCTCGTCAAGCTTGGCCAAAAATGGTTAAATTATTCATTATGAAGGAATAATTTTGTGGCGGAAGCACGCAGCCAACTTGCTTCCCGACCGGAAATTTAATTTTTGGTTTCTATTGTTTGTAATTACATATTCCTTTCCGCCGTCACTTTTCCGAGTACCGCCGCCTCGCGGTTGTGTTCCTGCGGGAAAATTATCTGTAATTTTCTCTCTATTAATGAAATAAAGTATGTTTTTGTTGGAATTCTTTTGTTGGAAGGTTCCCTTGTTGGAGACTTCGGAATTTAAAAAAATATAATAAAAGGCCAAATTTTACACTGGTATGCAGAGTATGTTTAAAGTTTTTGCGAAGTTATTTAAATTTTGAATTTTTTAAAAATTGTGGCAACTTAGTAAAGTCATTATGAACAAAGGATATGAGTTTTGACTCTTTTCAGACCAAACAAAATATTAAATTTTACGGTACTTTTATTTTTACACTATTATATTGTACCCTTCGGCCCTTTAAGTTGGCACAATTTGTAAGATTCGCGAATCCTTGTTCAAGGTACGATAGGAATCATTATATACCACCATCTAGTATTAACAAAAAAATACTAGGTAAATTGGTATCGGCCTTTAATTGGGAATATCCACTTAATAAGTACTAATGGAATTTCTGTTAATGGTACTTGATCCATTAATTGTAGTTCCCTCAAAATTAATCAACTGGGTTAATTCAGTTTTACTAGATTTTAAATAAAACAACCTGTTAAATAAAAGATAGAATTAATACTAGATGTATTAGTTCTAGTATTAATTCTAATTTTTAGAATTAATAAAATAAAAATTAAAATTATTTCTACTTTATTTAAATTCTTTGCCGCGCCCTACGTTTCGTTGTATAACAATTTGTTCACGTGGGCAATTTGTAAGATATCTTCATAGTAAAGAATTTAAATAAAGTCGAAATAATACTACATCACGTACATTCATTTGATTATGAAAAATTAAATTACGATATTTGTTTTTGTTTTATCCTCTTAATATTTTCCTGTGATTGGATTTGATGTCCATTAACAACTTTTAGGAGTTCGCTGCAAGCACTGAATTATTTTTATTAGAATTACCTGCTGACTATTACTTAGCTACTTTTCGTCTACAGGTTTGCGCTTCTCATATCCCTGTTTTAATTTCGGAGAATGTTACCGAAGGATTTGTATGTAATTTATCATTTATTCGCTTCGGACTTCTAACATTTCTATCTGATATATATTCGTAAAACTAAAACTTGCTTAAACACAGTTAATGTAGTTTGGATAAAGGATAAATAAAGTCGTCGCCGCAGTGTGTTGGGTTGGCACAAGACATACGGCCTTTGGCGGTGCGGCGCACCGCGGAGAACCAGGTTCAATTCCTGGCCGTTCACCCAGCGAGACTGAACTGAAGTTCTGGTTGGTTGTAAGAGATTGCTCCCGTAGCTTTCAGTCCGCCATGTGTATCTATTAGGTACATTAAAATTGATAAATAAATAAATAAACATTTTAAAATAGGAAATCAACATAAATTTTTGGTAACGGGTTCCGAAAATAAAATGTTATACAGGAAATCGTTAATACTTAATGAAAAACTGTTTATTCATGGTATGTTAGTATGTCAGTTTTTATGGAAATTTTTTTTGATGGTATTCTGTTACCTGTTAATTTATTTTACCTCATTATTTAATGTTTATTATGACATGGTAAAGGCATTGCAATATATTTCTATATTTTGATGAATACAAGATTAATACTTATGTCATTTACTAATTGGAGAAGCATCCGAGTGGATGGGATAGTGTATCTGGAATTGAGATTCACCCTTTCGTGGTACAAGTTTCGGGGTAAGTGAACTATAGACTAAAAATATTTAATGTTTGTTATTTTAGCTGATAATTAACTATTAAAAATAAGAAAAGTCTTCAGAAATAAACGAGTGCTTTGGTCACAAGGGCTAGATGTTACCTTGAATATCACTGACGTTGTTGCACTCTACCTAACCATCGTAAACACACAGTTTGAATGACTTATTATAAAATATTTGTCAATTAATAAATTAGAAGAAATTAGTTTTTATATAATTGTATTTCTGTTTTCCCACTCACAAATAAATATTAGGAAGTGCCCAGACGTCTAAAAAAATTATTGACTTTACTGAAAAAATGTTTTTTTTTGTTAAAACCACTGTATAGGCTTCCAAAAATCTTAATTTTTAGAACATTTTTGTTGCATATTTTTTAGTATGTCTTAGAAGGTATATAACTTAAAATTATGAAAAAAATATTTTGAGACCCAGATAACTCTCCATTTCAGGTTATACGCCACATTACATATGGTATAACAATATATTTTTAAAATACTTAATTTGCTTCCTCAATGCCCAATCTCCTAAAATTTCCATGAATATTTTTAAGTGTTAACTACTGAGATATTTGTAAGCTAATATGTTTTGTTACTATGCCAAATTTCAAGTTTTTATATCAAGTGGTTTCTGAGAAAAATGCCTGTGACAGCAAGCAGGCGGACGAGTAAATGATTTTATTTATTTTTATTTTTTCTTTTTTTTAAGGTACAGATTCTGAATTTATATTAAATTTATCAAAAATTATGAAAATATTACATACCAAACATGGTTGGATGATATTGCTTGAAGAGTAAACCAACAAAGTTAAAATCAAAACAAAGAGATGACAAAATAGAAACTATTAGAATTTTTATAAGGAATGCAGAGGAGGCACGTAAAAATTTTCGTACGCTATTTTTTGGCGATTGTCATTTATTTGTTATTATATTATTAGAATAAATGTGTTGACCAATGGTTACATATTCTGTTTTCAATTTTGGCACTATATATTGGAATAATCTAGATAAATACACAATTCACCGGTAAATTGGTAATTGGTACTTTTGTATTTATATTCAAAAACCCTTACAGTAATGACCATTTTTTAATTAAAAATTTACAGAATAATGTGCCTAATTACACATGATATTGTGTGTAACGGTATTTGTTTGAGGTTTACGCTAATGTTAATAAGTCGATAATTTCGTCGACAAAGTTAATTGGGCTCAACATTTTTGAATGCAATTTTTGTATCGATAAAAATATGGACATAGCTCTTTTCACGATTCCGTAGTAAAGAGGGAAAATTACAATTTAAGCAAATCTCTCCGTCCATCTACTACGATATATGTATATCATCTCACTATGGCTATGTCATTTCGCAATTACATTTTGCTGACCCATGATATAATCCGTTAAAAGACTTGATAAATTTAGAGATAATTTCAAATACGTGGAAATTTTAGATGTATTTTTTCATCCAGGATAGATGAAAAATTTTATATAAAGGAGTAATATCAGTGTATAGGTCGATAAAATAAATAATTTTAAATTAGTGTGAATAACATTTTTTCATAGGATGTATCTTATATTGCCTTACTTTTAAATTTCAACCCATCGTTTCGGATTCCATCTTGAATCAAGATTAAAATGTTCCCAAAATTCAAAATTGTAATGACCTACAGATAAACGGACATCAAAGTCGAAGGTTCCTTTTTTACCCTTTAGGTGCGGGGCCCTAAAGAGAAGACAGAACGTGAAATGTAGAACTACCATTAAATTAAAGAACCCATTTATATGAAAGGATAAAATGATTTTATCAAAGAAATTTACAAGACCAATATAAAAGGAAAAAGACTATTTTTTGGCGCTTGTACATTTGATGATTTTAATTCGAAACTCAGTTATTCAAAGTCTTTCCACGTTTATGTTTTCATACCTATTAAATATAAAAGAAAATGAAATAATGTGGTAGAATTAAACATGGTTTTCATAAAATATATGTTTTAATTTATCTGCATTAATGTGGAATAAATTAAAACATTTATTTAATTATCTGCATGAAAAAGTCTAATTTCTAGTGAAAAAGTAAAACAAAGATTTTGGGTTTTAAATACATTTGGACACTTTGGTACTAGAAAAGTTCTTAACTTGAAATTATACACATTAATATTATTAAATAAAACATAGGTTAGGTGTTTTTATTTATTTCTTGAAAATACCATGCCCGATTTACATTTTTACCCAAAGCGTGGGACATATGGAAGTGTCATAAGAACAAATGGTTATAAAAGATACACACAAGCATGAGCCTAATACACAAGGTAAACATGGTAGAGTTTAAGCCGAAAAGCTACAGGTGTCGGCCATCTCCGTGAGAACTTCATCCCTCCTGCCATTAATCATTGAGCTCGCTGAGGTAATAAATAGGGGTTGAGGTGCTTCCGTTATATATCCATGTTTTATGACGACGTTTACAATAAGAGAGTCTTTCGTGAATATTGATATCAGGGTAGTATAATTATATGTTAAATATATTAGAAATTCAATTGTATAATTAGGATTATTTTTATGCTCCAAAGTGGTTTGCAAAACTTATTTTGTTTGGTATTTTTATTTATTTAAAAATTTCTGGTACTATTTTCTGTTTCATTTACAAAGATGTTGTAATACAATGAAACCTAGGTCGTGGTAAAGAACTTAAAAAAAGTAGAAATAATACTACATCACGTAGTTTCATTTAATTGTCATTTGTTTTCTTAATTTACACTATAAGAGATAATATCCGACATAAATTAGTTAAGACATGACAGTTGAAGATTTTTAATAAAACTTTCCCTTATAAATATATCAATATGCACGGGTAATAATCCATTAATTTATTTTGTTAATTTGGACATAGCTTGATTTCTTCGTAGTTTATTATTTCACACATATTATGGTTTTTATATTTACCTATTGTTTTGGTTATCGTTTTTAAGTATCAGTATACTTTAAGGAACAGTACTTACGGGTTATAACATTTTTAACCTGCGTCTTAGATTATCTCTTTTTACAGCTACTTAAACTGTGAAGTTTACGACCTAACGGTTTACGTTTTATGAAATTAAGGAATTGCCTTATTTATTAAATATATACACATATATTTATATATATATATATATATATATATATATATATGTATATGTCGAATTGAGGTAATTTCTTGAAGTTAAGAAAACTATTTAAACTGACACGGTTAAAATCTTAACTGTTCAAATTCTAAGTACCTTTATTTACCCATAGGAATAGGCGAAATTATCTAAAATATCTAAGTTGGCGTATAAGAAAATTTTACCGACATTAGAAGAAAGCATATATCTAGATAAATACGAGGGAGCACATGCTCTCAGTCCGGATATGGGTTAAACCATTTATTAAAGTAGAAAATTTAGCAAAATTTCTTGACACCTTTAAACCTAATTTAAAGTCGACAGACGCAACGTATGCAATTTAAACTTGGAGCGTTTCAACATGTTGATATTAATTAGCTCTTGAAAATGTAAATGTGATCCACACTTTTTAATTGAAGCATTTTTAAGTAATCGTTGTAAGGAAGAGATTGAGAAGACAATTTTATACCTCTTCGTGAAAAATAAATTGCATAAACATTCATTGTTAATAGTAATATTCTTATTAAGCTTGTATGCTCTATTTTATTAAGACTCCATACTTCAAAACGTAATACTGAACCTCAAGTGTACGAGTGTCACAGCCAATTTTGTCAAAAACAGTTTGACTGATAAACTAGAAATTTTTTAGAGTAATTTATCATATTAGCCCACATAATTTAGAGTAAATAGTAGTTCATATATTTGGCATTTAAATAGCAATGCGATAGGCGACAAATTAAGTTTTCGAAATTGTTTTAGATTTATATTTATCGTTCGATCAAAAGGGTTAATTAAGTTAATTAAGAGAATTCAAATAATATTTTTTTCATAATTTGAAATGACGTAAACTTAGAGAAAACAAAATGTTTAAAGAGTGCTTTCCTTTCTTTTATTTCTGAAGGAAAAACCCAGAAAATATTATGAGAACTATAATGATTATTCTAAATGTCATAGCTTTTGAGAAACTTATATTATTATGGAATATACACTAGGCCGTATATTAATAAGATGATTTTAATAAACTTATAGTTAAAATATAAATACATATATATATATATATATATATATATATATACATATATATATATATATATGTAATACTGTTCTATAATAATTTACAATTATGTGTCATTCATTAAAGTATCAATAGTCCATTATTAATATTGCTCCGTAAAATTTTAATAGTAAAGTTAATATTTAATTTGAATGCAACCAAATGTTAAAATATCATTTTACTTCAAACGTTTATTCATAGATTGTAAATTTTCATTAAAACAATATTCAAATTAAAATATTGAAATACTAGTAATATATTATTTCGAGGGAAGAAAGTTTGAATATTGTTTTAGTTGATTATATAAGCCAAATCAATAATTTCTGAAACTTTTTAAATTCTATAAATCTTTTTCAGAATGATTGAACTAAGAAGATGAATATAGAAATTTCATACTTTAATAACAAAGACAAATATTTGAAAACACATGAACGTATCTCAGTAACGATACCCGTTGCGCTTTATTTATTAATACATACAAATTCGAATTTACCAAATTTACTGCTTAAGGAAAATCCTTTAGTAAGAAAAATCCAAAGTACACTAAGAATAGTTTCGTTACGCAAATAAAGGCGTACGCTCTTCTTCCGAGTTAGAGATAAATGTTTTCATAAAATATAAAGTAAAATTTCTTGACGCGTTTATTAAAAAAGTAACTATCACTCAACACACGGAAACCTACAGCTTAAGTAATAGCTACTTCAGTATGTCAGGAATAATTGATTTGTCGAAATATTTACGTTATAATTGAATTAAACACATTAAAAGGTTCAATATTAAATTGAGTTCTTCGAACAAATGTTGATTTACGAGTGAAAAACTCAGTAAATAATTTGTTAGATACTTTTGTACAAGAATTCACGGTTTTCTGTTCGATATTGTCCCGATGATAAGTGAATTTGAAAATGCAAATGAAAAATTTGGAAAAGTTTCATTTTGTTGATAAAAAAACATTTATATAGATGCTAAATAGTTAATACAAATATTCCTCAAAAGACACATACATTTTACTACTAAAAGGAAGAAACTTATTACACAAATTTACTTGCACATTAAAACTATCTTGCATATAAAAATAATATTTTGTTGGCCAGAATTGGCCGTTTTTAAACGCGACTAAAAATATAAATTATTTGAAGAACTATATATAATATCAGCGAATTAAATTTAATATTTACAAGGCCCCTGCGTCTATAAAAAAGGAGAAAAAAGCAACAAACTAATTTGAAAAAACTATAGGAAATATTAGCAAAATGATCTTTTTTAATGTTAGTTTAAACAAGTTTGATTAAACAAACATAATAATTACATTGTCTCGATATAAATCTCGATATCAAAAAAGTCAAGTGAATATCGCGTTCGTAAAAATAAGTGGCAAAGAAAAAACTATACCGACTTCGAGAATTTTACACTGTTTTGTCTCAAAAGCAATATCACAATTATGAATTATATAATTAATACTTTTCTTTCCTTTTTGAAATTTACGTTTCTCATTTGAAGTGCTTCTTGTAAATTATGTAATCAAGATGTAATTCTGGTGGCATACTATTTAAAATATTTGCAATTGCTTGTTATTGACATAATATTTTAAATATTGAATATATTTGGCGTTAATTTTGTAGAAATTCATTATTCACAATTAAATGAAACTACGTGATGTAGTATTATTTCTACTATCTTTAATTTCTTTACCATGACCTAGGTTTCGTTGTCTTACATCTTCAGGTGGGATATTAGCAAAGATCTTTGCTAATATCCCACCTGAAGATGTTGTAATACAACGAAACCTAGGTCGTGGTAAAGAAATTAAAGAAAGTGGAAATAATACTACATCACGTAGTTTCATTTAATTGTGAATAATATTTTAAGTAATTTATCAAAAAGAACGAGAAAAATGCACTAATTCTAAACCAATGTCTTTTTGATGCAATGCTATGTTACTATAAAAGATGTTCGAAATAATTTATTTTTTCATTTCTCAACGTAACTGTAAATATACCTATTAATTTAAATTAAATATTTCCGAAATATTTTATTGCAATTAAAATAGGAAAAGAAAAGTTGATAATAAAGTTTTTTTAATGTTGTTACTGATTGTCGTGAAAATCTGAAACAAAGTGTAAATCAATTTTTATTTTAGTGCAAAGTAATTTCTTGACGCATAATTGATTTCTATCACCTATAAACAGATTAAATTAATGTTGTAAAAACGGGCGATATTAATTATTGCTTTAATGTATATTTAGTTTAACTTGTAACAAATCAATAGACATAATTAACTAGAATGTAATTAATTATGTACATGAAAAATATTTCAAAAAGTGTTAGGGATAAGCAATATTTTTCGAGAAACAATAATTTTTGTTATTCCTAATAACTTTTCTTATCCTGAATTGCAAGCCAAGTCGCAGGCACAGCTAGTGCTACATATAGATACCAATTATCTATGGTTGGATTCTCTAAATTTCAAAGATTTGTATGGTATATTCATTTTTTGAAATTCTTAAGTCATTACCAGGAGAACTACTACATTATTCTATTCATAAAACGTAATTAATTTATTATACTTAAGTTTTCCAGTCAATACGCCGAATAAACGAAGGAAATATTATTTCAAGTTCTGCATGTCTCTTGAAAAAATCTACTTTTCAGAATTCATGAAAATTATGTTGACATGTTTTTTTTTAAAACTCACTTTACTGAATCTCATATTATGTACATACCGCCTATCATTTTCATAATATCGTTCGTGTCTCAATATCGCATATTTGCATCAAGTTCTTCACACACTACGCTGTAAAAGATCGCAAACAAATTGTGAAAATCGACGGTTTTCCTTAGCCCTTGACGCGAATAGGTGCTTTGAAGTAAGTAAGAGGCTCACTTACGTTTCTACTTGAGGAAAAGTCTAAACGAGATGGAAATGAACACAAAAAATCTGCGCAATTCGGCGTAATAGTGACAGAGGAAGACACAGGGAAATGTGAATGAGAAGGCTCTTTTATTATTCAGGAAACTGTTTCCTTGGAATTTAAAAATATTTTTTTATTCTTCGGCTCACCCAAAAATTTTTATAAAAGTAAGTACTTATCGTCATCTGTCATATATATTTCGATTAAAAAATTCTCTCTAAAGAGTTTAAACTGAAAAGCAATAAGTGTCAGCCTTCCTACGCGAATGTCAATCCTCCTACCATTTATCGTTCAGCCTGTTTCATAAATAAATTGAGTTAACCTCAATTTTTAAAAATAAAATAAATGTAAATAATACAGAAGAATTTGTAAAAGTAAAAAAATAGGCCATGGGGGTGTGGGTTATTCATTAAAGTTATATTTTTCCAACTCCAATAGAGCTGGATATATTTATTGTTTTTAATTTGTTTCTTGAGCTGAAAGATATTTTGGTAACATTTCAAAATTCATTAAATTTTAATATTTACATGAGCAAAATAATAATAGAATGATAAATAGACCTAAAATTAAATTAAATTAATATTTTACTTATGGTATCAGATATCATTCCTGGTTTGGAGGGATATTTCTTTTACGTTACAAATATCTCTCAAATACGAGTAAATTTCGATTATAAAAATGGAAATAACTTTTATAAATTGCCTACCCTATTGTTGGGATGAATAATGTGATGAATAATGGGATGAATTCTGTCATAGACTTTGTCGAAAGGGATGCAATTGAAGAAGGCTGTGAGAATGTTATCTGAAATGTCTATTAATAAGTTTTGATACATCTTCTATACAGAACATGAGTCGTCACAGTGGTGTACTATGCGTCTTCTTCCTGCTGCCTGACTTTTCCGCCATATAGCCCAAAAATAAAAAAAAATAAGAAAGCTGCATTTAGTTAGGATAACTTCATTATTCCAATGCGAAATTGCTTCTTTGAAATAGCGTTAATAAATTAAAGAAGAGTAAACGATTAAGTTATTGCTCATGATAGTCTCCACAGAAACTTTAGACTAGGTATGTACAACGGTAACTTTACCACAAATAACTCAATCGAGCGATTCAAGTTTGGTTTTATCACGAGGTATAAACCGAAATTAATGTGTGGCCGATATTCGCTTGGCCGATTTTAGTCTATAGTATATTAGAATAAAAAAAGGAGAATGATTAAATTATAATTCTGCTCGGAATTACTAAGTTCTTAACTTATTATTCGGTTTTTAGGTTTTATTTATGTATTTATTAAGTACTCGCACAAATTTACAAAGCTTTACGATAATATGATATAATGCCATAGAACTCTCAGGACGTGAGACTTACTCGCGCTTCATTGTTTTTTCTCTTTCTCAAGATACATGTTTAATATCCTATTAGGATTTTTGCCACTTTTTAAAACGTGGTCAGTTGTGTACATTTATTTGTAAAGTGATTTTTTATTTTACTTAAAAGTTTCTTATTTTATGTTGATGGTTACGCAAACGTTTCATAAAATTGCTCAATAATCATGCCGGCGAAATTTTGGTGCTAGATTTAGTTTCGTTTTATAACTCCAAATTTCAATTTAGGTTCATAGGAACTCATTTTCTTACGGTCAGTTCTTAAGTAAATCCTATTTTACCCATTAGCACATAAAACCATACAATGAATTGATTTGTGTTACAACACGACAAGTTGTGTAGGTACAGCATTGACCAAACACAGTATTGAAACTTGATATCACTCGCATATACTTTATAATATTTCCAATGCCGATGTCTACAGGCTTCTACGCGACGTCAGCTTTCATTTAACCCATATTCTCTGAAAATATAATTATATAGACCAGATATTTTTTCTATGTACCAATTGTCACTTGACATCAGCTGAAAAGCTTTTAGAAAGCTTTTCGAAGAAAGCGTAGATTTTCGAACATATTTTTATATGACCTTTTTTCTTTGCTTTTATTTTACCTACTCAAAAATAGTCTGTTCATATTTGTTCATTTAAATATCCATATGCTGTTAACTTTAGCTCGTTTGAGGTTGTGAAACTTTAGCCTAAAAATACTTAAACACGTTCCTTTGCACAGGCATAATTTTATTTTTTGACATGATTTATTGGGTTTTCTTTAGTGGTTTTTATTACGAAATAGGAAAGTATTTTATTAACTAAACTTTTTGTCTAAAAACCAGTTTTCTTATAAAGAATAAAATCTTTCGCAAATTATCGATGCGATTCTCCTAGATTCTAAACATTATGCCAACAAATGTAGAATTATTGACATTTACCCCATTTCAATCATCCAAATGTACCCAATATTATCAATATATATATATATATATATATATATATATATATATATATATATATATATATATACAGTAGCAATATATTTCACATGCCCAATGTATGTTTATTATTGTATAAATATATGAGTTCATTGATGCTCCAATCTAGAAAAAGCCATCAAGGTTGAGAGAAAGCGCTTCGTTACGCGAATACGAGGCGCGTTTACGCTCCCAGTCGAAAATAGAGTTAAACGTTTCCATAAAATGGAAAATTAAGCAACATTTCGTAGCTTATTTATAAAACGTAATGCACACTCGAGAGGTGTGTTACTAGGAACGCCCTAACTTTATCCTTTTCGACACGTTGAGGAAAATTACCTCATTCAATCATTACGTTGTGAATCATTACGTTGTGATTTAGCTGAATTAACGAAAGCTTTAGTTACCAAATAAAGTGTTTAAGCGGTAAGACGTTAAGAAGTGGTGAACAATTTTATACTATGTACTTTATTTAAGCTATTTTAAAGGGATTTACTGTTGATGTTGAGCTCGTAGGTTGGCTGATAAAAAATTGTTTACGAATTCTTTCAGCTAAATTACGTTGTAATTTAGCTGAATTACACGTAACAAAAGCGTTAGTTACAAAAGTAAGTGTTTAAGCGGCAAGACGTTAAGTAGTAGTGAAAAATTATATACTATGTATTTTATTTAAGCTATTTTTAAGGGACTTACAGTTGATGTTGAGCTCGTAGTTTGGCTGACGAAAAATTGTTTAAATATTTAGTTCCTCTCATATTGTGCCACGAGTTAATTAGGGATTAAATATAAGTAAATTGTTTAAAGTTTTTCTTACTATTTACTACTTATATTCGTTATAATTTTTATTATTTAAGATCACTTTTATATATTAATTTTAATGAGTTATCGGGAGCAAACTTTGTGTATGAGTTTAAAAGATGAAAAGTAAGCATATTATTGCTTCATATGGATGCTTTCACGACAGGCTATATAGAGGTATACTGTAATGAAGAGTCACATTACATTTGAGTACCGATAAGACGGCCTGTTATCTCGTTTCAGTGGGAACTCTACGAAGTGTCATTAGTCTTTCTCTTATCACATCAGAATGCATAATTTAAATGAAATATGTTTTAAGCTTTATTGCCGTAATACCTGTGAGTTGGTGGCAGTGAGAATATAGTAAATACGCTTTTTTTTTTTAATTTATGACTAAAAATTATATGTTACATCGCAGACTGCCAGGTCCAGGTCTTGAAATTTATATATTATATTTATAGAAAGCGTTGTTTTACTAAGTAAGTTTGTTATTAACACGTACTATTATTAATTTAGTTTTAGTAAATTTGGAAAGAATAATTAGGTTTTTAAATACACAATAAAAGTATTGTGAGTATTAACTTAAAATATATTTTAATATTCTTAAATTAAATTCAATATAATTTAAATTCAATATGTAGAGGTTATCAATAAGAGGTTATCAATAATTTTAGGTAAAAAATAATTACATAAGCGACTCTAAAACTTGCAGTATATCATTTAGAAAAATTATAATAGCATGACTTAAATTTGTTTTCAAGACTTCAGACTCAGACAAAACATCAGACAGACTTCAGACTCAACTTGTTGATCTTGATCCAGGTACACTAAACATATTAAATTTTCTGACAAGGGAATACTTAGAAGTTTATTAACACCGTAAAAATCGGTCAAGTGTGTATCTGGCTCACGCATCCGGGGTTCCGTAACTGGTTTAAAACGATATTAATTTATTTGTCACAAATTATCACTAAAATATTCTTCATAGCGCCATAAACATTTAATTACTCTTCACGTAATTAAATAAGGGAGGGCAGGCATATTGCTGTGAATATTTCAAAAGCTATGCGGACCCAGAATCATCGATATGTTTGTCCTGCAAACTTTGCATAAGTTTCTAAAAACCCCTTTTTTTTAGTAATGGTAGTTTCAGAAAGGGGGAAAAATATTTCTTTTCGCATATTTTTAATTATATCTTTGAATATATACCAACCAATTTTATGAAACAAGAATGACAGAAATAATTTTTTTCACAAATCACTATTAAAATTTGTTTCAATTATTATATTTAAAAAATCCGTGAAAAAATAACTCACCAAAATCAACTAATGTTTGTGAATTGTGATGTACCTTCATACCTTTATAGGAACAGACCATTGGGTGTAGACGCATGAACTTTTTCAAAAGCAAATATAAATCATAATAAATATTTCAAATATTAATAATAACATCGTTTTTATAGGAAGGCCTCCTCTTTCCGAAAAGTTATATTAAAATTTAATTACTTTTAAAATTACTCAAACAATCCTTATTTCTATCTTAAAAAGTCGAGGCTGATATGTTAGCCGATAATGAAGCTCACTCCCACCGGTTAACAACATGTTTTTTATTTATTTTTCTCCCTATGCCTAAACGAATGGCCATTTTCTCACGAAAATTGTTCTTCAAAGCATTTTAGAAAAATTAATGTTTCTCGTTGAAATGTTCAGCAATTTTTTAATTAAATTTTAATAAAGCTCCTTTATTGGTACCATCACATTAACTGAAATATTTCTTGTTCTGCTAACTAACGTAAATATTATTCACCTCTAATACATGTTCAAATTTAATTTTAATTAACACATATCTCGGTACAATTTCGATTTTCATTAAATACTATTCATAAATTTTAGTGTAGTTTTTCAAGCATAATAACGGTGAAAGAATGTGTAAGTGAAATATATAAGGAAATTCAATAGGTTCCCTTATTTTCTATACAACGTAAAATTTCCTCCGAATTACAAAACCTATAATACTTCTTAATCAAATTAATATATTAATGTAGGAGGAAACATTTATGAAAAAATATGACATTTTTTGCGTTCCGACACCTGGTACGCTATATTTGTTTCCACGTAAAAATGCAAGTTTACGAAAGTTTTTCTCCAGGAAATACTCATCAAGGTCAAGAAGAAGCGTTTCGTTGTGCTAATATGGAAAGCTGTACGCTCTCAGTGTGAATTAAAGTTAAAGATTCTCATAAAGTGGAAAGTAAAATATCCTGATATGTTCATGGTCAAGTTACTAGCATTCAACACACGTAACATGTGTAGCTTAACTTTTAGCTGCTTCAACACACCGGGACTAATTAGTTCGTTTACCATATAATTTAGTTAAACTTATTAAAGAGTTCAATGCTAAGTTGGGATTTTTGAATAAGTATGGTTCATTAAAGAGTGACAAACTCATTAATGGCCGGTTTCTGAATACATTTTATGGAATATATATCTTTTCAACAAAAAGTATTAAGAAATCGACAAAAAATCACTTATTAGGGATTTTTGTAAGAGTTATCGTTTCCTACTAGAAATTTTCCCGACTGTAAGTGAATTTTGAAATCTATACATGTAACAGAGTGAATTCTGTACATGAAAAATATTTTAAAAGCAGTGATTGATTTAGTGCATACAATAAAAATAGATGTCAGATAACCTGTTTTTAGGATTTTTGTCAGACTATCTGTTTGTTAGTTAATTTGTTCTTTAATCACGCGAAATTTACTGGGCGGGTTTTGACAAAACTGTTGCTATCCGCGCCATTTATTATGGTTTTTAGTAAATTTTATTTGGATATATATATTGAAAAAATAAATTAAAATAAAAAAAAACAGAATAATATTGATGATAATAATAACAGGTCAGTTGGATCAGCCATAGTGTAATAATTAACACGTTGGCGCAGTACGCCGAAGACGTGGCTCAATCGCCCTCGGCCGATCGACTTTTCTTTGTAATTCACTAATGTTATTTTTAAGTATTAAATTTTTTTAACCCGGCTTTTGACATATAATGTTACCAAAATAACTGTACGGCTAACGCCACCTAATAGCGATATTTGTAAGTTTTGTGCTTACAAAAAATGACGTTTATGTGTTGATTTTTTTAAAAAATCTATGCTGTGTTGGTATTCATCCATCCATCCTTCATCTATTGTCAATATTTTTAAGTACGGTGGTTATCCCAAACAAAAATTATTAACATTTTCTGCTTTCGATACCCCTTATATATTAAGTAATAATATTTCAAGATAGATGGCACTATTACCAAACAAAACATTGATGGTATTAACCTGATAACTTTTCTTGTTTCGAATTCCAAGTGAACAAGTTAGTACAAATATAAATGAGAAGTTAAGAAAAAAATTTCCATTTTATTTAATGTTATGAGACAAAATTACTGTCCGTTGGTTATTTAAAATATTTTTCAGAAGTCAAATATATATATATATATATATATATATATATATATATATATATATACATATATATATATTGTTATCGTATGTAGATATGCGAAAGACAATTATTAATGTGGGCATTTATATCATAATACCTAATCGGGACTGCCTAGTCTATTTGGAACTTTCATATGCAGCAGTTCAGTATTTATGGTTTTTCATTCATAATTTAAGTATATTTTTAGAAATATTAGCACTGTATTTACGCTACTCCTCGCTGAAAACGCTTAGAATTTCTAGGATATAGATACATAAGGATTCTAATAATCGCAATGCATCGCACATCTCGCAGACTGGACAGCAAAAGTTCAACCAACTTAGAATACTTTTCCCAGTTATGGTTTACGAGAATATTATTTTTTGAATTCAATCCTCATATTTCAGCCGTTAAACTAAAGTTACTTCATAAAATTCATAAAATTTGGATCGTTTATTGGTTGCCTAATTCGTACCGACAAAAATGTTTGCTTTAACTTTTCTGTGGACAATTCTGTGAATTTGTATTAAAGGTAAGAAAAATTATCACTTCCTTCATTTATTAGGAGATTTTACAAACTGATGTTGTAGCAGTTATAATATCATAGGATCTCAGTTTATAGAAAACAAGTTAGTGATACTTTGTTTATTCACAACCAGTAGTTAATTTGTCAAAGGCCATATTTTTACATGCCAGCTGTACCACTGGCACGTGAAACATTGATATGATATGGGATAGTCACATTGTTGATCTAGAGAAAATTAATCATTTTGATATTGTCATAAATCATCCATTTATAATTATCATGATGTACGTTTTTCCAATAAGAAAGAAATAATTTCTATCCATACTTCAGAAAAATGGAGTATGTAATACACATAGAGCTAAACTTGTTGGTATTGTGCAATGTAACACATTTCAGTCTTTTTTTACTACTTCGAATAAAAAAAGTACATCCTTTTGTTTTTTTTAATAAATTCCTATGTTGCATAAAACGTTTTGTATTTTCATAAAAAAATTAATTTAAAAATATGTTAACAAAACCTTTCCTCGGCTTTGATAAAAAGAAACCTTGGTACTTGGTGTAATTAAATTGTTGTCTTTTAAATTGTTGCCAAAATGTCAGAAATTCAGTTATCTTATCAAATAATTCAATTTATTTGGATTGAAAAATTGGCCTAATTACATGTAATATAAAAATATACATATATTATATATAATGTAAAATAGCTAAGAAACGGTATTATATATATATATATATATATATATATATATATATATATACATGTATAAGCTATTTTCTTAGCCGTTTCTAAGCTATTTTCTTTCATACTCCCTTCTTAGGACTTCCACAATGACTATTTCGGAGCAGGGTAATGATGCAGGCAACATGAATTATTAACGAAAACCGAGCTAAATTTAAAAATTTTTTGAATTTGTGATACGAAAAGCTGTTTCGATTATTTAAATACCAACAAACATAAAAAAATATATATTACTTAAATAAACCCTCTTTGAGGGATCTATATTAAAAATTTAAACCAAACTAATTAGAATCTTTTACATATAACTTAAAACAGGCGTTTACATCCTAAACAATGGTAGTTTTAAATTAACTCAACAAAAAGAGCTTTTGGATAAAAAGTTATTCCATTTTTATGACAAGCTCCATTTTTATTGAAGGTCCATTTTTATGACAAGCTACTTATGACATCTGATTTCTTATGTCTCCTAGCGTTTTTATATCCTAGGATTTAGGAAGTGGATAAAAATCAACCGCTATTTTATGAAAAGAAGGTTGCTGCACTCTCAGTGGCATCTATGGAAATATTTCTTTTTGTCGAATAAGCAGTACCAGTATTGAAGGTTTGAGTTAATAACCCACATAGGACACTGCTATTTTTTGTCAAGAATGTATCAATCTCAGCAAATATTGTACAGTATGGTGGATTTGTCACTTTTCGGACGCTGGTTGATTGCTGTTGTGACTCTAATGCATTTATTATAGTTGATTATTGGAGTTCTCTAGTAGTGACTGTGCTTGCTAGAAAATCTATATAATTGAAAATGTCGGGACTACCTCTAAGGAATAATGCCAGTAACTTTAAAGTTTTTATTTGCACACGCAAGTGTTGCAGCTTTGAAGTAAGCAGGTGTAAAAAATCCTAATATCCGGAATACTGTAATAATTTTACCAGGATATTTCGGCAGAATTTTTCACACTCGTTGGCAACATATTTTTTCTTCACTGCACGAAATCCATGATCTAGTGGCCACATCTTATGACTTAATGTCAGCGGTAGTAATGCAGTAATGTCAACGAAATAATGTTGTTGTCTCGGTAAACATATGACTCTCATCATGTAATGTGACACACGATTGTCCAAAATTACAAGGACCGCATCTTCTTTGGTTGGTTTAGTATAATCCTTGGAATATTTAAGCTCATAATGTGATAAAACTAGTGTCAGATACTATACCTAGTAAATTTATAAAACTGGTTACAGATACCATTCCTACTGAATCAGGAGGTGTACCACATATAAGCTCGCCTTTCTTTCTCTCTCTTGTAAACAAAAAGGCCGGCGGTACATAAATGCTTGTAGCACCCATAGCATTGACTATTGTAACAGAAACACACCGCTCTGCACTTAATATTTTATTGACTGTGCGTTTACCTTTCGAAGTTAATAATTTAGGTGCTTTTCTGGTCACAGTAGTAGTCCCTGTTTTATCCATATTGATAACTATGTGAGGTGGAAAGTTACATTCATCTTGTAAAACTGTCAAACTGATGTAAAATCATTCACCTTGCGGTCGGTTAAACCCCATAGCTCGGGCAATGATAGAGGACGTTAATTGTCTTAATGACATATGTGTCAGCTTAAGAATTCTCGTAACCATTTTTCATCCAGGAGTTTTTCTGCTATTTCTTTTGAAAATATGGTGCCAAATCTAACTAACTTCGTTGCAGGTTCAGTACACTTTAGACGTTTTCTCAAGGAAGATTCGGGCATACTAAGAATTTCTGCTACTTTTCTTTTTAATTTTCCCTCTTCTATGATCTTTTTAGCCACCTTCAAAACATCAGGTAGATAATTCCATCGACTAGAATTTTTTTTTCTTCTGAACATACTCTAAATAAACAATAAATTATATTTACGTGGAAAAATACATATACCATATCCAACGCTGTGTAAGAGTGCTCGCGCACTCTTGCACACTACGTACTGCGCTTTCTTTGACATCTTATAATCATTTAGGAATCAAGGACAACTAGCAATATCTAATAGAATAATCCGCCATTTTCTCGTCCATTGTGGTTTCAATGGTAAAAATTGGTATGAATCAAAAGTGAAAAAGTTTGTTAAACCGTAGTTTTGGAACAGTTTTCATTGAAAAATGCTAAATAATTAAATCAAAAACATTAAAAATCTATTGATTAAATTCGCAAACACGTTTAATCCCTAATCCCATTTTTTTCAATGGCTGATGTCGGCGTTCACAAAGAACAAAACAAACATCAAAACAAAACTGAAGTCAGCTGCTAATGTCACACGGGACTCGCATGACGTTAGATGCACTCTTATCGCCCGCACACTCTTGAACAACCTTGCACTGTATTTTAACAGATACTATGAATTATTTATTAACGCATTTTTTAAATCATAAAAATCTACGTCTTATAAGCAACAAGGGCGTAACTTAGCATTTTTAAATACTGCAGAAGAAATTAAAATAGTGTATTAAATCTATGTACATCATTAATTTAATTTTCCTAATCAATACGTCATTCATATATCTATTCAAATATTATTTGAACAAATTTCACCTTTCGAAATTCATGAACTTTACGTAAAAACATTTATTTTAAAGCTCACCTTATTATGTCCGTACAGAAAATCATCTTCAAAGTCAAAATCTTGTGTCAATATTGCATGTTTGTATTCAGTTTTTTACGCACAACTTGGTAAAAGATCGCAAACAAATTGTGAAGATCGACAATTTTCCCTGACTCTACCCTCTCCCTGAAGACGGGAATAAGAGCTTTGAAGTAAGTGAGAAGCTCTATTGCGGAAAAATATAAATGAGATGAAAACGCACGCAAAAAATCTACGAAATTCGGCATAAGAGCGATAGGGGAGGACATAGGAATGAATTTGTCTGTTCTTTATCTACGGAATTCCCTTCCCAGAATTTGTAATATTATGTTCGTCGGTTCATCCAAAAAAACTTTGCGCTAAAATATGTACTTGTGAAATATATCTGATCAAGTGGAGAGGTTGAAGTATCCATAATATTATTTGGTTCATAAGCTTGGTCAACAAATTAGATAAATGGCGTGAAAGCCTCTTCTGTAAAAGGTGAAGCAGCTCATTTGTCAAGATGTAACGACGCAAATTTTTGAAAAGAAGACTTCTTTAGGCTTACCATGCGCACTTTTTCTGAGTAGTGCACGAAACTGGGTTGCCACGTCCCGGGAAGGGAGCCAAGTTTAACCGATTCAGCGTCATTGGTCGGTGACGCTTTATCGGGTAAACCCGGCTCCCTTCGGCAACGACTGGTTGAGTTCACTGTCTAATATTGAGTGTATCATTTTAAGAATTACGTTTTATTTTTATTAATATTATATATTAGTATAATTTAATGTAACACCCGTAGATTATTGTATATTATCCGTGTAATATTTTAAGTAGTGCTTAATATTTTATTGTAGAGTAGTTAATTATAATACGCGTACGTTATTATATTTTTCTTTTGGTTTTCACTTCTGTCATAAGCACACACCAGTTTTTTTGCATTGTGTCTGTGGGAGAGAAGGTCAATTATAAATTAGTTTATGAAATATATTTACTAAATTTGCCCTTTACTCGTAATACTAATTACAAGGAAATTATAAAAATTATCATGAAAATCAATATCGATATTATAATTGAAATGGATTCGAAGGCACCAACAGATTATGGAAAGTCTGGAAAATTAAAAAGCTGTTTGTGAGTCTGCGGGATTAATTTCGTTGAAGTTTGATATTAGTAAATTTTAAAATAATAATTTTCGGTAAATTTAAAAATAATGTTTTTTTTCGGTAAAGGGTGCGTCTTATAATGTATTATGATTCTTATTTCAAAAAAGACCCCCATCAACATTCTCCAATAATAAGTTGTGCTTCTTGTAATAGCGAAAACCACATGAAAATTCTCCAACAATAAGTTATGCTCCTTATAGCAGTGAAAATTACATCAAAATCATCTAACATGAAGTTATGTTGTTATAACACTGGACTAATATATCAGTTCGTTTGTATCCCAAAATGAAATACCAAATTTTTCTATTGGATTGTTTTTTTATGTCAAAGTATTGCCAAGGTTTCCTTTAGTTGCAGTTTTCTAAAATTTCAATTCCATTTGTGGAAAGATAGCAATAAATTAAGGGCATATTGTAAAATTACACAACGTCTTTTATATCATTTTAGGGAATACCTCATATTCGCGGATGAACTTACAGAAAAAAGGCAAACAAAGCATGGAAATATAAGAAAATATATAAATATCGAATCCAGATATGATAAGAAATACATATCAGAACGCAGCAACAAATTAGTTTATACCTAGAATTTATACAGGACGAAATGTTTGAAATATAGCGGCTATAAACTATACTTGAGTCAAACTTTCACTAATGTAAAATTAAATTAAACTAATAAGCAAACAGCCAATCCTAATATATTACATTTAGGGGAAATGTATACTTACTTATATGATATGCGACAGGATAAACTATTAAGGAGGATATGCAAAAAACCGTAAGAAAAATCATCTTTATTTATTAAAATTATAACCTATTATAAGAAAAAGTGCAATACCACAAGTAGATGGTAAAATATCACATTTAACTGTTGTACCAGGTAATTTTGTTGGTGGTTGTTCACAAGTAAACACGTGGTAATTTTTATCTTCATCAAGTAAGACAAACAACTTTTTTAAAACAATTTTTGATTATTCTAAACAAAAGTGGTTATTTTAGTTATATTATTGCAACGGTTAAGAATGAAATTTTTTATGAAATTATTTCAGTGAAGAGTGAGAAATTTTTTAATAAATATTTCCACAATTGGAAAATTACACCAAAATTGGGATGAAATTTGGATTTCTCAAAGAATTAAAATCGTTCTTGGATACTATACGAAATTTAAATTTTTTACAAATTTAGGAATGTAACAACTATCATATACGTTGGACTAAAAAAACAGGTGTCAGCCCTCCTAAGCAAACATTAATCCTCCTACTGTTAATCATTGAGTTTGCTATACTAATAAATTGAGTTAACCTCAATTTCTCGCGTTATTTATATATATTTTAATATTATATTATTTAAAATAATAGAATACCTTCGATAATAATGTGGTACTTGAGAAAGTCCGAAAATAGGCTGGGAGGGTGTGGTTCTTTATTGTTGGGACTAGACAAATTTAATGTCCGTGGATTGTATGTTGAGTAGAAGAATATTTACGTCGGCGATTATCCTTTCCAACTCGGTGAGACGTTTATTTTATATTACAAAAAACTTACCAAATAGGGATAGAACTCGAATTACAAGACACATCTGTACAAATTTAGAAACTGAGAGAAAGACAAAGATATTTCTTTTAAACTATTTATATATATGTATATATATATATATATATATATATATATATATATATATATATATATATGTACATATATATATATATATAAATATATATATATATATATATATATATATATATATATATATATATACATATATACTATTAGGGCATATTTAAAAATTTATAATATCTAGGATAATTACTATAGTTTCCCTGTAATTATCTAGTCAGATTTTACCAACTTTGTTTTTTCATGGTTTCTGATTCAGTAGTTTCGAAAAGAATATCTGTGCTCTCTTTTCGGATATTTTTTAAAATATATTTTCAGATATGCAATTTAGTATCATGAAAAATCATTTTCTATTAATCATCAAGTCGTTTTTGATGAATAATAACATAAAAAAAATACTCGTACTCAATTCTTGAATTACTATTTTTAAAAAATTAAGTAGTGCAAAGTATGGGGCTAAAAAATGTTTTACTATGCTTAGGTAAAATGTATTTTTATTTTTAGGGTTGATAAATAGTATTATTATTATCTAAAAACTGTAAGTGGATTGCTAATAACATGAAGCACTAATAGTGAATATATAGTTTACACTTGATGGGTTTTTTTAATCACTGTTTCAAATATCACATTTTGGCATGAACAATTTTCTCTCGCGGAATTTATGAAACGGGAAGTCATTAAAGAGGTCTTTTAAGGCTATATGAAAAATGTCTAGCAAAATGTTTTAATGCAATACCACCGTTGAATCCCCATAATGATATAAGTGTGTTTAGTTCCCCACCTACCTAATTTATCTATCATATTTCTCTAAAATCAGCAAAAATAAGAAAATTTCATTTAGTTTGAATAACTTCATTACATAAAATAAAGAATTGTTTTGGTGAATTTGAGTTAATAAATAAAGTATTAGCTGTCTAAAAACATTATAGTAGATTAATATACAAATAACTTTACCATATCTAACTTTGTCACTTCAATAACGCGTTTCTTGTTTTGCCTTACCGCGAGACATAAACTATTTTCTCGTCTACGGACACATGGCTACGAAAGCCAAAGCTAATGCATATTCTATACACATTTAACCGCTTTTTAGATTCCTGTATCCAAGAATAAAAAAAAATAATCCTTGTATATCTATGAGTCTGAAAAGACTATTTTTCCCAGGAACAATTAGACGTATCAAGTTTAATACCAAATACTTAGGTCCACAACGATTAAAATTAAAGTTTTAGCTTGGTATAATAAAAAGAAGTTGACTTTCAAGTATCATTATATTCAATCTTTCATATTTTGATATTGGCTCATTCATTAAATTTTCAAGCGATCTTTTCGGTGATTTAAATCTTGACATTTGCCGCAAAAGAAGGTCTCATAATACAAAAAAGGAAATCATGAATTTCTACTTCTGTGTGAAATTACGATGTGTTTAACCTATTCTTTTTTGTATATTTGTATAGTAATCACATATACTTCCAAAGTTTTATGATATTATCATAATGTGTATGGAGAGACGTGATGATACGGAGCCCTTAAGGCGTGGGTCTTACTAGCATTTAGTCGTAATTGTTTTATTTCAAGATACATATTTTACATCTTTATCAAATTCTCGCCATTTTTTGAGACACAGTTAGCTTGAACCACTTACTTGTAAGGCGTCCAACCATTTTGCTCGAAAGATTAATAATGTGACGATCGCACAAACTTTTCCTAAAATTGCTCAATAATTATTTCGGCCGAAATTGGTTTCTTTTCATACTTTTAAATTAATTTATAATCGAGCACGAAAAAATCCATAATGTAATGTTCAATCCGCTAGAATGTTTGAAATTAATTTTATTTACCTCGTTATTAAATAAACCACTAATAATGAGGTACATTAAGGAGAGTCGTATAACAATACGACAGAAGATGGTAGATAATTAACTATTACAATACTGACAAAAACAATATTTAGGCTTGATATAACTCGCATATTTTTCATGCCAATTCCGATCCATAAATGTATCGAAAAGCTATTATTTCCCAGGTACAGATAATAAACCAATTCAAACTTCATATTGGCTATAATGCTTTTAGAAAACTTTTCAAAGAAAGCTCGTGGCTTCGCAGCCATTTTTATGCCAGTTTTATATTTGCAATTATTTTACAGAATGAAATATGATTTGTTCCTCTTGTATTATTTTACTATCTATATGTTGTGGTTTTCATCCCTCTTTGCGATATAACACTTTAACCTAAATATATTTGAAGACATGGTTTTGCATAAATATAACTTTATATTTTTACACCGTTTATCAAAAGTAGAGACATAATCTTATAAATGAACTTCATATTCAAAAGACCTATTTTCCTATATATATATATATATATATATATATATATAATTATATATATATATATATATATATATATATATATATATATATATATATATATATGTGGTATATCAAATTTTATATTGTAAAACAAGAGAAATTTCATTGTAACAATAAAAACGCAGATACGATTTTCTAAAATTATGCCAGCACACATGTAGCTACAAATATTTAGGCGATTTAAATTCTCGCTGTTAAATAAGAATTACTAAAAATGTATAAATATACGAGCTTATCGAAACTTCAATCTTGGAAAAGTTTGCCAAGGTTGCGAGAAAATGTTTCGCTACGTAAATACGAAGCGTGCTTATGTTCTCAGTCCGGATTAGAGATTTCATAAAATAGGAAAATTAGCAAAATTTCCTAGCGTATTTATGTAACATAACTTATACACGAGAGGTATAACGTACGACGTCCTAACTTTATCCGTTTCAACACGTGAAGGATAATTGGTTCACAGAAATGTTTACATTGTTATTTAATTGAATTAACAAGAGAGTTAATTCTAAAGTCGAAGTGTTCAAAAATTAAGGTGTTAAGCAGTGGGGGAAGATTAAATGCTATATATTTTATTGAAACTATTTGAAAAAGACTTACAGTTGATATTCAGGCTGGAGATTAACTGACGAAAAACAATCATATGCTTCGTTACTGTCATGCTCTATTACGAATTAATAGTTGTTAAATTTCAATGGGTATCCTGAAAATATAAGTTACTACAAAACCTTTAAGCTAGTTACGAATATTATCATTATTGTTATCTATGACACTTTTAGACCATTGAATTCTATTAATTATAAAGAAGTTCGCCTTGCAAATTTCGACATTAACATTTTAGAAGATTTTGGTTTAAGAGGTGAGAAGCGAATATATTATTGCATTACGTAAATACCTACAGGACAAGTTTTATGGAGATAAAGATGAAACGGTGATTAAGTGTCACATTACATTTAAGTACGGATGACTGGGGCTTCTATCTCGCTTTAATAGGAAACATCAGTATAGTCATCAAGCTCTTCTTTATCATGTAGAAATTCTTAATTTAGTCGAAATAGGATATAAAATGTATTGCGGTAATATTTGTGGGTTGATGGTGATGAATAAAATTACAAAATGATTTTTTATTAACTTATTACCAAAAAATTATGTGCCATATTACAAACTTAGGATATATTACTTGATCTGCTAACTAAACTAAAATATTTATTTTTAGTTGTAATAGAAATAGCAATTCAACTTGAAAGCTTAGAATTTAATGTTGTAGGGTTTTAAATATTGTGTTTCGCTCCAAATATATAAAGTGGATTAAAATTTTGAGAAGGTTATATTTTAAAGACTCATAAAACGAGAAGAATCGAAGTAGATTAGTTTGAATAATGCAAACATATTTATCGACGAAGAAATCTATTAAAAGTTACCCCTGATAGTAGAAAAGTAACCTCAAAAATGTGAACTCCACATTTCAAAAACGCGAATGTTATTTTCTAAATGAAGAAGATGGATAAAAATGCCGTTTATGTGTATCTATATATTTCTGTATAATCGATGTACAGAAGTTCCGAGAAAATTATGTTTAAAATGTGTTTGAGAAGAGCGATAAAAACGAATAGTATTTTTGTTAATACTATTTCAAATATCAAAATGAAAGTTTAGTAATAAACATGTTTCGTAATTTTTAACGTCACTCCACTATATACATTTAAAACGTATATGAGAACAAAAATAAGTACGTTAATCTAATAAATATTTCATCGATAGACAATTTGTTATTATAAGTGTATTTTTTATTGGATCAATTGAAATGCTTCATCCACATTCATACGAGAAATATACACTGATATATGTGTGACTTATGGTTCGATTCTGAATATTTTTTTGAAATAGTTATATTTGCTATACCCATTTTTTTTTAATTATTTATAAAAAAGAGTTGTGGAATAGATATCTATTCTACGAAACGTTTTCAGAAACTGGTAAATAATGAGTTTTAGTTCCCACAAATAGAAGAAGAATGGAAGAACAAAGCAAAACATTTTGAAGAAAGGTTGAATTTTCCACATTGCCTTGATGCCATAGATGGGAAACGCATAGGCATTATTGCGCCAAGTGGAAGTAGCTCATATTTTTAATATTATAAAAGTCGACAAAGTATGGTACTTCTTGCAATAGTGGATGAAAGGTACCGATTAATATGTACAACTTTAGTTAATAACAGGATATCATACAAGCTGTGCTTCAAACTATTAAATTCTAGGAAACTTTCAGGGAAACCAATTAAATGTCCCGATAGATGATCCTATCAAAAGAAGTTCTAAAATACTTCCATATGTATTTGTAGCCACTGACGCTTTTGCTTTGAGAACGGACATAATGAAACCATTCCGACAAGCAGATTTAAATTCAAAAGAAAGAAATATACAAAACTATAGAGTTTCTCAAGCGAGACGTATCGTTGAGAATGCGTTTAGAATTTTGGCTTCTACATTATAATATATAAAAATCAAATTAATGTAGAAACCGAAAAATATTGATAAGGTGGTAATGATAAGCTGTGTTTTGAATAAGTTTTTAATGTTATCTTCGAATTAATACACTTGTGCAGAATGTTTCGACCGTGAAACAGAGAAAATGGAACAATTACACCAGGTTTAAATGCAAATGATTCGAACACGAAACATTATATCGAAGAAACTCTGGAAATAATCCAACTGCCGCCAAAAATATTAGAGAACAATATGTTCACTACTTTAATAATGTACACTACTTAATAACTTTGTCCATTAAAGTGATCTCGATTAATGTGAAGAAACACTAGATGGCGCTGTAATAAATGTTTTCAGCTTTTTCACGCAGCAATTAAAACCAATATCAAAAACAAAATTAATTGAGCGAAAATCATACACTTTACAGTATATTATTATTTCAGTTTATACTCTATTTATCTTCACTATTATCTTCATTATCGTCAAAAATTTTGATTCACGCTGATTGAGGTCACCTTAAGTACTGATCTTACATGACACTTTGATTTTATAATACATAATTGCAATAAATAAATAAAAAAAATTATCTTTGATTTTGTGCATTAAACGTACCAACTTGAGAATTGTCATTTTCATCGATATTACCAGGAAAAGATCTTGGCGTTCCTTGATCGTCATGAAGAAATTTACATCCGTAATAACATAACGTGGGCACATAAACCTCATTAGTGCCTGCTCCAGATTGTGTAGACTGTTCTACCTTTTCTTTTCTTTTCGGTAATTGGTACTAGGTATGTAGGATATTAATTTTTTTAACAACCATATCGCGGTTGGCGTTTGGCTCGATTTTCTTGCATTGTTCGAATAATTTATTATGAGCCGCTTTTTTATACCTGTTGGGCAAAAGAAAATTTGCACAAGTCGTCGAAAATTCGAACGTCGAAATTTTAAATATAAAATATACTCAGTAAAACAAATTTTAAACTATGAGTTCAAAAAGCGTATATCTTATATATAAATATATATACAGATATATATATATATATATATATATATATATATATATATATATATATATATATATATATGTATATATATATATATATATATATATATATATATCAGAGTATAACTAAGGCAGTCATAAAAATCGCATCTAACAACAAAGCAAACGTAAAGCCTATATTACGCAAGGGTAGATGCTATTCATAAGCTTTATGAACAATAGAAAATATTTCTTATTCATTAACAGAGAACAACGTGTCGATATCATGATAAGTAATATAAAAGTTTAAAGAATACACTCATTTCAAAGTTTAGTATTTCATATTATCAGTACTTATTTTCATATTCTCATCTTAGAAATTTTTAAGGTGTTAATCATGTTTAGAGGTTGTAAGAAATCATTTAAAATCTCTCCGTAGGCTATGTACATAACGAGCCAGATATAGATATTACATTGGAAAAACATTTAAATTAAATCGACAGGTTTCTTTTTGTTTTCTGAGTTTCATAAAGTTTGATTCGGGTTGCGGAAGAGGAGACGTGTTAAAAAGTACTTACCTAAATAAAGAAGGATAAATATTTGAAAATATACGACCTATGTTATGTTAGATTTATTGATACATAAAAACGCGACTTTATTATAGTCCCCGTCTAGAAAAAGCTCGTCAAGATTCCAAAAAATTATGAAGGTCAAAAGAGCTTGTCCAGGTCACAAAAGATTATCAAGGTTCTTTACATAAATATCTCTCTTTTCCGGTTATAGTAAGGCGTTTTATTAAAATTGAAAATTTTGTGAATTTCCTAGGTTTATAAAATGTCGTTAATATTCAACTAGCTTAATATCCAAAACTTTAGTCGCTTTTACACGCTCTGACTAACCAGTTCGCTGAAATATTTATGTTGTTAGTTAGTGGAAATTAACAAAGTATTAAATTTACCCTTTTGATTTAATGTAATTTAAATAATAGTCACAATTAAATGAAACTACGTGATGTAGTATTATTTCTACTTTCTTTAATTTCTTTACCACGACCTAGGTTTCGTTGTATTACATCTTCAGGTGGTATATTAGCAAAGATTAACTCTTAGGAACAACCAACAGCATTTATATGTTTCAAACACAATAGCGGAAGCCTGGTTTGTGCGGATTTTTCCATTGTTTATGTTAGTGAGTTTATTGCAGGGGCGCAGTGTAGGTTTTATTATATTACCGAGAGTTATACAATATACCAGTATTTTAGTGAGGGTAATAAATTCGATTCTTGTTATTATGTAAAGTTATATAATGCAAACTTTAGAGTGTATGTAATAAAATTAAATGGAAGTTATTATCGCTAATATATGTATATATTATTATCGGCAAGGATATTTGAAAGTAAGGAAAAGGTAATACACTAATTCTACATATCTCCGGTTTTGTGTATTCATATATTTATTTATTTTAATTTTTTTGTTTTTATTATATATACTTATATTTATATGTGTATTAGTGCTGATACAATTTCCAGGGTACTGTAGTATCAATGTTGTATATTTATATTATATCTAGAAGATATTAAGAATGGGTGATGATATTATATTTAGTTGTTCATTTAATATATTGACCTTGACATCTTTTTTATGTCTGTTTATTTCTAATGTTTCTAGGATATTAAGTTTATTACCTTTTGAATTTATTTGTAATATATAGAGGGCATTATCATTATGGGGGTGATGGTTATTTTCAATGAGATGTTTAGCAAAATGAGATGTGTCTGGTTTATTATTTCGCCAGCTGGCAATGTGTTCTTTATATCTTGTATTAAAATCTCTTCCTGTTTGACCTATGTATACACTATTACAGTCGTTACATTTAAGTTTATAGATTCCAATCTTTTTATGTTTATCTATTTTTTCTTTATTATTAATAAGGGTTTTACCCAAGTTATTTAAGGTATTGTACGTACATGTTATATTATTTATATTTTTATTGTTATTTAAGAGTTTTCCTAATTTAAGTGATACATTGCCCATGTATGGGATAGATTTATAGTAAATATTATTATTATTTGGTACGACCGGGTATATTTCTTGTATTAGTATTTTTCTTAATTTTTTATGGTACAGTTTTGTGACAATTGATGGGTCGTAATTATTATTTGTCGCGATTTGTTTTATAGTTTTTATTTCTTTACGTAGATTAGGTTTTTCTAGAGGGATGGTTAAAACTCTGTGAATCATGGAATGGAAGGCTGCTAACTTATGGGACCAAGGGTGTTGAGATTGACCATTAATTACGGAGTCTGTAAATGTGTCTTTTCTAAATATACTAAATTTATGTTTATTATTTTTGCGTTCCATTTTTATATCTAAAAAATTAAGTTTATTATCTACCTCTACTTCTAAAGTGAATTTGATATTACTGTGTAGGGAGTTAGCAAAGTTAACAAACTGGTCTAACTGTTGCTGCGTACCTTTCCAGCAGATAAGGATGTCGTCAACATATCTATAATAGTATAATATATTGGTCAATAATTTACTGTTTAAGAGGCTTATATCTACATGGTTCATAAATAACTCGGCTAATAGGTGACTGAGGGGGGAGCCCATTGCAAGCCATTGACTTATTGAAAAAAATTGTTATCGAATAAGAAATAATTTTGGTCTATGCATAATTTGAAGAGGTCTCTAATTTCCGATGCTTCAACGGGATTTAACTTTTTCTTTTCTAGGATATCTGAAATGATATTTAGGCAATCTTTTGGTGGTATGTTAAAAAATAAGTTTACTACGTCAAGTGATACTAATTTACAATTGGATGTTAGATGTATATTTTTAATTTTATTACAGAGATCAACAGAGTTTTTAATGGTATGTTTAGGCGCAAATCCGGTTTTATTTCGGAAGATTTTATTCAAGTGAAAAGCAAATTTTTTTGTGGGTGCGCTTGTGTTTGAGACAACAGGTCATATGGGTATATTTGGTTTATGAATTTTAGGTTTTCCATATAGTATTGGGGGTCTAGGGTTCATTTCTATAACTTTATGTTTCGCGAATTCGTTAGGAAATATGATGTTACAGGTTTTAATTAATTGTTTTACGTTATCTGCAAATGTCGTGGTGGGGTCCCATTGTAGTTTTGTGAAGTCATCTGGTTTAAGGAAATCGTACACTTTATTTTTATATTCACTTTGGTCTAGAATAACTAGAGTGTTGCCTTTATCTGCTTTAGATAGGATGAGTTTATCTTTATTAATTTGAATTTGTAAATTACGTTGTCTCAAAATTTCGTCTTAATGTGTGTCTTGGTTGTAGAGTATTCTTTACATATTATATCAGCAGCTTTGTGTTTAGTAAGTGCGTCCTGGTTACTGAATGCAATGGTGGTATCTACTACTAGTGATTCTATGTTTTTTCTTGATGGTGCGGTAGGAATATTATATTTGAATCCTTTATTTAAAAATTCTAGTTCTTTATTATGAAATATTGATTGTGAAAGGTTTACTATTCTGGGATAAAACGTTTGTTTGGGTGTGACTTTTGCTTTCTTAGTTTTGGCTTTTAGATTTCTAATTTTGTTTAATTGTTTTTGTATTATGTTTTTTATTATAGCACTGACATCATTTCTAATTTTATAGTCTAAAGTATTAAATTCTATAGGGTGAAGGAGATATGTTAGAGAAGAGTGTATTACCTTTAGACAGAGGTTTATGTTGTCTCGTTTGATGGTTGATTCCCGAATTTCTTCCTTCAGTCAGATGGTGACGGCTTTTGTTGTTGCTTTCTGGGCTGGTCGAGTTGTTCCACTAATCTTTATGTTCACGTGACTGGGTATAATATTACACTTTATGAAAGTTTTGTTAAACCATATGCTTTGTATCGCCTTACGAAATTTAATTCGGAGTCGACGGTACAATATCGCCAATGTAGACAAATTGGCTGTTTTCAAATATTGAATATATTTGGCGTAAATTTTGTAGAAATTCATTATTCACAATTAAATAAAACTACGTGAGGTAGTATTATTTCTACTTTCTTTAATTTCTTTACCACGACCTAGGTTTCGTTGTATTACAACATCTTCAGGTAGGATACTAGCAAAGATTAACTCTTAGGAGCAACCAAGAGCATTTATATGTTTCAAACACAATAGCGGAAGCCTGGTTTGTGCGGATTTTTCCATTGTTTATGTTAGTGAGTTTATTGCAGGGGCGCAGTGTAGGTTTTATTATATTACCGAGAGTTATACAATATACCAGAATTTTAGTGAGGGTAATAAATTCAATTGTTGTTATCATGTGAGGTTGTACAATGCAAACTTTATGGTGTATGTAATAAAATTAAATGGTAGTTATTATCGGTAATATATTTATACAAAAGCAAGAGTATTTGAAAGTAAGGACAAGGTAATACACTAATTCTACATATCTCCGGTTTTGTGTGTTCATATATTTATTTCTTTTAATTTTTTTGTTTTTATTATATATACTTATATTTATATGTGTATTAGTGCTGAAACATTTTCCAGGGTACTGTAGTATCAATGTTGTATAATTACATTATATGTAGAAGATAAAAATATAACACAAAAACAATTGAACAAAACTAGAAAACTAAAAGCCAAAACCCAGAAACCAAAAGTCACACCCAAACAAACGTTTTATCCCAGAATAGTAAACCTTTCACAATCAACATTTAATAATAAAGAACTAGAACTTTTAAATAAAGGATTCAAATAAAAAATTCATACCGCACCATCAAGAAAAAACATAGAATCACTAGTAGTAGATACCACCATTGCATTCAGTAACCAGGACGCACTTACTAAACACAAAGCTGCTGATATAATATGTAAAGAATACTCTAAAACCAAGACACACATAAATGACGAAATTTTGACACAACGTAATTTTCAAATTAAAATTAATAAAGATAAACTCACCCTATCTAAAACAGATAAAGGCAATACTCTAATTATTCTAGACCAAAGTGAATATAAAAATAAAGTGCACGATTTCCTTAAACCAGATGACTTCACAAAACTCCAAAGGGACCCCACCACGACATTTGCAGATAACGTAAAACAATTAATTAAAACCTGTAACATCATATCTCCAAACGAATTCGCGAAACATAAAGTTATAGAAATGAACCCTAGCCCCCAAAACTATATGGAAAACCTAAAATTCATAAACCAAATATACCCATACGACCTATTGTCTCACACACAAACGCACCCACAAAAAAATTTGCTTTTTACCTGAATAAGATCTTCCTAAATAAAACCGGATTTGCGCCTAAACATACCATTAAAAACTCTGTTGATCTTTGTAATAAAATAAAAAATATACATCTAACACCTAATTGTAAATTATTATCACTCGACGTAGTAAACTTATTTTCTAATATACCACCAAAAGATTGCCTAAATATCATTTCAGATATCCTAGAAAAGAAAAATTTAAACCCCATTGAAGCATCGGAAATTAGAGACCCCTTAAAATTATACATAGACCAAAATTATTTCCTATTCGATAAAAAATTTTTTCAACAAGTCAATGGCCTTGCAATGGCTCCCCCTCAGTCCTCTTTTAGCCAAGTTATTTATGAACCATTTAGAAACTAGCCTCTTAAAAAGTAAATTAGCGACCAATATATTATACTATTATAGATACGTTGACGACATCCTTATCTGCTGGAAAGGTACTCAGCGACTGTTAGAACAGTTTGTTAACTTTGCTAACTCCCTAAACAATAATATTAAATTCACTTTAGAAGTAGAGTCAGATAATAAACTTATTTTTTTAGATATAACAATGGAACGCAAAAATAATAAACATAAATTTAGTATATTTAGAAAAGACACATTTACAGACTCCGTAATTAATGGTCAATCTCAACACCCTTGGTCCCATAAGTTAGCAGCCTTCCATTCCATGATTCACAGAGTTTTAACCATCCCTCTAGAAAAACCTAATCTACGTAAAGAAATAAAAACTATAAATCAAATCGCAACAAATAATAATTATGACCCATCAATTGTCACAAAACTGTACCATAATAAATTAAGAAAAATACTAATACAAGAAATATACCCGGTCATACTAAATAATAATAATATTTACTATAAATCTATTCCATACATAGGCAATGTATCATTCAAATTAGGAAAACTCTTAACTAATAATAAAAATATAAATAATATAACATGTACGTACAATACCTTAAATAACTTGGGTAAAACCTTTATTAATAATAAAGAAAAAATAGAAAAAAACATAAAAAGTCTATAAATTAAAGGTCTATAAATTTAAATGTAACGACTGTAATAGTGTATACATAGGTCAAACAGGAAGAGATTTTAATACAAGATATAAAGAACACATTGCCAGCTGGCGAAATAATAAACTAGACACATCTCATTTTGCTAAACATCTCATTGAAAATAACCATCACCCCCATACTGATAAGGCCCCCTATATATTACAAATAAATACAAAAAGTAATAAACTTAATATCCTAGAAACATTAGAAATAAACAGACATAAAAAAGATATCAAGGACAATATATTAAATGAACAACTAAATATAATATCATCACCCATTCTTAATATCTTCTAGATATAATATAAATATGCAACATTGATACTACAGTACCCTGGAAATTGTTTCAGTATTAATACACATATAAATATAAGTACATATAATAAAAACAAAAAAATTAAAAGAAATAAATAAATAAATATATGAATACACAAAACCGGAGATATGTAGAATTAGTGTATTACCTTTTCCTTACTTTCAAATACCCTTGCCGATAATAACATATACATATATTACCGATAATAACTTCCATTTAATTTTATTACATACTCTATAAAGTTTGCATTATGTAACCTCACATAATAACAACAATTTAATTTATTACCCTCACTAAAATACTGGTATATTGTATAACTCTCGATAATATAATAAAACCTACACTGCGCCCCTGCAATAAACTCACTAACATAAACAATGGAAAAATCCGCACAAACCAGGCTTCCGCTATTGTGTTTGAAACATATAAATACTGTTGGTTTTTCCTAAGAGTTAATCTTTGCTAATATCCCACCCGAAGATGTTTTAATACAACGAAACCTAGGTCGTGGTAAAGAAATTAAAGAAAGTAGAAACAATACTACATCACGTAGTTTCATTTAATTGTGAATAATGAATTTCTACAAAATTAACGCCAAATATATTAAATATTTAAATAATAGTACAAAAATGATTGATCCAGTCACTGCCATATCGCTTCGGTGTCTATGTTTTTCCATTCATTTATTAATCACATAAATACTCCACAAAATGAAAGTGTCCCTAAAAATGTTTACTTATTTTTAAGCAAATTTACTCAAAAATTCATGCGTTTTAACAAATTTTCTCAAAAATTAAAGAAATGTTGTTTTGTAAATACACGTACTTTGTACTACAAAAATATGAATAACATTTAAAAAAATGACATGCAAAAAAGATATTGCGAGTAGAAACGTAAGAAAATAAAAATAAATATTGAACTGTATCTTATTAAAGAGAATAATTTCAGATTTTTGAAACCGTCTGTACATTCGTAATTAGAATATTTTTTTACAAGTTTTGAGCAATCAAAATCAGAAATGAGTTTTTATACTGGACAGCGAATAAATTATTTTATACGTAATGGTAAAATAACTAATAAAAACTTAAAATAAAATGAATATTATGCATTTCAAGATGTAGTCCATAGATTTTATGGAAATAGACTTATTCACTACTTATATTGCAAATTTTACTAAACCATTAATAAAACTAATAATATGTTATATGTTCTGCATTTCACCTTCATCACTTCACTCACATATCAACGTCGCAATTTTACATCCAGTTGTTCACACACACCATTGTAAAACATCGCATTGTAAAACATCGCATTTTATCTTGATTTTTATGTGAATAGGATTTGAGAAGAATATATTGGGATAACATCCATGGTAAGTACATAAAAATATACTTAAAAAAACCTAAACGAGATGGAAGTCCACACCAAAAAATTATAGAACTTGACTTAAGAAATAGAGTACAGAATACAGGAATATGTCAATGAGAATGTAGGGTCGTTATCCAAATAGTTATCTCCTTAGAATTCTTAATGTGAGCAATATATTTTTTTGTCGACTCAACGATCAAATTTTGTGTTAAAAATATATATTTTTTATGATAATGTGGAAATATATCAGATTAAATGGAAAGGCCGGATCGTCCGTAACGATGTCTTGTATATGATCTTGGCCAACAAGCCAAGTAAATCGCGTGAACGTTTCAGAATAATTCCGCTGAACGTATCATACGGATACGTAGCTCATTTGTTAGGATGTAACGATGCCGTTTCTCGCTAACGGCAAATAAATATGAATGTATATGTCAAATAAATATGAATGTAATGTATATGTTTGAATGTATAATCGCCCGTATCAGTGAGAAAGGTCTATTATATCTTAATTTAGTAAAAAGATTTTCTATTTTTTCCAATGTAAGAGCTATAACAGAAGTGTAGAAAGTATGTGCATTGCTGTTGTCTCGAAAAAAATAAGACCAAGTTTTAATTGAAATTGCCCATAAAGCACTAATTGAGTGAAAAAAACATGCTAAGCGCAATAGAACTTATAATGTGAGGGTTTCGCACATATGTGGGCACTAGCCTTTTAAGGGTGCATAGTATTTTTCTTAATATATTTATAAAAGTTAATATTTTACAACGTAAATAAATGGCCTATACATTTCCATTGATAAACTTAAAAACATCATATTAAAGCAGTTTCTGAAAAAATTGGTCGTGACAGCCGGACATGTAGATGTGTAAATTAATGTAATAAGTTTTATTATTTAACAATTTTTCATCCTGTTGTTCTCAATACCAATCCAACGCAAAGATTTCTTTTCGACCAAGATTCCTTTAAAACTCTGTTTGATTCCGTTTAAAATATTGCCAAAAATTTTAAATAACTTTAAATATATTTCGCAAAAAAAAATTAAAAACTACAAAACATGTATAAGGATACCCAAAAAAAAAATAGCCAGATGTTCCAAAACTGCGTTACGTTGTTTACTTTTTTTATCAATAGTTCGCATTTTGAGTATTGTGTAGAGATACCTTAGGTAGAATTAAATAAGCATCTATGCATAAGAGGATTCTTATCGATATTAATTATTATAGCAGATTCAGAAGGAATTATGTAAAGAAAAGATTTAGAAAAGATAATTCTTTAAGAAGTTTTGTTATTATCTATACGGAATGTCGCTTTAAACGTTACTTAAAACAATTGTAACACTTAGTACTGTGCAACACTTAGTACGTAAAATTATTAAAGTACTTGTTGATTTCGAGAAAAAATAGAAAGTTGTAATTTTTAAAGATCAATTATATTTTTATTTTGTTTTGTCTTTGCTAATATATTGAAACATTTTCATTTTACTTTGGCCACAGTTCCTTTGATTTACTAACAAAACACAGGAGAGTGGCGGCCTACAAATTTCGTAAAGTGTAAATTTTTGAAGTGAATACGGCTTTGAATTTGCTACCATACGGGGGCAATCCAAAAAACCTAATGACAACACAATCGGGGGATACAGTTTAGCGTTTCGAAAATATCCTCTACCTCAAAAATGAAATTATACCACTGGATAGCTAAAAGATCAAAGAATTAATTACGATAAGCGAGAACAGTCACGCATCGTGCGCGTTGGAGGGGGAAGCGCCGCCATTTTGGGATTATTTTGCTGCGTATCGATATTTGCAATTAATATAACTTTTTATTCGGAAAGGCTACGATGTTCGTTTAAGTTTTAATCGTCAGTTGTTGTCAAAATCTATCAATAGCATATAAAATATTTGTTTAAAGTAGTGACAGTGAATATAATAAGGTGCTAGAATAAATAAATATTATCAAACATATATAATGTCGGCCTATAGGCGTTGAAAGGCCAAAACGAAATACAGAGATCGTATACGGCTGGAAAGGGCTTCTCAAGAACAATCGAATGTTAATAATAAAACACTATATGACCGAGTCAAGCAGGGCCGGGAACGTCAAAGAATGAATGGCGGCCGAGGAGAGCAACGTTACATAGACGTATTCACGTATAACATATGGCCGTGTCCATGACACAACCGCACTCCATTTTTTCTCTTAACAACATAATAATATAATACTTAACACCTGTGTTAAGTATTATATTATTATGTTCTATTTCTACCTTACTATCTGCAGTGACGTAATGTTTATTTAAAAATAATTAATTAAAAATAAACGGAATGAATATTCTATAATTAGGATAAGAAATAACAACTGAATGTATTTCGAAAAAACAAATTTCTGGCTAGAAATTTAGATATTCATCTGATATGACAATAAAGAGTGTAAGGCATTTTTTCTCAACCATTTTCATATCGCGAGTCATGAAAAAAAACAAAAAGTGAAGTAAAAAGCCTTGCGACCTTTACCATCAAATTAAAATATCTATAAAATTAAAAGAATGTTTCATTTAATTAACGGTAATCATTTTATTATACTATAAAATTAAAATAATATTTCAATTAATTTAACGTTAATAATTTTTATGAAATTAAGAATGCATTAATAAGCTATAAACTATTTTTTTCATTTTATTATTATCTGTTAACATTCAACGTATTTTGATTTTTCTTTAATTATTGTTTTGATAACCTGTAATGTCTACTGTACGCTATTCCAATTCAGAATACTATAACATAATGATGTTTAGGTGCATGCGATTAAGAGAAATGGTGAAATGGCGAATAATGTTACTAATGCAATTATAAGTGGAACAAAACGGAAACCATTTTGAACCTCCATCCTTTAAGACTTCTTAAACAAATAAGTGAGATAATTTTATATGAACATTAAATTGATAATTTTTTTGTGAAACAATTGTTACTAAAATTACTTTTCTGTGTAACACTTTATAAACGTGAAAAGAGTAATGGATTGAGTGGTTTCCGTATGACTATAATATGAGGGATTACATTAATAATATTATTTACCATGATATCTACTGTGGCTACTCCAGTTCGGAATATTATGACATAACGATGTTACTAATTCAACTATGTGTAGAACAGAACAAAAACCATTTTATAATTTATAAACGTGAAAAAAGTCATGGATTAAGTGGTTGCCACGGAACTACAACACGAGTAAGTACATTATTAATATTATTTATTAAGTGTTTAATAGTTATATTTACGTTATTCAACCAATCAATTAAACGAAATACTCGCTACGTATGATATATATATATATATATATATATATATATATATATATATATATATAAATATTTACACAATGTCTCGCGTCGCCAGTTCACCGTCATTGCCCCAAGTGGTGCTGAGCACAAGTATCGTCTATATGAAAATAAAGACAATTTTGAATATTATTTTGAATTTTCTGAAAAAAGTCTTCTTTTCAATTTTATTTTAAACACAGTCAACTATTTTTTAGTCAACGGATAATGTCTTTCTTTGGTCGATATTTATTCCCGGACACTGTGTGTATCTTTCTGAATTAAATATAAAATTCTCATTTTTGTTACGACTATGTTAAAGTTCTAGTTAAGAGCAAACTTAAAATTAATGTAGGTTTTTGATACTTACACACACATACACACACAAACACATATAAACATATGGGTATAAATACATTAGCTTAAATATTTCATTCCTGGGGAAGGAAAATTTCCGTATTTGATTTATACCTTGATTTATACCACGATTTATAATATTTTTTATAATTCCAGACAAGAAGCGGACTAATCACCATAAAGCGAAGCAAGACAAATAAAATTATAAAACATATTTATGTAAAATATAATTTACAATAATTTTCTATGTACTTTTGATTTCCTGTTGGCAATGAAAAGTAAGCATTATATAACTCGATTTTAACTATTGTTAGTTTCTAACAACTTTCAATGTTTTTCAGTAATCTTGACACGAGACACAGAATTGATACCTCAATTGCAATCACCTTTGCTCTGTTTTGGGGGTAATACATAAAGAATCACACTTCAAATATTTTCAATATCTTTCCATGAGTAACATTTTCAGTTAAAAATGAAGTGAATACGTTTTTTTTTCATTCTACAGAAGAAAACTTCCTAGAAATAAAATAAACTAAGCTCATCAAACAGAATGGAACTGAGATATTATCAGTCTACATTTCAGGAGTCTGCTAGCGCAAAAAGTTTAACAAGTTTCACCAAATTGAACGAAAACTTAGGCAAAAGCTATAGAGAAGTGTGTAGCGTTATAAACATATGAGGTATATTTCTTCTACCTAATATTTCTGTTATAGTTTTACGATTTTTTTTTATATTGAGCTTTACAGCATATTCTTTATAGCATCGTCTTTTTTGATGCACTAGTACGAGTCTTTATTAAACGTAAATGGTTAGAACATCGACAAATCTACATAGGCTGGCATAATTTTATTGAAGCGTATGCGTATTTCATTGTCAAAATAAAAGAAAAAGTTTGAAAAAAATTACATGAATACTTTTCAATTTTTTAAACCCTCCCTTAAATAATATTTTCAATCTCATACTGGGACGAGATATCAAGGTTTTGTATATATATTATTTTGTCAACGTTGTAATATCAAATACCAACATATGTGTATACACGACAACGTTACTTACGTTGTCGTATATAGGTTGGTATTTGTTATTACATTATTGACAACAACAATGTTAATACTTGATATTGTTCCCATATACCTTATGATACTCCCTTATTTTTCCCAAAGCAAAATGATATCTACAAGATATTTTTTCCACGCACTGATAACAAATAAGTTGACACCCTTTGTTGGCTGAAGAGCTTTTAGAAAGCTATGTAATGAAAGCGCTGGGCATCGAAAATATTGTTATGTTAGCTTTTATCTTTGCATTTATTTTATCGTTTTAGAAGTGGTTTATTGTGTCAGTTACCATTTTATTACCTATATGTTGTAATTTTTAGACCTGTTGACATCATGGAAACCTTGATTTAAAGGTATTTAAAAAAGTAACCTTACATCATGGATCACGTTTTTTATCGTGATGGTCTTATTGCGATTTAAAACAGCTTACGACAAAAATGGGAATATATTTAATGGTATAATTTCTCATTTTGAAGACCTATTTTTCTACATAATGCAAATTATTTTCCAAATTTTTAACAAAAAATAAGAATATTTCTTCTTTTGTGCTGTTTTGTTTGCCTCTTTCATTGTGCGTTTTCTTGTTTTCTGCCCAACCAAAAATGTGGCCGAAAACGTTATTGAGAGAAATCAAGTATAATTATATGAATATGATAAATAAAAAAAATTAAAGTTTTTGTTATAGATTTATATAATAAGGTCCCCATTATGTTCCATGTTTTTTTGGATTTTAAGAGATAGAAGAACTTTGCAAAATTTTATATCGTTCCTATGAAACATTTCCTCTCTCTTTTTTTAAGTCGTACAAATATTCGATTTTGAATTGTCTTGAAATATTTAAAAAGCTTTAAAGAATAAAGGTAAAGGAATAAACATTGAACTTTATTCAAATATTTTGTTATCAAAGCCGAAATATTAGTAAAGGAACTGAGATTTTAGTTGTTAAAAAAATTAATAAGAAACTTCTTTCATTTATTTTTGAAATAAAAAATTCTCTTCAGTTATCACAATGAAGTAAATATACTCTTCAGTAAAATTATGGCAGCATATAAAGATTCGTACATGTCCTGATCTTTTAACTTTAATAAAATTGGTTAAACGTTTACAAAATAATATTTGTCGTAATTTTACTTTTTCTGATTTTACTTAAACATCTAAAAGTACTTGTACAATTTTATTAGTATCTCTGATATGTCTCCTTCTTCGTTTTAAATCATTAGATTTCATTAGATTTCGAATTATAATAAAATATTAATCAACATTCAAAGATAATAGGTAAGCTAATAAATATTTCACTTCATTTAATTTTTTTCTAAAACAGTTCAAAATATCAATAAAGAATCTAAGCTTTTTAGCTCTTCAATAAAAATTACTATGGTTCTCGTGTGATTTTTTATGAAACCTGAAATTTTTGTAAAGTTTCGTCTCATCCCATACAAGTGTGCGGGTAACTTATAAGTTTCCCACAGAGTGCCGTGTCTTCGAATCTCAATTACACAATAAGATTAAAGAATATCCCTATACAATAAGCCATTTAGTACTCCAGAAGTGCACTTGGTACATACTAGAAGCGACTTAGAGATCGGTTCAGCATTTTTCAAATAAGGTTTATTAAAGGAAATACGTTGTAAATATTTCAAAGTGAAAGGTAATTTTTATCAAATATTCATTATAATATGAAATGAGACTAGGTATTCTGCAAGACTACTGAATTATATCTATTATACTTAAATTTTTTCCATTAGAATATGACAAATTGTAAATATCCCTAAAATAAAAAATAAAAACCATGCTTACTCAATAGATATTAAGAATGCATATTATAGTTCTATGTAGGTACCGTGAAGATATATCTTATGGAGATAAAGAGGTAATGATGATGGAGAGTCCTATTACACTTAAGGGCCGATAAGAGGACTTGTTATCTCGCTATAGTGGAAAACTGAATGATGGTTCGTCAGTCTGACTCTTATTAGGCAGATGTGTATAATTTAACTGAAATATGTTTCATAATTTATTTAGGTAATAATGACAATCTGGTAATGTCAAGAAGTGGTTATTTTTATCGCATTGCTCATATGGTGTAATAAGAAGCAAATATTTGGTAATTATATTTAGGACAAACCGTGATCTGCTACCTGAGCTGTTATGTTTCCTTACTAGCTGTGCTCGTAACTTTATTCAGGTGGATTTTTGAAAAATAATATTAAGTTAATTGTAAGATTGAATGTTAAAATTAAACTAATGTCATATATAATAATTAAAAACTTACCTGTCTTCTGTTTTAATTTGTCGACTTCAGGGAAATAAATATTATAATGATTATTATAACATTTTGGTTATATAATTAACGTAATTTTATGATTACAAGTTGAAATTGCTACAATTCAAGCCTCAGTGTGTAAATTAAGATATCTAATTGAGTCTCAATGAGTAGTTTTTTTTTTAATTCTTGAGTCATAGTTTCAATTTCCTCACGGTCTACCGACAAGAAAATTAATTATGACAATCAAGGGCAGAAAAATTTAATTGTGAGGTCATTTTAAATAGTGTTTATTTTATAGACAGCCTTTTTAATGAATTAATTTTATTTTGCGAGAGCGAGTCAGATACGGGATATACTCATTTTGCCGCCACCAATAAATTTAAAAACTCATGACTTGTTTATATTTTAGCCAATTTTCATATCTTTTCTACATTTTGCTAAAAAGTAAATGTAATGGTTTTATAAGGTTCAAATATTGAGAAAGGATATTTGAATTATACAAATAAACAAGCAATATTGAAGAATTCAAAGAAATTTTGTGCCTTTTTTAAGAACACGAATTGACAAAACGAGTTAATTTGATACATTATATTCATCTTTGAAATGGATAAATGCTTCGAATAAAACTATCTTCAAAATGGGCGAACTCCTGCATCGAAACTATCCTCAAAATGGTTAAACTCTTAAACTGATACTATTTTCTAAATGGATAAACTTTCGAATTAAATCTATCTGCGAAATGGGTGAACTCTTGCATTGAAACTATTCTTCCGAATAGCGCCATCCCCCGTTACAATGAAACTATTTTCGAAATGAGTAAACTCTTACATTGAAACTATTTTCAAAACCGGTGAACTCTCTGATGTTATTTTCGATATGACATTATTTTCTAAACGGGTGAGCGAAACTAAAATTAGACGGATCAAATATTAACAATTCCATCGGAAAGCAGTAACAAATATATCAAACAAATAATTGCAAGTTCAAACAATGGCTTTGTAATCGTAGTCAATGAAATATGTATATTGCAGAGATAATTTTGCATTTATTACCGCTAAGCTGCTTTTAGTTTGTAATTTACCATATGGTTGCCACTCTTTATTGATTATTTTCAATCGAATTCTCGTATCAAAGCTTACTCGTAAAGTAAAGAATTTCTAAAAAAGAACCCTTACTCAATGAGCATTATTTTTTATCAAATTATGCATGATATAATTTATATCATGCATCATTTTAAGTCAAACTTTTAATAACGTTTACAAATCATTTATCATATAAAAAATACAGCTAAACTGACCTTAATATAAAGACCTTGAGTAACTAATCGAAATACTAATTTTTGTTCCTATCGTCTTACTATTTTAATAGCACCTCTACATTACAATATCATATACATTTAAGTATATGAGTTATATAGAGCATCGTTGGCTAGTATAGAGTCGTCAATATATATGAACGTTATTAAACTACGTTCTTGGAATCTCGTTGAACTATTCCCATAGGCAGTAACTTACTTCACGTGAAGACAAAATAAACATACATACGTAAATAAGTTGATGGTAGAGCACTGTAGCAACGCCAGTTACATACGACATAACGTATTCAATGGCAGCAAAATATGAGAGCGCTTATCGAAGCTACGTCTATTAAAAGCTTGATATATTTATGGAGTGAAGAGATGGTACGAGTCTTCAAATATGATTAGATCTGAATGAATCTGTCGAGGGGTTCAGTTTATTTAAATTTTCCGTCACATACTTTATAGAGAAGGGCATACAACTTTGTGAATGTGAAGATGTATTTTTTCCTTTTTTTAGAAATATAATCAAGTTTAAGGCAATTTCATATAACGGTGGTTCCATTTCTATGCTTCATTGGGGGTGTTATTTATATAATATTACATTATTTTTTAATCTAAACTGATATATCCAGAAGAAAAAAGACACTCAAAAGAATAAAAGACTTTAAAGGGGATAATAAGAAAAGAAAATAAAATAAAGTATTTATACAAGCAATTTTTAAAGAGCTCAAAAAAACAAATTATCGGATTTTTATTAAAATTACATCTAAGCATTAAAAACAATAATTAAATATACCCTTGTCATTGGTTCGTGTTTCTGTTGTAGAAGTTGGGAATTTTTATTTTCTAAAAATCTTAACGACTTCAAATAGTTTCTGACTCAACTATTGAATCGGTAATTATATTTTACTGGCTAATAGCTTTAAATCGGAAGAAAAAATTAGTATTTTCGTGGAACATCTCTACTCTCATATATGGAAATATATTTCTGAAATGTGAAACGTTTAGAAGTATTCAACTATGAATCCAAGAGCACAGAAAACTAACAAGGACAGACAAGCGAGCATGATTACGGGTAAACCATTATAGTTAAAAAAAACCCACAGTTAAGCCATTACAATCCGGAAAATGTAAAAAACAAATATAATATCGAATCACCGGTAATTATATTTCGAGTGACAGGAAACTAGCTGAAAATTTTCTTTCCAATTTCAAATTTTTTTTAAATTTTGTCACATAAAAAAGTCTCATGGAAAAACCAAATTTAATTGTCGAAGATTTTCATAGTTTTAAAAATATTATTTCGAATTAGAAATTCTCTATCCCAACCAAATTATATTTTATACCATTTAACTATACCAGATAAAATAAATCTAAGAATCAAGTTTTCCATTCTTTTTTTGTAAACATAACTAACTAATTCTTTTCAATCTATTTATAAAATAAAATCTTATAAATGATTTTGTTACGAAATGTAATTGAATTAGATATTGAATAATCCTTAAGGTGATGTTTATATCGATATGTATAACGGAAATTAATATGTATAACGGTATAAATATCGATATGTATAACGGTAATTTTGAAAAACACTGTTCATCTGAAATGAAAATCGCCGATATTTAGTTTAGTGTGAAGCTATGAAATTAAGTTTATGTTACACAGTGAGACTAATGCATTGTGTGGAGATTTTAAAAAAACCGTCCCAAAATAACTCATCAAAATGAATATATCTCATATCATTCGATTCAAAGCTTTAAAGTGTGCAATTTATTGATTTGAGCTAATATAAACTGTGCCTGTTAATTAAATTCTATTACACGTTTGTACTTATTTCCATACAATATTATTCGAAAAGGGAATATTACATTCTTGTTTGTAACTCTCTATGAGTAAGAAATCATTTTACTAGTATTGTTAAAAGAAATAGTCAAATTCTACTTGAATCTCACACAACTAGCGCTTCGTGCCAAATTATATAATTTCATTTTATAGATTCAAATTATATTGTTCATATAAATCATATTATGGTAACATTATAATAACTGTATAAACATTTTTATGGTTTCATAACTCAAACGAAAAAGGAAACCATTATTAGATCTCACTCACGTGTAAATCACTTCGTCCAACACAGGTGCTTTTCTCAGAAACCGCTTGGCGTCGAAATTTGGCACAGTAACAAAACATGTTAACTGACATATAGTTGAATAGTTAAAATTCAAAAATATTTTTATTAAAATTTTAGTTAGGAAAAAGTTTTATTGAAAAATATTCAAAAGATATGTTAATTCACCCTTATTTTCGAAGCGACTAAACCCAAAATTAAAAAGAAATTGGATTTTTAAAATCCTACTCAATGGTAGTAAAAAAACTATATAGAATTTTTTGGTGGTCATTGTTTTTAAAATATTCACGATAATGTACAGGTCCCCGTACTTAATTGTATTAGATGTTATTAAATATCTGTTGCATTAGTCTATAATAGGGATAAGTTATGAATTAAATCTATTTTACTTCAAACGAAGTACAGAACCCCCGACGGATGAGCCAGAGTCGCCTTGAGCGGTTTTATATTTTATTTTCACATGAAAAACATATATTCCTTTTTTTTCGCTGTCATTAATTAAACTAAAAGTAGTTGTAATTAAAATTTCACTAATAAGACTCCAAAAGACTGATTAGGAAAATTACATTTAACAAAAATCGATTAAGAAATTTGAATTTCCTGTTTATAATATCTTATTATATATTTATAATGTACCGATAAACAAAGAAGGGTATATGTTATTTTTCACATAACCTAACATTTGATTTATCATATAATTCGATTAATCATTAGCAAGTCGTTCACATAATTAAACTAAGTTCCAAATTCTATACCAAATTGGTATTCGTTCCATAAAAACTTAGGTACCTTCACCATCGGTTACAGTACTGCATGTTTATTTTTGCATTTCGCGATTCTTTTTAAATTTGTTTTAGAATTCTATGGCGAATAAAAAACCTTTTTAACTTCTTCACGTCCTCCACTCATCTGTCGGTCACAGCTTCTTAATTTCTACAATATTGAACTACGTTCACAAATTTTTAAAGCAGGTGTTTCTGATTTGATATAAATTTTTTCAAATCTAAAATCTTTTATATAATAAATAAATATTCTTTCCATGCAAGTAAACTAGGAATTATTTTTTCATGTATTCCACCGAGCGTGATATCACAGAGTTTTTAAAAATTAGCTTGAGGTTCCATTCTTCATTTCTAAGTCCCAGTCATGAAATATTTTACTTAAAACTGATGTTCGACGTATTCATTCCACTTTTCAATTCTAATTTTTCAAGGATATTAAAAACATGTAAAAATTCTATGCGCTAGTATTTGATTAGTATTTATAATTGAAATTATTTCAATTGTATTGCAGCAGCATTTTTAAGAGAAGTGAACAACTACAGAACTCTACTTTATGCTCTATATCGTCTGTCACTATAAAATTTGTAAAATAATTACGATTAATATACAGAAAATACACAAAAATATAATATTCCTTTTGATTATATAATATGATGAAGAGGTTGTTTTAAATCGAATAATGTTAATGAACTAAAGGTAATTGCAGTGTCAAAAATTACCATAGGTATTTTCATGAACACGTCAGTCGTACTTAGCATATTTATATTAAATATTTTTTTTGTTTTGAATCGTTTAATTTATTTGCAACTTACGTTTATTGAATACGAGATGGTGACATGAGAAGCGAGGTACATATGGCTTTGATATTATTTAAACACTTCTTGCCAATGTCAAATCAAGGTGGTAGAATATTGTAGGTTCACGTTGCATGTGCGTTGTCTGCGACATTCAGTCACCACAAAAATCTAAGTGAACGGAAATCATTCATCGCTCCACTTTTAATCGAGAAGCAGAACTATGTCTGTTTGTAGTATGGCTATTAAAGCTTGAAATAACTTTGACAGAAAATGTGGATCATTTTCGAGCCATTGCCTCTCCACACACGGTGACACTTTTAAAGATCGAGTTATAATATTTAATAATTTTTACCCCGTTTACAATGTTTTAACAGGAAATTTATATTTATGGACCAATAAACTAAATTTCTTACAATAGTTGTGAATCAACCTATGCTTGCTAGTTACTTACATCTTACTATAGAAAGATTCAGATACTCTTTTAATTGGCTTCGCATATCATGTTATTCCGATATTTCTTTATTGAAAAATTCAGATTATTTAGTGCTTTTTTTTAAAAATAGGGAATGAAAAAAGGGGACAACCCAGGAAAGTTCTGTAAAATTGATTCTTCTTCAAAATCGGTGAAATCTTGAATTGAAATTGAGATAGAAAGAATTTAACACTGGCAATTCCAAATGAAAATAGTGGTAACAATGTCAAAAAGTTATTTCGAGACCAAACAATATATTTCTAATTTTGTCTAATGAAATGTATACATTACAGAGAAAACCTTACACTCGTATTTAGCCACTATTAGTCTATAATCTTAGGCTTTGGTAATCACAATTTTCTATTATTGACCGGCGTTTATATTTAAATATAACTGGAATAAAATAAAATAGTATTCCATAACTATGAAAAAAATCATTCATTGTGCAAAACAGTATGCTAAACTGACCTTCAATGCAAATAGATGAAATAACTACTACAAATAATTTAGTCTCTGGTTTTCAATATCAAAACCGTATATCTTATTTAAGTTTATGTAGCATTAATGCTTAGTACTTAATCATCAATATTGATGTACGTTATTAAACTACCTACGTTCCTAGAATATCGTTACACCTACCTCCATGGGGAGTAACCTATTTCACGCAAGAATAGAATAAACATAGATATGTAAACAAGTATGGCGTACATCACTAAAACAACACCAGTTAGAGACGCTATAACGTGTCTGACGACGAAAAAAAATGAAAGCTTATTAAAGCTCCGTCTAAGAACAACTTTACATGTTTACGCAAATATGACCTTAGTTTAATCTAGATCAAATCTAAATTAGCCTGTAACGCCCGTATAACACCACACACTAGCAGGACTCTATATATATATATATATATAAATATATATATATGTATATATATATGTATATATATATATATATATATTCATATAAATGGATTTGAATGTTAACCTTATAAGCCAAAGCACTAGCCGAACAAAACGTATTTTACGTTTTTTGTTGACAGTATCAATTTGAATGGTAGCTTTTCACTTGACGTTTTACGCATATTCTGCATGTGTGGTGCTGGTATACTTTTCTTCTTTTATAATTTGTACTCTTTTAAATCGGACTATAGGACGAGCATTTGTTTAATGAAATGTTCTTTTAATTAATAAAATAAATTTTTCGGAAAAGCAACATTTAATTTTCTATACGTATTTCAAATATAAGCGTAAAAAAGAAAATGACCTGTCACACAGCTAAAGTATCTTTACTTAATAGAGTTTTATTTTTGATGGTATTCCACAGATATAATTAAGCTCAAGGCAGTTAGCTAACGATGATTAGCTTTGGGATGGTTTTTGGCTTTACGGAATATTATCTTGTATTAAATATAATTGACGTTAATTTTGAAGAAATTCTTTATCACTTAATTTCTATTTAAAACTAAATGAAACTATGCGATGTAGTATTATTTCTACTTCATTTAAATTCCTCACTACGACCTAGGTTTCGTTGTATGATAACATCTTCTGTAGGGTAATTTGTAAAGATTCAAATTGTCCACCTGAAGATGTTGTCATACAACGAAACGTAGGTCGTGATTAAAAATTTAAATGAAGTAGAAATAATACTACCTCATGTAGTTTAATTTAGTTGAGAATGGAAATTAAGAATATTATCTGTTACAAAGACATCCAAAAAAAAGTGGTCAAAGAGCAAAGAACAAATCTATTCAATTAAAAATTTCTGTACGTCGCTTTACAATTTATAATTTACAAATTAAATTAGCAACGATGTTCGAATACATCCAGATGACAAAGTCCATAACAAAATACATCTCCACAACGTTATTTATTGGCTTATATGAATAAATACCACTGCAAGGGTATTTATTTTGCAATGTCACGAACTATTTGACATTCTCCCATCGATTTCATTACCATCATAAAATTAAAATTTCCCTATTTTAATCACAGACAAAAGGGATTCACGAATCAAGTTTACTTTTCCCATTTTCAATAAAAACAAGTTATGCTTTTACTTTCCTTTAATCTTTTTACGGAAACAAAACCACGTACGGAATTTTGTTAGGCAATGAACACGAATAACTTTTTTGATATATAATCAATAAGCTGATATTAATATGCATAATATGACTGAAATTAATTTTGAATATCAGAGTACTGTTTATACGATGTGAAGGCCAAGACGATAAATATGTATGTTACCAGTATGACACGAGGCGAAAAGTGATATCAAAGTATGTAAAACTTCTCAATAAGGCTTGTTACAACAAACAATAAGTTTTTTTCTTTTTATTCTTTCAAATATGTTATTCTTTATAAGTCCTTTTTTTAGTATTGATGATAATTACTTGAATTGCTTTAATATGTGAATTGCTTTTAATTGTTTATACATATTTCTCTATGGTGTCATGTGATAATATAATATATTTGTGTTCGGTGCTTATGGTGAATAGTGTTATTTAATAAATATTGATTACATTTAACCAATTAAATTATTTTCAACAAATAATTACTTTTCATAGACAAATATGAATGAGTTTTTATTAATATAGACCCTATTACCTACATATACGATGTTTTTTGCATATTTGTGACAGATAGCTTTAAACATAGTAATAGTTTTGGCAGCCATTTTTTGAGATATTTAACTTTTTTTAATTCATAAAAAATAACTCGCATGTGTTTAAATTCATACGTTGATAAGATTCATACTAAACAGTCTTGATAGTCAGACACCGCACTGATATTGTAAGGGTTGATACGGAACGTTATAGAAGGTGTGGGTGGTCACCGAACTGTTGATACGGAACGTTATAAAAGGAGTGATGTCTTGGGTTAAACACAAGGTATACGACCGTTGATGACAACGCGGTGCGCCTTGAGGAACCGGGTTCAATTCGGAACTGCTAATAGCGAGGGGATGAACTGATATTCTGGTTGGCTGTAAGCAAATATTCTCCTAATAATAAGTCGGTCATATATAACAATAACATTAAAGTAAGTAATAAATAAACAAATAAATAAAATATAATGGATTGTATCAGACAAAGTCCGTTACAAAAGTATTATGTATGTACGAGAATACACTGACAGACTCATCATAATGTAATTAGAATATTTGAAAAAAAATTAATGAATTGGCTTTTTACATGGTCTAAATTTGTACAATAAACTTTCACGAAACATCGATGCTTATGAATTTACATATATCATATAACAATCTATTTGGGGTAGTATTAAATATAATACCTCCCAATAGAATTACGAGTAGAATAATGTATTAGAGGAATAATATGTATAATACCACTTTAGTGGCGTTTATGCTTTAGGGAAATTGTGGAGCAACCATCTTTTAATTTAATTGAAAGTTGTTGTGTGGATTTCTCTATAAACCTATTGTACATTTTAACTGCTATATTTTTTACGGTAAGGAAACATAATATAAACAATTTCATAGTAACATGACTAAACCTTGTAAATTTGTCATTGCCCTTTGTCTAGGCAGCCTCTCTTTCTCGAGAGTTTTATGTGCGCAGGCGACTTGTAATTTTCTAGAGTTTTGTATGCCTATTTAATCTTTAATTTTGAGAGGTTTATATAGATATACGGCCTTTTCTTTTCCTAAAGTTTTGTTATAAATTTTGCAAGTAAATATTTAAAATAGGGGTTTTATATATGCAAACATATATAATATATATATATATATATATATATATATATATATATATATATATATATGCAAATATATATATGCAAACCGTAGGTTTGAAAATTCTTGATACGAGCTTTCTACCACATACCTCATTTGACATTAGCAACTTGTATCAACAATTTCAAGTAATATAAACAACTATGAGGACTTTCTTTACGAGTGTCACGATATTAATTTTTTTTTAGTTTTTAAGCATCACAGCACTATATTAGGTACAATCTAAGTTATAAAAGAAATTAGCGAGAAAAAGAACAAAAAAGTTATCTAACATTCGATCTATATTGTTATAAGTGTTATTGTTAAATAAAATAAAAGAAGCTTTACAGAGATTACGTGGAAAAGTGAACCTATTTCACTGTCATTATTTTCCCTAGAACTATAGGAGCTCAAAGTTTTGAAACTTCTTCTAATCTTATATAATTAAGCTCAATATGAAACGTACTGTAAGCATGGAGATACTTGTATTCTAAGTTTCGTAATTGTTGTGACAACAGCTAAAAACTTTAATTTTATCTCTCTATTGTTTTGTATCCGAAGTTTTGTAGGTGATGAGAAAATTTTTTTAATCAACTTAATATTTTAGCTTTCCTAGACAGGCTGACATCGATGTTAATGTGTTAACTTTGTTTATACATGTTGTTATGTATTTTATTAAACGAATATTGTTTATACATATTGTAATGTATTGTATTCAATTGAATTCGTATTAAACAAGTGGTAAACCATTAGATCGACGATTTACAAAAGTACACATGGTATTATTATTTGCGACTTTTTATTCTGCCTTCAAGTATTTCTTTAAATTTTTATTAAGACTAGTTATATAACTAACGATTATTTGTTTCTGAATTAATCTACTATGTGCTGACTAAACTAAGATTTTTCTTTGAATCACTTAGTGTTCTAATGTCTAAGAAGCTCAAAAGGTTTTATTCTTTTGAGTCTGCTAATAGTATTTTGCACATTTGAGAGACTGGACACTTCTGGGTTAATGTGGTTTTGAAGTCTGTTTTGGTGAGAACTAGAAAATCTACTAATAGACTTAAATTATTGAATAAATTTTATTTTAATATCTATCTTTTAAATGCAATATACATCTACATGGGGGCTTAATATACCGCTCCTTTTATTAGAGTTTTTTCCTCAATGGGATTATAAACGGAATTATTTTAAGAACGTTCACCTTTCCATCTGTTAGTTTATTACAACCGTTTTTCTCAGAAATCGTCTGACGTAGAAATTTGAATTTTCATAAAATGGTATAGCAGTTTAACACGCGAATATATCAATAGCTAAAATTTAAAATATATGCTGGAAACGCCATGTGAATTTTTTCGTATGCAATAATGTTACAATATAAAAGTTGATTGAGAGTAGAACAAATAAATTAATATTTTTTTAGATTTTGACTCATGAAGATCATTTTTAATTACAATTTTTTTTAAAGAGCTGTGCCAAAAGTTGCGATCTGCTGTTATTCTTGCTTATTAAGCGGGATCTGAAAATAAACAAGCACTTCGAGGAAACGAATGTGGTTTTAGGAGAGGCTTGTCCACACTTAAAAACGATCGAGAGGAGGTTTCTTCAATTCCGACGTCGTCATTTTGAGCTGGATGACGATTCAAGATCGGGCCTACGTTGAATTAACTAGTGATAAAAACGTGAAATCAGTGAAAACTATTGGAAAAATAGAGGCATATGTGATCGAAGAAACTCTCAAGTTGAATGCACTAGCATTTCACATGATTGTTTAAAAATGCGCGAGGTGTTTCATTTATAATTAGTATGGAATAACAATTACAAATTATGTTAATGCTTCAAATGTCTTGTGGATACTAGATTTCATGTTTAATAACATGACATATTTATTTATCTACTTTAATGTAACGATTTATCTGTTTAATGGAACCCGGGTCCCCGCGGTGTGCCGCATCGTCAAAGGCCGTATGCCTTGTGATCAAACCAACACAGTACGGTGACGACTAATATATATATATATATATATATATATATATATATATATATATATATATATATATATATATATGGAGTAATCATTTTTTAAATTAAAATTTGTATTTTGTGTCTATGAAAATATGTTCACAACTTTCCCCATCTCTAAAATTTTTAAAGTTAAAGTTATAGAAAAGGCCTTACCAGACTGGAATTCTAAATTCCATAATTTTTGAGACCTTAACGACATTTTTACACCTATTGAAGATTCACTAGGCAACGTATTCAAGTATTGGAAAATAATATTGATATTATTTAATGTTTTAATAAAACTGCTACGTGTCTTTAAATATAAATGTGTGCCCAAATATATGAAACCTTCGTAGGGCGAATTGTATTTGAATACCACAAGATGTATTTTTTCAAATATTTCTATACATTATGATAATGAACTACCATTACTGAACAATAAATAAATTTTAATTAAATAAAAACATGGAACTAGACGATTTTAAATCACCGACAATGAAACTACATTTAGAATATGAATCTTTTGTTGTTTTTTACGCATCAAAACCGGAATGTAACGCCCTGAAGAAAAAAAGCATAAATAAAATCATTCCAATTCCTTTGAGCCACTGAAACTAAAATTCCTTTATATAAAAAATACCGAAAAGCCATCTGGTGGTCATTTTCAAAGGTAGCTGAGCAACGTCTCACTTAGTTGTGTGGGAAAATCGAAGATCATTATCATTGTTTACTTCCTTCATTGAAATATGTATTCGCTTCGTATAAGGGCTTCTTATGTGGAGTGGTTTGTTGTGTGTTTGTATAAGGTTTTCGCTTCGTATGCGGTGTTCACGTGGGACTTCGTATAAGAGCTTTATTGGTGGACTGCATGTGGCGTCGTTCGTATGTATCTTTGTAGATAGCTTCTTGTGTAGATTTCAAAATGCCAATTTCCATTTACCGATTAGGATGAATTCTGTCCCTATTAGAAAGTACGTAATCTAATTCACTCATATAAAGTTTGGTTTTTTCCCACATATTGTTTCAAACTTTATTCACAGGGACTGTTGTGTAAAACGTACTGATATAGATGATGATTTATACAGATGTTGACAAAATCTATATTAGATTTTGTATCCTGGTTAAAGGCAAAGAAATAAAAGGCAAATTTAAACAACATATTTTTGCAGTAAGTTTTTGCAATCATACGCATTGGAATAGATTATAAACAAAAAAATGTAGGAAAAGATAAATAAATATCAAATATATATTTGCATAAAGCACATAAAACAAATAAATGTACAAACATTTCAGGAACAGTTAATATCTTTTAATTTTTATTCTCCCGTTTATCTAAACAAATTCGGCAAGTATATTTTTTCCATTTTTAATTATTCTATCGTTTACCAATTTTGTAAACTTATGCAATTCCTATAAAAATAAAATAATATGATACAGTCGAGCTGACACGATGATGGATGCATATAAAAAAATAGATATATAAACATTTTCGAAACTGTTGATGTCTTCTTTGTTATTAATTTGTAGTCTCCCATATATGTAAATAAATGTAGCGTGTATATTTTCACCGGTGTTTAAGTGTCGTATCAATTTGAGAGTTTGTAAACTATCGGAATTTTGCTGGCAATGTAATAATATGGTACGATCGAGCTAATAATGGATGCATATAGAAACTGTTGATTTCTTTCTCATTGTTTATTTATAGTATCCCGTATACGTAAACAAATCTGGAAATTATATTTTCACCCGTTTATACAATTGTTGTATCGATTTTAAATTTTGCAAATTAATGCAATGCGGACTACAATATAATAATATTAAAGTTTCGAGCTGATATGATGATGGATGTATATTAAATAAATAAATATATAAATATTTCAGAAGTAGTTAATTTTTTCTTTGTTGTTCATTTGTAGTCTCTCGTATATATAAACAAATCTAGCAAGTATATTTTCACCCATGTCCAATTATTGTATAGATTTTTTAAACTTTGTAGATTTATGCAATTCTGATGGCAATATAATAATATTGTACCATCGAGCTGATGTGATGATGGAGGAGGAATATATTCATAAGAATTTGCCATACCAACAATAAACTAACAGTAAACCATAGAGTTTGGGCTTGTTTGACTTACTTTAATGGTTCCTTTGGTGGCTAATAATAACCTAGAGAATATAATAGTGCAGAAAGGTGATGGTCATGTAAACTTCACAATGGCCAGCAGTAAACCCATAGAGTTTGTGCTAGTTTGGTTTGTCTCTACGAATGCTTTGGTTTATTAAAAAAGTTTTTTTTTGTTTTTTCTTTGAAAACTACCAATTGTCTTATTTTACGTCGTTCTTCTTCAATGTGTATAAATTAAAAATCTGGTAATAGTAAATTTATCATAATTACTTAGAAATAATTAATTATTCTCAATAAATAATTAAGTGTTCTTAATATTTACATATCGGCGTGGCCCATAAGAGATATAGAAAATATATAACGTGTACCTACCGTGTGTGGAAGAGACAAATAACTTAAAAACACAGGACTAAATTATTTAATACAATGTGTTCCGAGTGAGACAGACATTAATATCTTTCTACTACCACACATCATTTAGAGTCAGTAATGACACACAAATAGAAACTATATTTTAACACGTTTTGTACCCTGGGAACCTATCCAAAATATTTGAATTAATGGCATTACTATTTGAACAATGTTTTTTAAAAGTATTTTGAAATAAAACTAAGAAACTTAACACTACATGTTACAATAAAAACAATAATGAGAACTATAATCTAGTCGCTTTCTTTGTACATTTAAATTTCTCCTCTCATTACAATTGCTTTTAAATAAAAAATTGCTTTTATATGTCTGCCGTTTGCCTGATCACGTATTCAAACATGTATATTATGCTTTTATTTGTTAGGACGCTTTAACTTGTAATGTTTGGATCGGCGAAAGTTGGCTTGAGTCGCTTTATTATTTTCTAGGACCGATTTTTGTAGGAGGTGGCGTAAACGTGTTAAATATTATATATCCTATTGTCTACGATTATTGTTGGTCGTCTTCATTGGCCATTAAATTACCTTGAGGATTAAACTTTTGTTAAATAAATAAATTCAATTAATAAAAAATAACAGTAAAAATAAACTATTGCTTTGATGTTGTGAAAAACCTAACATTATATGTATATCGTGTTGTAAAACTTACCTGGGCAGTATTGCAGTATTACTCCTCGGTCACTTGCACGTTTCTCGATTGATCTGTATGGACTATTCGCTAGACGAGAGCCGTCGTTTTATTATAAATAATAATATATTATTAGTAAATGATGAGACGTATAAGTGTAAACAGGTATTTAATTTACCTACAATCAAAGTATCCACTAGATAGAAGTGTTCAAAAGCAAAAGTGTTGAACTTATGAAAATTTGTGCGCCGCAAATATACACTATTAGTCGTTCCTTCTTTTATATTAACATCAGGGAGCTAAGCTTCAAAAAAGCACCTTTAAAGCTAACCATCCTTTGAAACATATAATCTCACAAATGAGTACATATAAACTCATTTTATATACTACTCTGCCAACGGTTTCACCCGTTTGAAACTTTAAATAAGAAAATTCATTTCAATTGTTTTTCTCATACGTTGACAAACTAATTAACAGACAGATAAAAGTTCAAAAACAGGTTTTCTGGCTTCTATTGTCATTCCTTATGCTAAATCTATCATTCTTTTAAATATTTTCCATGTACAGAATCCACTATAATACAATTTTATTATTAGTATAAATTTTATGGAAATCAATAGTGATGAAGTTTCATAACGAAATTAAGTTATTTTATTACCACTATTTATATAAAATTAAACATAAACGTTCTTACGACATCAGAGAAAATAAGATCAGTTTTTCGTCCTTAATTATAATCTTCAAAATCAACTAGAAAAAGTCTCTTTTTTGTCGTATTTCTGAAACATGATAATGTATAAAAATGATTATAAAGGAATAAAATGATTTACCTTTGGCGCAAGTTATGCAAAAATCGGTTTTATTTTCACCATAATTGGCTACATTATAAATAGAGCAAATAATTTTGTCATAATTTTTTTTTGTAATGGAATTTCCCGCATATCTTTTATGGTCATTTCCTCTGAAGACAAGAATGGTTCCTCTATTTTTTCATCGTTCGATTCCGGTTTATTTTCTAAAGCTGGATGAGGGACCTAACTTGCTAATGGTTAGTCTTTCTCCTCTGTTTCATTTTACATGAATTATGATGTTTTATTTTATATGTGCAAGCATTATTGTAATTGCCAATTTTACCTTTAATGAATGTTATACAAATTTCAAATATAGTTTAATTTTAAAATCCCTATCTGGTATTTCGTTTAAGCCATCTATCAACAAAATTGTGACTAAGTATAATGTTGTTCTTAATGCGATCGATACATATTAGTTCACAAAGCACACTCACTAGCCAACTGGCAGGTTATGGCAACTGGATAATTCTCGATAAAGATGTATTTTCGTGTGGATTAAGGAAATTTAAAAAAAAAATCGGAATTGTCACCCTAAAGAGGTAGCTTAACCATCCTTTATTTAGTATTGGGTTTAGTATTGTGTGTTTGATTTATGAGACGTTATGTTTTGTCGTAATTTAATGTCCTTCTGGACGAAGACGTCGTTTAAATCTAGAAAAACTTTTTTGCAAAAATAAACACACAAATTCAAGTGAAATAAAGCTTACGTTAAAGTTAACTGTCGGTCAAAGTGACGAGCATAACGTATACCCGAAACTATCGCATTTATTTGTCCGATGCATACGCAACTCTGAAGATTTCATCAGCGGCTGAGTTAGTTAGCCGCGATGAAAAAATCAGTTGCACCGTAAAAAAGAAAAAGGATTGTTTCTTCTGATATCCAAAGCATCGACGGGGTTAGCGCACTAAGCTTAAAAATTCTTGGTGTTCTTTTTATTAAAATTTCCTTGTAGTATAGATATTTAGAAAATAAAATCGTGGTATTGAGTTACATGGGCAAAAGAAAAACCATTTTGCTATATAATAGAAGCATTTTCACTGGGAATTGGAGAAATAATTGTTAAAACGGCCAACTTCGAGTATATTATTTACTTTGTTGCACTACCTGTACGTGCGATTGACGATAATAAGATACAGCTTATTGCAAACGAAATTAAAATTAATTTGGAAACTTTTTGTTTCTAAATCGTAACAATGTTAATGTACAATTTATCATTTGTGGTTTATTTTTTAATTTGAAAAATCCTCTAATCACATTTTCTCGTCAAAACTCTGCCTGTTGCTACCTTTATATACTGTGTATATACTGTATAAACATACACACTCGCAGAATAAACAGAAAGGTTTATATTTCAATCAAATTGTTTCAGTAGTTTCAGAGATAGTCAGTATCTGCCCTGCAACGCACTTCGTTGACGAACGATTGGAATATCATGTATACGTGTACCAACGAATGTATTTATACTCGTTGAGATAGAATATGAGTATAATAATATGATGGTTGTATGTTTCTATTGTTCACATCATACTCATTACTTGTAAAAGTTAATGTAACATATACATTTATAGACAGTTTAAATATGAGAGCGAAATAATCAAAAGTATGCGGGCAGTTTAATAATGAATAGAAATCACCTCAAATTCAAGAATATCGTCATTCAAATCGAAATATTCCAATACCGCTTTTTAAAATAAATAAATATTCATATCAAATAATCAACACCTGGACCGAGAGAGTTGAAGATGTTGTAGAAAAGGTCTGAGGAAATGTTTAAATCGAATTTATGGAAATTCCGAAACGAGCTCTTGCTGCAAAACCAATACCAAATTTTGAGAAGCGACGGAGCGTCTACGTAAATTTTTCGTTATACAAAAAGACCAGATACCTTTAAGGTATAGTCATACTAAAGTTATTAATTTTATAGAACGATGAGAATATTCGTCTTCTGAAGAAATAAAAAAAAGCAGGGTTTACGTTTATGCAATTGCAAATATTAAATTTTTAATTTTTTATTGAATTTTTTCTTTTTTGATGCAATATACACTTTTGAAATTTTTAAATCACATACTTTAATAATCTGAAAAATATGATTAATGAATATTATGTAAAACACCTATTTTAAGTAATTTTTGAGGCAAACATGAATTCAGAATGCAGTAAGCATATAGTTTTAGTCTTTGGTATTTTAATTTGAGTGCAAACTTCCTCAATAATTATTTGATTTTATAGAGTTATCTTCATAATGGCGCTTAATATGTGTACAATATTAAAAAATTAAGTTAGGTTCTAATATTACTTGGTCTTGGTTAGGACATAAAATATTTTGGGTTAACTCTTTCTGTATCCTATAAAAAATAACAACTAACAAAATTTTAATACAACATATAACTCATTCGTAAACAGTGCAATGTATGTAGAAATAAATATATATGTATATATATATATATATATATATATATATGTATGTATATATATATGTATATATATATATATATATATATGTATGTATATATATATGTATATATATATATATATATATATACATATTGTATTAAAAATTAGTAAGGTAAATGAATCCGTTACAACCTTAAACAATTGATCTATTACAATTGACACTGATAACTTTATACTTGCAATAATTTTTTTGAATTTCTTATATCCGTAAAAATTTAAATCTATTATTTATTTTCATCATCTTTAAAGGAAAACGTGCTTAATTACATTGAAAATTAAGTTGAATCATTAATGAAGTTTTTAAGGAAAAACTCAATTTACGGGACATGTTCAGATAGCCATCTTGTCTGTCGCATAGCATCACAACCTTTACATATTCCTTCCGAGTACCACAGCGTCGTCTCGGTAATTCAATCGCTACACTCTGAGCAAACTAATGAAATGAATTCAAAATGAAGTGGTGGAATACATCGGTATCTGTTTCCGTATTCTAAGGGGAAATGGAATCGAATTACCCGCATGTCTTGATCTTAATTGATACCAACATGCGGTAAAACTTTAACCGTAATCGGTAACATTAACCGCGACGCTTTGAAGAACAAATTGAGGACGGATTTAGAATATTAGATTTCACAAAATTTTTTTGGGTTACTTTTTTCTTTCATTGCGTGTCCTTTGACAAGAGTTTCAATTTGAAATTTACCTTTATTTCTTTTCTTGATTCGGTGATAAGATTAAAAAAGGAATTTTGTTTCTGAATTTTACTTTCCTCCGTATATATATAGATAGTTTATTTTTATGGTCGAATGCCAAATTAGATGCTCGATCAAATCAGAGATTTGACAGAACAGAGAATTGTCGTACATTTAATAAGTAAAAAGAAGGTGGTAATATTCGAAATGACTTCGCAATGTAATAACAATGCAACAAGATATAATCTTTTTTATTAAATATAAATGCACATATTAATTAATATCTTCAACTAATATAATCAATATAATCCTTATTTATTTATAATTTTTAAATCTGCGACGAATATATTTTACATTGACGTTCATGTAATATTTTACTTGTCATATTTTATAATACTAAGATGGTATTATATTGAAAGAAATGGAGAAGAAAACGGTTTCGTCCACTTTTATTTTGATTTTTTGTGAGACTAATAGTTAGACATTTTTCTTGTAAATTTCACTTCAAGTGTGCTACCTTCGAATTTATTACAGTTGGACCGATATTGTGTGCATCGTTAATTTTCCTATTTCTTTACATTTTTTCTTTGTTGCCATTCGTTTATTCATTAGTTTTATTAAAGTCTTATAGCAAAGAAAATGGCTTTACTTTTTTATGTTATATGAACCCCCATTCTGTAGCATGGTTATATATATGATATTTATAATCCGCTTCTGAATTAACAATTTAATTTGAAGATAGAATTTGTTTAAAAAAGGGAAAAACGAAAACAACATAAAATGGGCAGTATTTCTAGTAAAAGCCTAATTGTACTACGTTATTTACGTATTTAGTTTAGGTGAGGCCACACGGGAAACAATTATTAAATAGATGGCAAGATTTTCATTAATAAATTTACTAAAATGATAATATTCTATGAATAAAATATATCATGTCCCGAAGTATATCTCAAATAAATGCGACATAAATATTAATGTCGTATAATCTGAAACACAGTTAAGGGCATTTTTATTCTTTGTGATAAATGATGAAATATAGTTTTAAAATAAAAGTTGTAGTATTATAGACACTTGCGACTATATTGAATTTGCGTAGATTCGTTGCAATGTACATTTTTATTATTTTTGTGTATATTAAACTGTAGTTATTTTCAAAACAACTTTAAATCTAAACTATTTTCGTGTCAAATTTCATTCCGATCGTATAAAAAATCTATGAATATGTATTGAACAAATGTCGAAATTAAAAGTCTAGATCTATGCAATAGCAAAAAGGATGTGAATATCTATAATAAGGTAGGCTACTTAACTACATACGGTTTTTGACTACTTTAAATAATAATTTAGTAAAAATACTCATAATGCGTGAGAGTATGTGCTTGTATTATATTTAATTTTATATCCATAAAATGAATCAGTAGCGTAATTGTTCTCTGCGGAAACTTTCCTTTTAAATGTGAGTACATTAAATAAAAAAATATTTAATTGGTCACAATTAATACCGTAGATAAATATTATACATTTAACGGATCAATGCATAAGGACATAAAGGATTTGTATTTATTACTAATATTAATACATATTTTTATTTCAAGTTACTCTCAAACACTTACCGATGTAATTAACTATTTATAATTTATCAAAATGAGGAACAGTGAATTCTAAGGAGGTTGCGATGGTAAGTTGACAGATTATGCAAGGGTATATTAGGACGCAAATAACAAATTTTATGCGTTGACGAATATCACTTTCTTTATATTTAAAGCAATAGCAAAAAACACTGTTTAAGTAAAAGTTATGCACAGAAACTTCAAGTCACTAAACTTTTTGATTAAAAAAGGAACAAAATATGACGCTGCCTGTAGAAGTATAAGTAAATTGACATAAACGTGGAGCGGTACCTTTTTATATTCATGATTTTTATCGAATTTTTCATTAAATTTTTTTTTTTTATTTCAACTTTTTATTTAATTTTCATCCTTTTTAGTTTCCATGTGCACGGAACGGCGCATTTTAATATTAGAAAAAACATTAGGAGAATTCTTGCGAGGTTTTAATGTTATTAGAGAGATTTTTTCTGTCCCCTTCTTTGTAATATCACTATACTCTTGCAGCTCAATAACAAATTTTCGTTTCGTTTTTAAAACATTTGACTGTAGCAAGTTTCTTAATATATTGTACAAGACGGTCCAAAAGTCCGTTAACATTTCATATGATGATAAAAAAACTAGTTGTATGAAAGAAAAAATGTTTATTTATTCTGAAAGCACACAATTTGTGATTTTATTTCTTAAAAATCACATCGTCCATATGCGATTCTTCATTTTACACACTGGAGTGGAAATTTTTAATAACCGACTGACAAGTCTTTCGGGAAATGTTTTGCATTTCCTCGCGAATATGAGCCTTTAATTCCTCAAGAGTCGCTGGATTGCTGTTAAAAACTTTACTTTTAAGGTAAAGGAAAAAATCAATTGGGGGTAAGTTCGGGCTACGAGGTGGCCAGTTAACGTCATCCCTTTTGGACATAACTTCTTGACCGAAAATTTCTCGAACTGCATTTAAAGAGTCGTTGGAAGTGTGGCATGTTGCCCCATCTAGCTGAAACTACGATCATTGATTGAAACCATCAAAATCCTGAAGCGCTGGAGCAAGAAAGTTCTGTAGCATGGCAATATACCGCTCTGTATTCACTGTAACAGCGTTTCCTCTTTGATGGTCATAAAAATATGGACCAATAATGCCTCTTGTCGATAAAGCTGCCCATAGAGTAACCTTGGGTGAATGCAGGGGTTATTGATGCTTCAATTTCGAATTAGTGTCACTCCAATAAATGCAGTTTTGTCTGTTTACATGTCCATTTAGGTGAAAGTGGACTTCATCTGAAAAAAAATGTTATTAAAGCTGGCGAACCTCTCTAGCATTTAGTTGGCAAACTGCAGCCTGTGAGCATACTCTTGAGGCTTTAACTGCTTAACCATTTGGATTTTCTGCGGATTCGAATTTAAATCCTTGTGTAGAATGCTTTTTAAAGATGTTTTGGATACGTTTAAGACGCTAGACCGCTTTTGAGTAGAGAGTCCAGGTTCACGAACAGACGCTCTAACACGCTCCATGTTTTTGGGATCCCGTAATGTTCTAGATCGGCCAGATGGTGGTTTATCTATTGTTTAACCAGTTTCTTCAAAGTTCTGGACCCATCTTTTAATCGATTGAATCGATGGAGCTTTATTTTTATGCCGTATATTGTAATGAGTGCAAAATTTTCGTTGCACCATTCGAAGAATCGTTGTTTCGATAATACTCGCGTACGCAGAACGCACCTTGTTTCTCATTAAATGACGCCATGGCACTAAATTCCCATCGGCCGCTCTAACATTCCATACCTCGCCCGCCCCACCTCTTACTCGCTACACAACGCAGCTGCCGATTCAAATTTTAACGGAGTTTTGGACCAATAGAATGAACACCGTACAGGGAGCGTCTACCTGATTCCTGCATATTAAGTAGAAATTCTGGAAAAAGTTCTGGAAACTTTTTAAAACTTCTTTTGTACTTATTATTTTTAAGGCTCACGTATCGTTCTTCTGTCTAAATTTTGCAGCCTATTTTCCAGAAACCAAAAAGCAAAAAATAAAGCTCGTATACCGACATATACCTCAATTATCATACAAAAATATTAATGTAGAAATTTTAGGGGGAGTAAAATTAACTATTCAACTTTTTTTTGGCACGGTATAACCTGATAGAACAAATCATAAAGAGTTTAAAATTATTTATCACGGGATTGCGTATATCGTAGTTTCAGAAATATTGCCATAAATATCCACAAAATTTTATCTTAGTCCGTACTGCCCAGAAAAAAAAACGTAAACACCCGCATATTATTCAGTTAACGTAAAAAAAGGATTTATATAGAAATTTTGCAAGGGCAAATTAAAAACTTGAGTTTTTTGTCCGAGACATAAACTGATTTATGATGGGATTATACATAAAATATTTTCAAAAATATTGCTATAAAGGTTCACAAAAGTTTCCTCTTAAATGTTTCTATTCAACTTCAAATTTAATATAATGTAGAAGCATATTAATTAGCATTTATTTATTTATTTACTTATAACATATAAATATATAATATAGCCTCATTGCAATACTGCAGGAGCCATCTCTTCAAGTCAACCAAAGCACCAAATAAAAAACCTATATATATTGTTTGAAATTGATTCTGAATGCAGTTGCAAAAAATAATAGTAAAGTATTTAATAAATAATATCGCAAGCTATAAAAAAATAACAGATAACCAGTAGTGAATAAAAATACATCGTCAAGAATAAATGAAAACCATAGAGGAAATGATGGGAAACTACAATCTTTAGTATCGAATGGAATTATATTCAGACGACCTTTCTATGCGTGAATTTACCGTGAAATCTGGATATCAGGGCTCAATATCTACTTTGGTTTTCTGGGTGGCAGTGTGATCAGTGAAGTTATATTCATAGAAACATTGTATTTATCGACACTATTCTAGTTCATGTCGTTCAGAATTTCAGTGCATATCATTTCTCAATATAGACTAGAAGAATTGGACCATTGGAAACAACAAAAACAAAAGGTGAATAGGTGTGTACTTCCACACTCACTTATCATATTATCATGTTCTCCAAAATTATTCAGTATTCATATGTGAAACTCAATCTTTATGTATACTTGGATATTATACGTACTGTCACTTCAATACTTTTTGAATTTTTTACGATAAAGAGTTGTGACAAAATGACATAGGAACCTACAACGGATTCTCATGTACGATCTGTCATGAAATTGTATTATACTGAACGCTAAGTAAGCGATTTTCCACAAGCTTGAAAATATGTATGCGTATCGACTGACGCGTTGTTTTCTCCAAATTTATTTCACGGTATAATAAAAATTTCCCTGCAACATTTATTTAGGAAAACTTTTTACCTTATCACTTTGTTTTCTTAAAGAATGTGAGCAAATATTTCTGTAGCGTCAGCCTAAAGGCTTTATCCTGATAAGTTGGCAAGCAATGTAGATACTTCAGGAAATTTTACAGAAATATCCGCACAGGGAACACGTGTCGATGGAGAAACTAAAACGATCAGATCATTAAATTTATTGGTTTATTTAGTATATATTTTTCTAATTTTCTTTTCTTAAAATAGTTTATTAATAAATATTTATAAACTATTTTAAGAAAACATAGTTTATTAATAAATATTTATAAACTATTTTAAGAAAAAATAGTTTATTAATAAATATTTTCACAAGATTGTATAAACCAATTCTTATACATTTCGTTTTAGTACTTGATTCAAACGAATGTTACTTTAAATGTGGCTCAATTGATCTACATAATTAGATTACTTTATATACACACACACACACACACACACACATACACACACACACATACACACACACACACACACACTCATATATATATATATATATATATATATATATATATATATATATATATAAGAAAATAGTTGAATCTAATAATGTTTTTTTAAACTATTTACATACACTCTATGCGGGTACTTAAGTCAAATGTTCTGTGGGATATAACAAAGTTGATATGGGAATTGGTATCCTATTGGAAAATTAAATTTATTACATATTATACACTTGCGATTCATATCTCGGACAAATTTAATAATAGGCTAAATCAGCCCCAAATTTGTTTATGGTGATTCTACTGAAAAAAACTCTTCTCTACTGAAAAAAGAACAAAGGGAGTAACCCTATTTCTTTTTCAATGTAATTACTTTCAGTACTGGAATATAATTTGAAATGAAATGTATACCATATATCGCATATAACAAAATTATTGTAGTTTGTGACAGCTGCCATAGCAAAGCGCATAGGTAAAGAGCAATATTTAATTTTACTACTAATGTGTAATAATGTATATACAGCAATAGCCAAATACACGAAGTTTGTGACAGCTGCCATATAAAAATAAATATTAAAGAGCAAAAGTTATTAGAAATGCTTCGACAGGGATTTTTTATATCTTATAGGGAATGAATGAACATCTGAAATGAATAGGTAATTTAAAAAATTAAAGTTGTGCATTTTTAATCCAAAATTTTCTATTTCATTTTATTCAATATACACAGCAGCGATTTCATAACTATTCCGGATGAAGCAAAATTAAAACTTTAATGCTACGATTTGTGAGGCGGTTACTTTGTTCCTTTGTCGTAGTTTGTAACCGCAGAAAAATCTAGTGCAAAAGATGAAAAGAGTCAGTTTTGCCACCATCTTAAAAAATCTAAGAGAAAATATAGTTTTTAAACTTTTTCAAATATTACCTAGCACAGTAGAGCAGAGTTGCCAGCGGTTAAACTTTAATATAATTGGTCATTATTACTGACATGATTTAATCGCATTTCAAGCAATGTTTATATCGTTTAATATCTTATTTTATTTAATTATAAATAACTCCTTTGGTTAATTAACGGTAAGGTAATTGTTCTTATTTGAATTAATTTTGTTTGTTTTATGCAATTTTTTTATGAGTTTAATCTCGGTAAACTCATTGTGAATCTTTGAGAAATATGAAAAAAGAATATTGCTGATAACAAATGTCATGTAAACAAAATTAAAATGTAATATTCGACTTAATAACAAAAATATTTCTAAATAACCTTGAATCGAGAAATCATACAGTCTCAAGAGTAGCTTATTCTTTCTGATCTAAGGTTTGATTATAGAATTGAGTATTTTTAGGGTTCCCTACCTAAATTGTAAAGAGAAAATATTATAATAGTACTCACGTATGGGTTTTCCACGGTCATATTACTTAAAAAATGCTTGACCCAGAAAATTAAAACTCGTAGTAATAAAGTATATTTTCTCGCACATATCTCAATAGCTAACATTCAACAATATTTCTTTGGGAATTTTATAAGGGTTGTATTAAATACTCATTTTTTTTTGTTCCGCATAAAGTGTCGGTAAAAAGGGTTAGTTACATATAAAGGTTTCGAAGATGAAAATTTAGGTGGAAATTAAATTTAGATACGTTTAAAATTAAATATAGGTTAGAAATTATATAAAGATATATTGAAAATGTGTGCTTACCGCTCTCATTTCCAAAATGATAGAATCTAAATTTATGAAAAAAATCAGAGTTTATGAAATCCGACGTAAGGGGTTTAGAACCTTTATTAAAATCGAAGAAAAAAGTAATTTATTTATTACTTATATATTTATTTATTAGAAATCTAACTAATTCACTAATTAATGTTTTAAGATGATTATGTAAGGCTGCTATTAGATAAACAGCGATTTATTGGATATCGCCACCCAACTAGCCCTAAGGCGTGTTCTAGGGTGTCCGTATTATTGAACTAATATAATTAAGAACGGTCATCTTCATTAAAATAATGATTATACATATTTTATAATGTATCCATATACTAATAACGTATATAAATATCGACAAACAAATATATATTCACATAAATATACATAAGTACAAATGATTAAAAAAAGTGTATCAAACAATATCATATACTAGTTATGGTGAAGATATTTATATTATTTCGATTATACTTGTAATATTGCGGTTAGAACACTTGATCATATTTTCTGATTAACATTTTATATTATATTTATAACATTTTCTTCTCGAGATACGAATCTCCATATTTTTATACTACTGTGTTAAAATTTAAAGAAAATATTAATTCTTTTATGCATATTTATTTTATTGCAGAAATAAATTAATAAAATAAAGACAACCCAGTTATTTTTGTTCCAAACCGTAATATTAAATACAAGTAAAATTCAAAAACTTCTATCAGGTATGCAAATGCTTTTTTAATCTCATTTATTTCACGAATTATGAAATGAAAACAAATATTAAAGTTATATTTATCGGAACTTTATGTTCAAATAGAACTTCAAAGATGTCACTATAATAATTGTCTCATCTCTGTTTCATAAAGTGAAAATAACAATACAAATGTAGAAAAATCTAAGATTTGAGTAATTATATGTTCACTATTAGAAACAAACTAATCGCGAAAAAATTTAGAAGCTATGTAAATCATTTGATTTATTATATAAAATACTTATAAACGAGTTTACTTTGATGCGGAAACTTTTCAGATAAATAGGTTTGAAGTCAAATTTCAGAAAGAGTACAGACAGAATATCTACGCTACTTTGATACCCTCAATTCAATCATACATATAATGGTCAACAATATCCTGGGGTTTAGGGTTTTGAAACACTTTTTTCTAATTAAATAAAACTACATGATGTATTATTTTCACCTAATTTCAATTCTTTACTATGACCTGAGTTTCATTGTATTACAACATCTTCAGGTCGGCAAGATATTATGGTCGGCAAACATATCTTTGCTAATTGTCCACCCAAAAATATTGTAATACGACGAAACCTAGGTCGTGGTAAACAATTTATACAAAGTAGAAATATTCTTTTGTAAAATTCATTATGAATAATGCATTTCTGCAGAATGAACACCAAATATATTTGACACATTTTTTGTTTAAGCACGGCTCTAAGAAAGAACGTGAATGTTTAATTAGTTTGAAATATTAGCATATTACCTTGCCGTGAATAGTTTATAATTATAAAGACAATGTTTTTTTTTATAAATGATTTACTTATCAAAAAATGCTATGTTCAACTTACAGACTTCCTCAAAGCGCTGGAGACGTGCAAACATTAAAAGTACTAAAAATTTACGCAAAAAAAGACATTAATTCCAACTGAACAAACTAACTAATTATCATACATGAACTACCAAGCAGCTCCATAGTCGCATTCATAAAGTCGTCAATAGAGCAGAAAAAATATCAAGACTTGGCGCATCTCGCAATACCACGTTAGTATTATCTTTTATTATTGTAGTATTTTCTTTTTAAACCTCAAACCTCCTAATGTTCTTTTTAATCTCATTTGTTTCTTGAGTTTGACAAAATGTTACATGCCTTTTATTTGATGTTATATTCAAGTGCTTATATCACTAAAAACTAATGCAATACCGAAATTTATTTGTTTTTATATGATTATCAAAACCGATATATTATTTGCAAAAATTCCTTGCTTTGACGAAGATAAAAAATTAACAAAAATATTGACTTCCAGGCTAAATTTTTCAAATGTCAAATAGCCGCGCTATATTTTTTTCACTCGTCTTTCTTTTTTGCGCTTTTGGTATTTATTTCAACAATTATTAATAATATAACAATTAATTGTTATACAATTCTGGGCAAAATGAAGGCTACTTAAGAAAAAGTAAGTGGTAAGTAGACCCTTAAAAGTTATCACATTTTACTGTTTCAACGCAAAAAGAATATTTTTTGAAGTGCATCTTAATTTGCAGTTATTATGCTGTCTAGAAAAATTGACGGCTTTAAATCATTTATGAGGTAAATTTATGTCTACCTTTATAGACATATTGTGTATGATTAAATTTCATAAAAGTTTTTTTTCCAAGTTCATGATTTCAGATATTACGTAATTCTTGTCTTCCTTGTGTAAAATTTTGTTTATAATATTTGAAATATATTATTACGTTAATATTTTCTGAAGAAAAAAATTGTCTATAAATTTCTGTTTTTTTCGATACTACATACTGCGTGATATCATTTGTTTTGTATATACGAAATTTATCGATTATCATAATAATATTTATTAGAAAACTTCCAAAAGAACTATTTATTTCTTATATACTATTTTAATACACATGATGGTACAAATAAACAATGACGGGTCTTGGCTTGTCAACTCCTCATCAAAACCTCTCAAGATTTTTCGGTAAAAATTAAACGATAAAATTTTATTTACATCAATATTTTACGTCGCTGAGTTCCTAAAATTATTTTGACAGTGTGAAAAAAGGAATAAAACAGATTCTGCATATTGATGGAAAAACTTAAGGACGTAACTTTTTTTGTACTGAGTTTTTTTGACTGACACATACAGTGTCAAAAAGTAGTTACAAGGCCATAAAATGCTGTAAATGTTATATATTTGACGTTTCGTAAGGCAAAAAAATATTTTTTTTATGTCAATCCGAAATACATTAGGCACATTTTGAATTAATATTTAATTTGAAGTATATAATAGTATTCTGTATTCTCGTAGAACCCAAGGCACAAAAACGCTTAGTGAGAATTAAGGTATTTTAAAGTTATTACGTATAATATATAAAAACAAAATAAAATCACTGACTTACAAAATCACCAGAAGTACAAAGCCTACGTCTTCAGAGTACAAAACTTACTTGAAGTTTGGCATGGATGTTTCTCTTGGTTTATTGGTGCTCGTTATAGGACTTTTTGAAATTCAATCCTCAAAGGCATGGAAAACGGAGGGTGAAAGATTACATGGGAATTTTGATATAATTAAAGTAATTGAAAATGAATTATTTTTTTTGAAGGGCAATGATATTAAAAAAAGGGAACTAAAGTATGACCGACAAATATTGTTTTTTTTAAATATAATTACTCCAAAAACATACATAGCTTTTGCTGCCTATCAAATTATAAAATTTATGCACTTTATTACTATATTATTAAGACTAATATATATAAATATATATATATATATATATATATATATATATATATATATATATATGTGTGTGTGTGTGTGTGTGTGTGTGTATATATTTACGAGTAGCTAAATAAATATAGTTTGTTACCTCTGCCATAGCAAAATGAATAGCTTAAAGCGAAATATACACTTTGCCTGATGTCGCGGATTTTTAAAACATCGAGAATGGTATTTACGAAATGAAAAGGTTGAATACATTTAAAGTTTTGCATTTTAATTTTCCATTTTACTTATTTTTAGTATAGTTTTTGATCACACACGTTATTGCGTGCTAACCAGCAATACGTTTTGCCTATGTATTTTTCTCTTTCCAAGCTTACAGTTTTGGGTGTTGGTATACACAATATTTATTAATATTGTATTTTTGAGACTAATATATGTGTGTGTGTGTGTTTACGAATAGCTAAATAAATATAATTTGTGACCTCTGCCATAGTAAAATTAATAGTTTAAACCAGAATTTACTTCTTGCCTGATATCGCGGTTTTTTTAAATATCGAGAATGTGTGTCATAAACTTAATTCTGTGTTAACCAAAGATACATTTTGCACATATATTTTTCTAAATTCACGCTACCTAGTTTTGGATTTTGGTTTACACAATATTTATTAATCTGTTACTAACTTTACACATAAATATAATTAGTTACATGGACTAACTTTTTTTCCGGTAATTTCTGACATTCAATCAAAACCATTAGTTTTTGAGTAGTATCGGTCGTAAAATGGAAAATAATCTTGAACATTAATTACACAACTAAACCTATATTTTATGATGCAAAATAAGGGGGAATGTATTGTATGAAAATATCAAGGGTATGGATAACATTAATAAGACAAATCAGATTGTGAATGCTGCAGGAATTCTATACTTGGACCATTTCGGAGTGAGTGACCCAAATGGTTAGTAACTCAAAAATATGGTTAAATTTTAAGTCAATGATATAAGAAATACGTAGATGTGTGAGAGTTTTGACTTGGGTAATTGGTCAGTTGGAATTTTTTATGAGGATATTTAGCATTTGATTTCAGTAAGTATCAAATTTCGGTAATTTTTCAAACGGATATTGGTTCATATCCGTTTGAAAAATTACCGCATATAAAAATACCGGATATATCGCATATCCTTAAATCTTTTAAATCTGCGTTATTATCATCTTATGAAAAAGTACGGTAATGTATAACGAGAAGTGAAAAAGATATGCAGCTGTAATTCCACAACTTTTATGGATAACGCGATATTAAAATTTTGCTAATGTGCGGGAATTTTAATGACGTTCTTTAAACAATGTAAGGCAGTAACTTTGTTCCAGACTGTAGAATTTTAAAATATGTTTTACCACCCAAGTTTGTAATCGCGGAAAAAACCAGTGCAAAAGTAAAAGCCAGTCAACTTTACCGACGTCAGAAAATAGCTAAAGAAAAATATTGTTGTTTTTTATTTTTTGAAGGTTATTTGTGACTTGCTGGTGGAAAGTTTTCAATGGGTAAATTTTAGTTTAATTGATCATAGCATATCAAGTACTTTTTATACCTTATTTACTTTTTTTATAGACAACTGGGTTAGCTAAGTGACAGAATGGTAATATTTCATATATGAATTATTTTGAAAAAAAATGTTACTGGTTTAATCTAGATCAATTCATTCTAAACCGGTAAGTGATACTAAGTAATTAAAATCTAAAAAAAGATATGACAGATGTCATATTCTTAAACATAACAGTCATAATATCACGCACGCGACTGTCTGTCCATCTATCACATAATATTTTTCAGGCACCCTTTGACTGAAAAGCTTAAATCTAGTTGTAATAAAGCATATTATTCTGCACACATCTAAATATGCTTATATCAAAATTTAAGAGAGGCGCGGAGACTACTTGATTTCTTTAAAATTCCCTATGTGGTGTGGGGTAAAATCGGAAAGGGCTAGTTATGAAGGTCTAAAAGATATATTTTTATATATTTAGGAACAACATCTTCAGAGATGCAATATATATATTTGAACAATTATGTCCCTCCATCTTTATTTCCGAAACTGCTGAATCTAAAATTAGGAAAAACAGAGTTTTTAGAAGCCTACACAAAAGTGTAACAATTATTCCATACGTCGTGTTTCTTGAGATATTCACGCTGATATAAGTGTCCCTCCCATTTAATTATATTAGGTATAAATAAATATGTATTGCGGTAGAAAAAAATTATTAGAGATTATTCTTTAAAAATAAAGTAATATCACTTCACATGCGGTGCAGCTCGACGCGCTGGTCAGCCTTGCGCTTGTCCATTTTTTTTTGTAACCGAACGGCGGATAAAATTTCCTCATAATTTCGATCTGTAACTGTCGCAGCTGAATATGGATTTTATTGAAATTTTACAGGAACATTTAATTGAATTCATTACGAGATAAAATAAAAAGAAAAGTGTAATTTTATTTTTTTTTTAAAGTATTTAAAATAAATCGAACGGATATGTTATAATATTTTCAAATTAATGACACGTGAAAATAGGGCGTGAGTTCATTTTCAAACTGAAGCTTTTCATACAAGGAGCTTTAGAGTCAAATGTTAGTAAGAACACAATACAAATATAAGTCCGCCTCCTTTACGCTCTTAATTCGATCATAAAAAATATCCGGTGCTATGAACGAATTAGCTTTTTAACTTGTTTGAAAAATCGACCTTGCTATCATAAAAAATGTCCTTATATGGTACGTTATTTTTCAGAAAGCCAATGATTGACATTAGCAACGATGATTCAAACTATATTTTAGTGACACCAAAATGTTTGTTTCTTTTAAAATTTATACATTAATAGGATTTTTTGAGTTCGAACCAATTTCATATGCATATCAATTGATATTATATTCACCATACGAGTACTTATAATACTAAACCTTTATTTAAAAAAATTCATTTCTTAATCTGTTATTTGAAATAATTATTGATGTGTAAGACAAAAATATGCTTCTTTAACAAAAATATGAGGTCAAAGTAAGATTGATTTCAAGGCTATGATATTCAAATGGTTAACAACCCTGGGATAATTGTTCCACCTGTCAGTCTTTTTTTGGGCAATTGGTATTAATTGCACGTGCCTAAACAATTATTTGTTAAAGGGATAAACGCTTAGAGAAATGAAGATACTAAGAGAAAAGGGTCTACGCCTGATGGTACATAAACCCTTTCACGTTTTACCGTTCAACGCAAAATGAATATCTTTTTTCAAATGCGTGATCCTAATTCACAATTATTTCGCTCTAGAAAAATACAACAGATGGACTTGAATTATTTATGGGGTAATTTTTTCCCTTAGAAACATAGTCTATATATTAGGTTCTTATATTTTTTTTATTCCATATTTCTTGTCTATGATATTACATAATTTTAGGTTTTGCAAGCAAATATTTATTTCGTATAATATTTGTAAAAATATTATCATTCTAATATTTTACGAGGAAAAACAATTCTATGAGTTTTATATTTAGCGATACTTTCTAGCTAGTGGCAACATTAGCTTCTTATATGTGGATTGATCGACAGCCATAATAATATTTATTAGAAAACTTGACCGAATAACCTGCCCGTCTTAAGGTCGAATTATATATAAATAGTTCAAGCAAGTTTTTATATCAGTTCAATTAGCTTAATGAAATCATCTGACTTTTATTAAAGTCAGATCATTGAGAGATGATCCGAGCCAGTTTATTTATTTTCTTTAACGATTGAAACGGAAAGCGACCAACTTTGACTTACTTATTCGTTATAGAAGCCTATAAAGAATTTCTAGCAAAAATTAAATTACAAAAATATTTTAATCAAAATTTTTATTTACGGAGACCCTAAAATTTTTTTTCAATATTGAAAAACCCTAGGAGAACGTAAATTATATAAATACTTACGTAATTAGATTAAATTTCGGACCTAATAAATCTGAAGTTGATCTGGTAAAAAGATTGCCCCCTTCAAGTTTTTACTTCCATTCAAAGTTGGTGTTTGATTTATTTCTTCAACGATTGCTTCTCTATCATTTTATTGTGAATCGTTACAAGTGTTGCTAACAGTGAACACGTAACATATAAATGTGATTTGTGAGTTTGAGCCCATAAATAAATGACTTTTTTTAAAAAATAACATATTTTAACTTGTTAATTAATCAATTAAAGAAAACGTGGTATTTAACTAATGAGTAGCATTACAAATAAACCACAATTTTCCTGACATCAGTAAGCGAAGAAACTGTTCTATAAATTGGTATGTTGAATTTCAAATCGTGTTAACATGTTAATCTATCAATTATTATTCCAAACGACTAGCTTCCATATATTAAAATTTTTAAACCGGTATATGGTAATCAAAATATACTGATAATAGATGCTCTCCTCGGTTCCCTTACTTTCATTACCTGTATTGTCTGTTATGTTGTGTATAATTTATTATATATTCCTATATTATGTATTATTGTATAAACAATAAATGAGTGAATACTTTGAATAATTAGTAAGGTAACTGAAAAAGAATAGAGGTATGACACTACAGGTCACATCATATTTCTGTACTCGTACGATTCTCAGTAACTTTTTCACAATAAAGTTTTTCTTAAAATGGCCGACCCCTTTTAAGAAAAACTTGTGTTAATATAGGTCATTAATTCCTCAAATTTAACATAGGAGTGCCACAATTTCTTCTGCATTGCGTTTTCAGAACAGACTTCCTCATTTACTCTATTCGCGATTGTGACGCGCAATATGGTCAAAGTTTTATATTAGTTCTTTTCTAATACCTCCAAATAGTCGATTTTTGATACCGATTACGTTCGTAACTACTCAAGCACGTATAAATTATGTAAAATTGAATAATTTCTTCTAAAAAACGAAATCGTATTTTCTAAAATATATTATGAGTAATATATGTCGAATAAACTTTAATTGTCGTTTACCCGTTCATATAGATATATATTAACGTAACTAGAATTTAAATCTATAAAATATAAAATTAGTCCTGTAAAACGTATAATACGTTAATATTTGCTTTATTTATCTGACGATAACTTGTCTCTGTCATTAAGCATGATGATTTGTGATGACACACGAATAAAGGACTAGCGATTACTGTTATTTTTCTAAGTAATTTTTATGGAAATTTTGCATATTTTTTCTCGGCCCTTTGATTACAATTAATAAACAAGTCGTTGAATAAATAGGCTGAGAGACCCTTAGTATTTTGGTTTGGACAACTTTTTTGTCCAAGAGCACTTACTAAATTAAAGGTCAAATCCCCTAGGTACAAGTTTTAAGTTTACAGGTACTACGTTTTAGTTTATGAAGGTTCTGAAAATATTTTATGAAAGCTCCCATTAGAGCTTTCGTAAACTAAGTATTTAGTATTGTATTAGAGCTTTCGTATAAAAGAGCTTTTGCAAAACTTTTTGTAAAGCAAAGTTTCTTTGAACTTATACATATTTCCTTGTTAATCAAAATAAACTTTTCGGTACACAGCGTTTATTTATTTAAACATTTTTTACGTCTCTTTTAGTTTTCATTATCCGCTATATCGTATTTATTTTCGTTGTTTATTTATTACGTGCTTTTATATAACTATTTATTTTCATTCTACATCGTGTCGATAAATGCGCAATGAATAATTAAATAATTAATAATTATACAAATAAAATAAAAATGCGATAATAAAACTTCCCGTCATATATCACGATGCGTAGCACTTTTGGATGCTTCAATTTTTGTTGAAGTAGGTTGATATATTTGGTACAATTTATAAATTTTTCCAGTTTTAGAGTTTTGTTTCTATCAGTTGTTTCGTTTTGTTTTTTCACAGAGGTATAGATATTCATCGATTTTGGGAATTTATTCAAATTAGTGAGTCGCAATGTGGTCAAAAGTTTTCCTTAGTGCCTGGTCAAATACCATTTCTAACCATTGGACTGTTACAAATCTGATTTCATCACAAATATATGGTATAATTGTCGATATTCTAATATCGATTACTCTTGCTAACGCCCCTGTATATGTGATTGTTACAAGTGAAATCTCATGAAAGGCAAATTCATTACATTCTAAGATGTATGTTTGGTAACGCTATAGTTAGTAGTGAGAGCTTACCTATTCTAATCATGAGCATATTCACATTAGCATCTTTACAGCTTATATATAAAGGCAACAATGTATGTGAATTTTTCTTAATATATATATATATATATATATATATATATATATATATATATATATACATATACATATGTATATATATATATATATATATATATATATATATATATATATATATATATGTATGTATGTATATATATACATATATACATACGCACACGCAGAAAATAAATTGTATTGGGAGCAGAAATAGTGTGGTATATTTCCCATCATTCTTACCTATTTCCTATGGTTTTCAGAATCTAAGTGATACAAACAGAAAGAACTTAACTCACTAGTTTATATGTCATATTAGTACAGAAAAACAAAACAATAAAAACTATTTCTTACCTTTCCTACATTTGGTCAAGATAAAAGACACTTCATTAATCTTTAGAAATCTTAAACTGTTCTATTATAAATATGATCTTAATACTTGTTCTGCAATTATTGTGTTTTATCCAATCAAATAAACACACAAACAAAAAGATACATAAATAAAAACGTTCGATCTATTTTCAATGGTTTATTTAAGGCTTCCAAATTCTTCACTTTTAATGAACAAACTTCCTACTCTTATCATTTTATTGTATTATCAATATAAATGTAGTGAAAGCCTAATACCACTTTTATGTACACTCATCTCCTAATCTCAAGAGCTATAATGGCTATAAAATTAAAATTTAATACGTATAATTCTCTTAATTTCTATTTGAAAACTTAGAAAGGGTTTTTATAATTTAATCCTTAAGGGTAAGCAAATTATGAGTAATAAAATATATATAAGATACATAAAGAAACATGTATTTTAACGTTTTTATAAAATAACTTACCCTTAATATTTACATAAAAAATGAATAAAACCTATTTCACAGGTATACTAGAAAATCCATCTCTTGATATATCGGCAGAGCCTTTGCCAGATTTACAATATGTGCTATTCAAGGTATTCAATCTATTCATCGAATGATACATCGGCAGAGACACGATTTACAAAACAAAAACCAGAAACTAATTTTTAAATTGTTGCTTTGCAAATGTGTATGAATAGGAAAAAATAGGGAAAATTGCATTATTCCATTCTTTAACATTTTTTTATATTCCTCTCCTTTAATGAATATGGGGATGAAACACTGGTTTTTTCGCGTATTCTATTAATTCAGATATCTTTGAAAAGGTTTTTTTAATATAATGTATACCTAGAAAATATATTAGTACGCTTCTCCCTCACGAGATATGAGGCGTTCTTTATGTTTTCCAATCTGTTCTCTTTGCTCTAATATTTCCACAGTGTTAATGGTACTTAGCAAGCCTTCGATGCAAAATTATTTTCATCATCTTGCGTTAAAATACTAAAGAGATATAGGTATCCAAATTGTTTGTATACCTGTGAATAGCATCGTAATATGGTCAATAAGCCTTGAAGTAAATTAGTTTTTTTAAGAACATAAATGTATATGGAAGGTAGAACGAATATGACACAAAAATGTAATATCCGTTTTGTTAAATTTTTGTATATGCGCGTGTATGATAACATAACAAGGTATAACATAACAAGTATTTACATAATTACTTTATATATAACAATGAATATCGTAATTAATTTATATGTTCTTTTGTCCAATCGAATCGAAATTGTACCCTTTTCGCCTCTTATAGTTTTACCAAGTTATATTAGACAGAAAAGTCTTTAAAATACTTATTATACTATTGACGCTAGAAAAATTTTGGTGTGAAAGATTGAAGTTGAAAAAACTATATTCACTAGAACCGTCTTTACGACATTTCTTCCACCCCTGTCCAGCATGATATTTATATTATTACCGATGTTTAAAATATTTATCACCATTATGCCCTGTTGAGTTAATAAGTGTTTTACGGCCTTTGGCGGTGCTGGACACTGCATGGTTTGTTTGTAATCGCGTACACAAATGACACAGATCTGTGGAAGGCAATGGTATGAAAACTACATACTGCAAGCACCAACTCGTCTACCCATCATGGCACTTAGGGCCGTTAATTCCAATTAAACGCCGATTGTATGATATCTATGTCCATCAATGGACCGAGATAGGCAGTTTACATATACATACGTGTAATAAACTATTGCTGATTTAATAGAGACGTCTCCACTATTTTCACTAGATTATATTAAAGTACTAACAAACGTTCTTCATCTTCATGCATCTATAGCATTTCATATGTTCAGATCATAATAACATGAAACCACTTTGTAAATAATTACGAAACAAACCATAATTAATTTGATTTATTACATCAAAAATTTCAACAATTTACTCTCAAGCTGAATAGTTTATACTGTGCAAACAGCTCCAAAATGATTCAGCCATTCGGTTCAAATATTTATAATAGCCAGTTAATAAGCCTACGGCTATATTTAACTAGCCCTTAATGCGAAACGCCGACCGCTCGTGAATAAATATAGAAAATCTCATAAGTCTTGTCGTGATTATAAATAAAAACTCCCACGAAAGTTCGTCGTTATGTTTAAAGTGTAAATTTTGATGTTACATTAAACAAAGTTAAAAATACATTTACGTAACGTGCAAGGGCGCGTTATCCGGTTTGGATTAAGTCTTTTCATCGATGAATAATTATTTCTTCTGTTTTCATAAATATGCTTTAATTCTGTTTTTACACAGTACACATATTTTAGAATTACTGACTTATTTTGATACTTAGTAGCAAAGAAAATTGAAAAGAAATATTTTCTTTGTATAGATTACTTTTTAGGCAGCAACACAGTTATATATTTTGCGAGCTTATCTCTATTTGATTAATCTCTTCCAATCGAAGAAAACACCAGAAATTGAGAAATTTGTATTTTGGAACATAGCAAAATTCATGGCAATGGATCAAATAATAATACAGCAATATAGAAAAACAAATAAATAATAATGTAGAGAATATTAAGTGGAAAAAAATAATAAAAAAAAATAACCTCAAGATCGAGTAGAAATCGTACTAAAATCACACTCCCGTATACATTTAGGCACTTGTAAATAATTAAGGTTACGTAGTATTTCTGATTAAACTATTTAGAAATATTTATTTTTCAAAGCTCCAAGGCTTAAATATACTCGAATTGCCTACTATATATTTCACAGGTGCAAAAACAAATTATAAAGACTTGTAACTGAACATAGAATTAGAAAACTTTGATTTCTGAATTTTTCACTTTATTTATGCTATAAGGCCTCCTATTATGAATTTACAGATTGTAGGTAGAACGGAAGTACCCTGTAGGTATTGACCGACAGTGGGTAGGACTATGATATAAATACAAAACGACTACGTTTAAAGGGCCATAAATTTTTCTTACGTGAAACTTAACATTTTTACAGCAACATAAAGCTAGCCTTAGCATAAAATATTAATATTAATTTGATATCTCAAGATGTCTTTTGAGAAAAAGAGCTTTTACAGAAAGGTGGATGGGCAGATAGACTACAAAGTAATTCTATAAGGGTTCGGGTATTTTTCATTTTGACGTGCGAAACCATAAAAACAATTTAAGCATCAGTAATGACAGGGAAAAATTATAGAATGAGAGAAGAAGGAATAGGATTATAGTAGGGAATCGAGATTGAAATATATTTTTAATTGATTTATAAAAACATAAATCGGCAATGCGTTTCGTTTCGATCTAGTAAATCCTAGAGTTTAACAGCGTTTTGGAATAAGGAGAATGAAAATGTATTCAGAAAATAATTCAAAGCCATGGTCTCATGGCTTTGAATTGCCTACTTGAACACCTTGGGTTTTGAATCTAAAATTACGGTAAGATGAAATGCAAGTATTGAATAACATGAATATATGAACTAGACTGGTCTTACGTACTTCAATCCATTTAAGACGTGACCAAAACCAGAAAATTTTGGTCATATCTTCTCCATCTAAATATATAGCGAATACTTAAATTGTGGAAGCGTTATATTTTATTTAAATGGTTTTCAATGATGTCGTTAAGCTGTAGTTAATCGCCGAATTCGAATACTGAGTATTGTGGTAGATGAAAATTTTGTATGTAGGTTAAATAGTGCTTTATCTTCAAGATTAATTGAGCCTTACTTGATAACGCATTATTTAAAAAAAACTTGTCAAGCACGAGTTGAAATCGTACAACAAGGGTTTTGTACACATTTAGGTACTTATAAACATTCAAAGGTACATAGTATTTCTATTACACTATTTACAAATATTAATGTTACATGACGTAAATATATTTTCAACTTTATTTTTCGCAGGCGTAAAAACATGTGACGTTTACGTTTATCTACTTTTATAATCGGGCTTACTTTTTAACCGCAGCTTGGCTCGCGTGAAAATTATAATTGTGCGTTTTGGTTTTATTATAGCGCACTACATAAATGATTAATTTGCACTGATATACGAAGAGAGAAAATTGCACTTAACATTATAAGTGTTTTATTTCTTATGTCAATATTGTTTATTATTTGATGCTTGAACCTGCACGTTATTTGAGGAGCTAACTTCAACGAAATGGCATGTAATTGGGCATGCGGAAACAAGACATGTTCAATTTAGTATTTGTCAACAATATTCACAAAAGTATGTTCACATTTCGGAACATTACTATTGAGTTTAAAAAACATTGTCTTTTTTTATAAAAAAGATAAAATATAGATATAATATCACTGAGATTTTTGTAGAGCCATGTAAGAGCCATGACTCTGTTATAAATTATTTTAATATATTTAAAACGGTTTAAGCATTGTAGGGCAAAAGACACTGCAACTTATAGATCGTTCTCCGATTTGCTTTACAAATATTGCTACATCTCAATAAAGTTACAAAATGTTTACGTGTTTTTTCTAATTCAATAATACTATATGGAATTGTGAAGAATTTATAAAGATAAAATTATTTACCTATCATTTCTTATAGTAATTGAATAGATACTACCCTACAAATTTCATAAAATTTCTGCTCACAATTTTCTAGTTATTCTATTTTTAAGAAATTCTAGAAATTGCTTGAGTCTATAATTAGTCTATATACTCAATGAAATATCGAGTCCTCTTATACCGAAACCATTTACCACAGAAACCAGATATAATTTCATGAAGCTCTATTGTATAAACAGAACACCAACTTTCCTTCTGAAACTTTAGATAAGCGAAATGTTGTCTTAGATCTGAGAATGATATTTGAATATGAAACTTGTTTTATACCGTGTTTATATTGTGTTTATAACTTTATTTAAATATGTATATCAGACTATAGCTTAGTAGCTATGTAAGGGAGAAACAGCAATTACTCATGTTTTCTTTTACTAGATGTGAGCTGTGACGAAAGCGCTGGTTGCACTTCAAGCAAAAGAAAGAAAGTTTATTACTTCTCGCGCATAATTTGTAGCAGGTAAAATAAAGGTTCGTATGTTTACGGGCCGAGTACCCTATATATATGTATACGCAGTCTGCCTATATTCTAGATACGATAGAAAAATAGGGTCATTTCATTGCTTAGTCAGTAGAGCTAGTGGTAAAAGTACTAAAATGCAATTTAAGTGAAAATTATTTTTAAGTGGCCTTGCCTGTGACTGAGTTTGCCTGAAATTCGGAGTAAGAACATTATTAGAAATTTGTCTGTGTCTGTTTTCCGTTTAAGCTCAGAACTCTATGAGCATAAAGTGTGCAGTAAAATCGGTTCCGTTGGTTCTTATAATAACGTGTACAACGAACCTTAATTAACGATTGACGTACTTTTTTATGTGTGAACCGATTAAATTAAATTAATTCTAAATATTATCCCAGACTAATCTAAATACATGACTGAAAACCAAATCGGTTCATCCGTTTCCGAGGTTAGCGTGCATAACGAAGGTACGCACAGACAAACAGACGAAAATTCTAAAAACTGTTGTTTTAAGCTTTGTAACCTGTCTTTAGTAGATAGTACTTAGTTTTACTAGCAAATATTCAATGTAAAACAATGTAAATACTCAGTTTTTTTTTCGATTTTTTTAAACGCTATATAACTTCATTAACACAGAGTAGTAAATTGAGTAAGTAATATAAATATAAAATAGAAAATATTATTTATGGATTTTTCAACAATTATATAAAACGATATATTTAGTAATAAAACAGTATGTAATTCCATCTTTTTAAATTTAAATATATATAACCCGCTTTATAATCCGTGGGCTTGTACGGTAAAAATATACTTAACTGTTCGCTAATGAATTTATTGTACCAAATAAGAAAAATCATTGTGGTAAAAAATATTATTTACCATTTTACTTGTGTTTTCTTCGGCTACAAGAGGCTACATTGACACGTCAGCCATATGCATCAATTTTATATATTAGAATTTGTAAATAAATAAGCAAGGATAGAGGTATGCATTCAAATCGTAAAATGATTTATAGAACTGTGTAAAATTATTGTTTTGAATTTAAGCTTCTGTTTACCATAACTACCGCAACTGGCCAAGCCTTCATTGATATAAGTACTTAAAACAACCATAGCTTTTAGTAGGCGCCAATTGCAATTAATCCATAGCCATAAATATTCAATATCGTAAAAATATTTTTGCAAAGTGAATTATGAATTAAGTTCATAAATTAAGTGCCACTGAATACTGGACGTATTTTAGTACTTAATTTATAAACTTATTTCATAATTTGATGGGCAATAAAATTGTTTTATAGCCATGTCCCAGTATGGCAGTAATAAATAGTAGTTAAAACACAACGAGGTCAATAAATACTTTTGAACTGACAATTGATTACAAAAAGTTTAATAGCCTCCAGTTCCGAATTAATATTTTAATTACTTCGAAATTTATCCTTTGACGGAAAATATTACCCAACATTAATTACTATTTGTGTATTTGTATGTGTATATATATATATATATATATATATATATATATATATATATATATATATATATGTATATATACATAATTAATTTTATAAAGTCGGGTCTCGGTATTGGCCTTCCATGAAAAATTGTAGAGCAATCAGGGAAAAATAAATTTACAGACTTGGAATAGAATTAATGCCTTTTGACTTAAAACAGACAGTACAAATAAAAATTGTGCAAATTTAATTTTTTTAAAATGTTCTTCGTTCTTCAGAATACAAAATGAATATTTTCGAAATAAAACTAATATATTCATATTTCATTTTAATTTAAAATTAATATTTAAATCTTCAATAAAATAATAAATATATTTATTATCTTCGTGTTTCCGTGCATTTCATATTAATAAATAAGAGTTATTATAATGAATATTAATTATGAAATTAAAAAAATTAATTTAACCGAATTTCTTCCATCAATGCCGCTTAGAAATCGAAAATTTTTGCAATTTTCACCGGACCCTCCACGATCACGCATGAAAGATCGTGCATAAACTAAACGAGTGGCTCTAAAATTCATATTTATACACATAGAGTGTCAAATAAATAGGACAAACCAATGGAGAGGTAATTTTCTTCCATGTCCTAAAGAGGACCATGCAATCCTTATTTTGGAATTCTGCATAAGGAAAAAAATATGACACCTTGCAAAATGAAAAATATAATTTGTTTGCTTGAAGGGTAAGTACAGAAGTTTTATAAAATAGACGAAAACGTAGGTTACGTTCTATATTTTATAATATGGAAATTAAAGTAAGGAAATTATGTTGCAAAAAATTTTAGATTTCAACTGGAATAAGTGTGGAATCGCTATGAAATTGGAAAAAAAAGATTTCCCTTGTCTCTTCAGGACATATAATAAATTACCTCTTTGATTCTTTGTATATTCAATGTATACAACGTTGTATAAATGTATGTGCGTACGCGCCCGTATGCATGCGCGCGTGAGTGCTCGCGCTAGCGCACTGCTTGCGGACGTATGTGCGTGCGTGCCTGGATGCATGTGTGTTTGCGTGCCTGGGTGCCTGTACGGACAAAATTGTGCCACTGGCGACAACGATCACGATTTTTCAAAATATATTTTGAAATTAATTCTAGGCCGCTATTACGGTTGGGCAAAACCGGGCAAATGTGTATCTAACTTTGCTCCATCAATTTGCTAAAACATTTTAAAGGCACATTTTTCTCAGAAGTTTAAAATAACAATTAAACTTATTGCGCGTCCAAATACAAAGTTAATTTCCATTGATTACAGCAAGTATATAGCGATATACCAAATCAGACTGTGAAGAAATCGACAAATATATACTGAAAGAATATTGCGAAACAGCACACGTTACAATCGAGCATTTAAAAGGAAATTAATTAAAAATTACGGTCGCGTGATTGCGCGTGCTATATTGTTTTAACAATAATATTCGTTTATAATCATAAACACCTACGCCAACATGGTTCTGGTAGTACTGTGTTTGATTAACCAGCTTTTGAGCGCAACTTCACCGGATTGAATTTTTAATAAAGGCGGCGGAATTTATCCTTTATCCAAAGAAATATTCACAAAAACTTTTTATGAATAGTACTCAACCTTTTACCATATTCAGCAAGAACGTAGGTTTTGGATTCCCAAAACACGTAAGTAATAGATATACAAACCTTGCGTCAGTTGCTAGCATATGGTGATACTAAGTTTTTTATTACTGAGTAAAGAGTATAGAGTTTCATCTCGTGGGAATTGTGTTACTTCATATAAAATAATCTGAATATTAATTCTTAACATAGGCTGTGTCTGTACCAAGTATTAAGAAAACTTGTTTAATAATTTGATCATGTTTGAGTGACAAAAAACAAAACACATTTTAGTTACATTAATATAACAGGATTAACCTAGCATTAATCCATCAAAGAGGATATATATATATATATATATATATATATATATATATATATATGCCAAATTTGATACCGACTAGTTATTTGGTTTCAAAATTATTAGGTACGAAACTAACAAGCTGACAAATGAACTTTGAGATTTATGACATACACGAACTTTAATATGATAATATTAGACCGGCCAAGTGCGAGTTGGACACGAACACGAAGGGTTCGGTAGCAATGAACAATATTAAAGTTATAAATTTGTCTTTTTCAACGACACTTAAAAAACACAGTTATTGCTGAGGCCGGTACCAAAAATATTCCATATCCCAAGGACTACACCATATGACTTATTCATACTAATTTTCTTTGTAAGCTTATTTTAAGTTTCGCTACCTTAATTTTATAATTTTTCGCTTGTTAGTTGAAAAGTTAGAGGGGGTCCACTTTTTAGATGTTAGAAGGTCATATCTTACTAATTATTGACTTAAACAAAAAAGTTACTTTGGATGCTCTCTATCATTTTTAAGACTCCACATGCCTATGTGTAATGGATTTTTTTTCACTCTTCACTTGAATGAATAGAGTGATACTTCTAATATAATTTTTTTTGTATTTCCACTATTTCATTGTAAAGCGATTTATGGAAGACACCTACAATCCAAATTTAATCTATGTAGTGCCAATAATCTGAGAGGCTGTGACATGCATGATAGAGAGATGACAGACATATAGATTGACATATGGACAGGACAAATTAATAAGGGTTCTGTTTTTGCCATTTAGCTACGGAACCCTGAAAATCAGTTACCTGAAATATATTCACTGCCAATTACCACACTGGCTGTTGATGTAGCGAATGATTAAAAATTAATTTATAATGGTAAAACTATAAAAATATAGATGATTTCTTTGGCAGACAGATGAATAACTCTTTTCTTGTATCAGATAGAATACACAAAAAAACATTCGAATGAGTTCATGAATAAATATTGGTTGTAAAATTGTTTTTAATATATACCTCAACGCTGAAATGTACGTTCATGACTGAAATGCTAAAATTGTTCGATACAAATTCGAATTAGGACAGTGAAAAGAGACATCTAATTTAGAAATGTTATAGATGGTTATATTATATTACTATTTTATGATTGTCTACCATAGGATAGATAAATAAATTCTTACTTAGAACAATTTCTTATTAGTCTTTACCAAATTTTTCAAATAAATAAAATTGTTGATGAATGTTTATAAGAGCATTATAACTTTATTGCGTTTATTTTTCATTGCACGTTTGTTAAATCCCATATCAATATGGGAGTCTTTAAAATGTACATCAACAAAATATTATACCATTGCATTTACAATCTTCTTGGTTCACATTTTGTACTCTTGGACAAAAGCTGGTTTTTCCCTAAAACATACATCAACGAAATTAACAAAATTACCACTTTGATATTTTGTGATCTACATTTTGATTATGACTTGGAAATAATTTGTATATATGAATTATCCTAAACACGTTTTACTTTTCGTATTTATTCTCTATAAATCGCAAAATTATTCCTAAAAATATCGTGAATTCCTTGAGCATAGTTTTTTTCGGTTCTAAAATAATATATATATATATATATATATATATATATATACATATATATAATATATATATATATTGTACACTAAGCAGAAAAATCAATATTACGGAAACGTTTTAGCTGTAGCTATTTGATTGATAATAAAACAACAGGTCTCTGAAAACAAGTTGTTGAATGGTGGAATGAAACTGTTGATATACTATTCTACCAGATAGTTGACATGAAAAGGAACCAGGTAAAATTTAAACATTATGCGGTTTACCTGATGAAACACTAATCAAAAAACGATCACCACTCGAAGTTTCTCACAGAGTTCCACATTCTTCTGAAGAAACGCACATTGTCCGATTGTAAAAATGCACCTCTGTTTTTTGTATCACAGTTCTTAAAGATTTATTATGAATTTATTTATGTTCAAAATCAAACACGTTACAAAACGAAAATGTTTCTACCTGTTCCTGATGTTTCAGCGTGAAGTGTTTAGATGATTTTTAACGTGTTAATTAAAGAATTTACACGAACCGGAATGACAGCGCGTCTAAAATTGCATATTTAAATCGCAGATGCTAACAAGCAACGACATATGATGAACATTTTTCCAGGTTTTCCTGATGTTATTAGTTCAGCGTGAAGTGTTTTGATGATTTTTAAGGTGTCAATCAGAGCATTTACACGAACCAGAATGACAGCGCAATGAAAACAAGCAATCGCAGATGCAAACAAGCAACGGTATATGACTGTGGTTGGCCAACGAAAAAGATGTGGGATTGTAATAGTTAATCGACATCCTATTTAAGTTGTTAGCATTTTATTATTTCACGATAAAGGGTACAACATTTCAAAGGAAACTTTGACAGACTATTGCTGTTAAATATAAATAAGATACTTCATTTCTTTATGCAAAAATGCTCGGGATGTCATGGTTTTTTACTATGTAACCATTGGAATAAGTTTGATGAACCCAAAATATGACCATTTATGAATTTTTAGTATAAATATGTTATAATACTATTATTATTTTTTTAATGCTATTAGTCATAATGTTTATGAAATTAAAATTTCTAATATCATTGTATTGTTCATTAAAATGTGACGAAACCAAATGTACGGGGTTCTCCTATAAATGGAAGTTACAAATTTATTATTCAGAGTTCGCTTAGTCAACTCTGAAATGATATACCTGTTGGTTCGAATTTGCTTCGGCTACTTTTGTTGTAAATATATTAAAGTCGCTTTTGAAAGAACTCTGTACCGCGTTATATTTTATTCTTAATAATTGATTTTCTTACTTTGGTAATTTATACAATAATTAATATTAATATTTATTTGTCCTTATATAAAATAATCATTAATTATCAAATTTATTTCATCTGTCAATCTATTGCTTTAGAATTAAAAATCTAACTAGATCTTTAATTCTAATTGTAATATTATCAAGTAATTATGTTAAAGAGTAACATGAAATTAAACATTAACGAAATTTTTTTATTGGTCTTTGCTTCATTTTAAATTTCTCTTTATAATAAAATTATATTCTTGAAAAGATCCCTTGGAATGAAATATTTTATCCCCTATTTAAATAGACCCATTAAGTACGAGCGGGACTTACACTACGATGAGTCAATGTACATTAAAAACATTTGGAAGTACGTAGTGCTTCTATCAAACTATTCGTATATACTCGTATATTACCTAATGTAACATTCATATCGTTTAAATATGGTGATTTTCTCAAAAACTCGTACATTTGCTGTGGGATCCGGAAACCCATAGTACTTCGGTAAGGTAAACTATTCACAACGCTATGGTTCGTTCATAAATTTGATTTCAATACTTTGGGAACTGGACGGACGAGGTGATTGGGTAGAAGTTGGCATTTTATTCCATTGCAATAAAAAAAATATTATTTTGAGATCGACATAACGCTGACCAAATTCTAACTAATGTGAATTTACCATAATAGAACTCAAATAAACGCACAAAATCAAAAATTTATGCATAAATATTTTTAAGTCTAAACTATAGAACTATATAAAATATATAGATATTAATATGCATTACCAATATCCCAGGTTGAAACTTTTTATGGTGAACGGTTTCTGAAAAAAAAGGCTTTACAAAGAGATGGGCGGGATTGAAAGGGTCCATTCAATTAAAGATAAAAAATCTAAAACTAGCTAGGCTTGTTATGTCAATAAATTTATGGTACAGGCTTAGCGAAACCGCACTTAATGCTAACTAAATATATCTTCCAAGCCAAATTGATGAGCAAAGTATTATCTAATAAAATTAACGTTAATTTTATTCTACGCAGGCTATAGAAAAACGTTTCTACTTTTACATGGATGGCCTAATTTGACAGGAAGTTGAAAAATAATTAAGGCAAACAACTTTATCCGAGATTGAATATAAATTTAAATCGAAATATACAGAACCTCTCATACTTTCGCGTAGTTTATCCCTGTAGTCTAAATATTGTATTAAAGGAAGAAACAAAAGATTTCCCAGAAGCTTTCCATATAATCCGAAAAGCCTTGATTGCCAGATAATAATAATTTTTTTATAGCATAAGTATATAAAATAGTGCCTAATCAATATTGTGCCTCCAAAATTTCATAAAAATAATTAAGCTTATACAAACTATAAAATATTAATTACTACTTCTTTCATATGATATGGTAACTGCTCGTATGATATTGGAGAAATATAAAAAACCTTTTTGTCAGCAAAATGTCCCTTCACCGCAATCTACATATCATGAACATGTAAAACCAACCTGCCAGAATACCCGCCCGACCCAAACACGTGGGTACCACTTAATTATACGAAAGGATGAATTATTACATAGTGTTGAAGAAACGTTTGGAGAAGAAAACAGTAAAATATATTTATGTAACCATTCATAAGTTTTACATTCAATATCCATGAGTGTGAAGATCAGCAATGATATTTTTAAATATCATTAAAATGCTTACGGTAGGTTACATATTGACAACTGGCAAAAAAATTACAAAAAATGAGTTATGGATTACGACATAACAGTACGTTATGTGTTCGGATGTGCCCCCATTAATAGCAATGAAACTTAAGAACTGACTAAATTAATTTTTTAAATACTTTTTAGGTAAAAACATTTTTTTTGTAAAGATTAAATGTCACCAAGAACCACACAATATCTACACCAGTGATTCCCAAAGCATTCCAGGTGAGTCCCCAGGGATCCACGGAGGACTCTATGGGGATAAAAAAAATGGGGGTTCACAAGTTATAAGTGGGGGTCCACGAAAATTTATCTGGTTTCGATAGTAAAGGACAAAAATGTTAGCTTGGCTTTACCTATAAATGTAGACTAATAATATTTTAAGAAATTAAGAGACTGTTATTAGTAAAAACTTGCATATTCGATATTCAGTACAACGCGTGTCGAGACTTGCAAAGCGCCACCCGCCCGCTCGCAACGTTTGTTCAGACGTGCGAAGGGATGAAATACGACTTGTGATGTGTTTGCAATCTTGCACGAACTTTTTTTTATTTTTCACCAATATAAATACGTATGCCAAGGACAAACGTTACTCATTTATTTCTGGAATTTTTAAAAGAAAAATGTGAGTTAATCGATGTCAGTGTTTGTTATACATACTTTTATTTTATAATGTAAGAATATTATATTTTTTATGATGCCTGTTTGTTATACATACATTTATTTTATATTCTAATAATATTATATTTCTTATGTTTGCGTGTAGTAGGTACGTAATAAAAATTAAATACTGAACAGGTCCATTATTCGATACTTCTATAAAATAACGGAAAACCGAGAAAGATTGAACTTTTAGTACTTTTAACTATAAAATTATTTATTTACCCGTCTGTGGTAATTCACTAAAGGAGATATATATGATTGACCTGCATGTTTGTACATATTTCAGTACCCTCGTAGTTCCTAATGCTAAATGACTAAAAATATTTTCATAAATTCTACGTGTCTTTATATACTATTCGTAACGTACATCAAAGTAATAAATCAATCATTAAAATCGCAAAGTTTTGATACCAAATATTCTTTAAAAATATTTTCTCTCGAATTTACAGAAACGTATCAAAATATAATTAATAAAAAAAAATTTATATTACATTAAAATAGGTTCAGCCGTTTTGTGATAACCTTTATATGTCTTAGTGGTTTATTGCTTTTAATAATTAAAATCAGTTTTGCCGCCGGCATAATCATATCCTGTTAAAATCGCCTTATGATTACTAAAACTAGCATTTTTTTCTTTACAGGTAAGTAACTAATACGAATCATGGCCGAATCAAAGACAGATAAATGATTGTCTAAATACCTTTTAAACAACAACGTTTTTAGCAATGACTCTATGAAACTTAGTATTGTTACAAACCTATTAACAATAAAATGGAGCAGATTGAACACCACAGAACGGGGAGATTTCGGTTATTCCTTAAATAACCGAAGTACAATATTGATAATTTGCTGTCAATCCATCAAGTATATTCCTCCCATTAAAATTATGACTATTTTTTTTAATTGTCGATTTCTATTGTTAAAGTTACGTTACGTTATTAATGTTTAATTTTAATTATAATTCTATTAAGTACATACTTAATAGAATTATAATAATCATATTATTTTAATAAATAGAACTTAAGAAAATATACTATTTTCTTTTTATTTTTGACGAGTTTTGGGAATATTGTAGAAATGTAGCAGCAGGTGGTCCACCGAAATGAGTAAACTTTTGAAAGTAGACCACTTGCAACGGCGAGGAAAAAAAGTTTGGGAAACTCTGGTCTACACCAATTACATGTGTTTGATAATACTTTCAGTGTGGATATCGACAACACGTCATCCTTAATGAAAATCTAAATGGATGCACAATCTTAATTCCCTCTTTCTACTTAACCCTAAACATCGATTTGGAAAAACAAATCATAATATCTATCACAACCAAACTATTGAGCAATTTATACGACTCTTTTAACTCCGACAATCACATTAACAATCAAAGAGTTGAAACAATACATGATGCTTTTTATTAAAGTGTCGAAGAATATGAAATACTTGCCGCAAAAATTTGCAACACCGAACTTAAAATGCAAAAAGATTATAAAATAATGTTATATCGGAGAAAATTTGGTTCCAAATATAAAGATATCGTTGAAAGAATTGAATTATATTATTATTATGGATAGTATAGAACTAAAAAAAGAGTATATATAAAAAACGGTAAAATCAGGATAAACTGTGTACGTAATCTAATTAAATAGATGCATTTAAAGGTTCCAATAAAATTAATTTAAGAATACTAGTAAAAAATGAAACATTCCCCGCGTTACTCATTCCATGTATTTCAAAATTTCACTATTGACACACACCCAGCTAAAAATTAAAAATGGCAAATGAAAGTTATATTTTTTATAAATTTTATTTCAATGATATCTTACTAAATTTTACAATGGATGAAAAAAATCCTCCCATTAAGAAGGTACATTTAATTAGGCTCTGTACCCCCTCACTTGTGGGAGTACTAGTTCTTATCAAGCATCAACACTTTCTAAAACATACTCTAATACTGACTGTTTCCTTTCCATATATACATATATATATAATATATATATATATATATATATATATATATATATATGTATATATATATATATACATATATTTAAATCCTGTAATTATGATTTATTTCTATTATTTTGCAGTTCATTTATTTTTTTTGGTTTAGTTCTATAATTTTTTAAGTAGCATTCTGTAATAGGTGCAAACAAACTCTTTACTTCAGCAAACACTACCCAATTTTAGTTTCCCTGCTACAAAGTATTCTTATAACAAAACATTACTACAGCACATCAAGAGCCTATCTTAGCCCACCACTGAATATAAATCTCTCCAATTCGCGTATCAAAGGGTATAATGACAAAATTGCATACCTCCATTGACCATACGTCTTGATCCTCTCAATTCTGGGATGGACGGGAAGATCGACTAAATTCTGACGACACAAAATTACTGTAGCAAATCAAGAGCTCATCTCAGTTCACTACAGAAAATAAACCCTCCGATGCGCGTGTCAATGGAGGTAATTTTCATAATCGCATTAGCTCCATTGATCGCGTTTGAGGCGTATTTATGCTCACAATATGTAGTCGCATGAGTGGCATTGCTGCTCATCATTATAAGATATTTATTGATTTATTGCTGAACTTATATAATCGTTAAGGATTCGCAGCGACGAAAGGAAAAAACAACTTAAGTTAAAAAATAATTGTGATCTCAAAGAAAATAAAGCAACACTAGCAACAGATGCAAGTTTATAAATCCATGAATGTTATGTTACATGTTTGGCTATGTTATATCGCTATTTTTTCATTATTCCGAAATATTTAATTTCTTTTTATTGACCCTGAAAATCTATTTGTGAACCAGAAGCGGCTCGATTATGAGTTTTATAACGTCACGTCGAATTCTGTCCGACGTCATCAAACTTTTATAAAGCTAATTGAGTGTTAACATGATGCACTATAAACCACCTACAGTCAATGTAGATAATATAAAGTAAAATTAAATTGATGGCAAATAAACGAAACCTGAATGATGCATTTGCGCCACTGCACACGTATCGCTTTTTATTTTGGAGTCAGTATTTTTCAAAAAACTTATAATTATTTTGGGTTCCCGCACTACTTATGTCCTTAAATTTAAAAAAAAAGGTATTAAAATAACCTCCTACTATTTTATTTATATCCATTAATCAAAGAATTAAATATAAATTCTCGGTTACAAATAAATGGATCGACAATTATATAATGAGAACAAAATGTATATTTCGGCCTTTTCAGAATTTCTTCATATTATGTAAATAATTTCTTATATTAAAAAAAACTACTTAACGCTCTCTTATTTTATGAAATATATTCTTACTTAAAGCGACCCAAATAAAAATTAAAGCTCATCTTTATTATTCAATTTCAGGTGTCTCGTCTTTTTGTCTTCAATTAATTTTTATACCATTCCCGTAATGATGACAGATCGTCGGAAGACTCGACCACCCAACCATCATTTTTTGGATGCTGTCATCTTATAGTATTGAGTTAGGGCGTCATTTATTCGGTCTTCGTGGATTTACTGAAATAAAATACGCATAAGAGGAATTCTAGAAATTTTTTACTCGTTGACGTTGCCATTAGAAAAGTTTAGAAATTTGAAAAGCTTAAATAAACGATTCTGTATTTTTTCATATACTAAATTCTTAAGCTGCTTAAAAGTTATATTTTAATAATTTAGTTTAGTGGTGGAAATTAATAAAGTTTAAGTTACAAAAATATGGGGTTTTAGTAATAAAGGATAACCACATATATTCAAATAGCTGGCAAATGTATGTAAATAATTTCAAATATTAAATGAGTATTTGCAAAAGATTTTTATTTTACAATTATAATATTTTTATAATTACTTTGATAATTATTACACATATTCTCATAAAACTTTTAAATGTGGCATTATGAAGTACTTTCTTTTTAAAATATTCCTTACTCATACTTTGTTCTGTTATTTTTAGTATATTCTTCTTAAATGTTTCTCTTTCCACTTTTTGTTAAACTAACTCCGTTATAGCTATTTACTTTGGGGAGTTAATAATTGTTTTCAACACACAATAACTTGATTTCATTGATTTGTTTAAATTTTTCAAAAAATAATACAATTTCTTTGGGTAAAAAATATACATTTCATACTAACTATTTGAGGTTTTTGTATGCAACAAAACAAAATTTAAATTCAATATTGTGGAAATTATGTGAAAAACTTTCTCTAAATAAAAGGTATTTTGTGCGAAACAAATGTTTGGAAGCTTAATTTTCTACACGCTTTTTATTTTTCTTTTTTTTCTGTAACTCAGCTCTCACTGACTTGTATATTTATCTTCTTAAGATATTTACTACCAGTAGAACAACGAAAATTATTGGTACAACGTTGTACATATTTTATATTATGTTTTAGTCTCACTGGTTTACTTAGCTTTTATTTATACTGTACAATTTTACGGGTAATATTAAGTGGATTATTATATTTATAAAAATGATATATCTAGCAAAAAAAAACACGGGACCATTTAAATTTAATACAAGTGTATTCTTTTCTTTTTTCCACAACATTGATTTTTTTTCATTATCTAAAGCTTCATATTATCAGTTTATAAAATATTGTTCAAACTGTATTCTTATTACTCCAGTCAGTTTCAATTTACTCCAGTCAAAAATCAACAGAAAATACTGACTAAATAAAATGACAAATCATAAAAATAAATATTGTAAATTGAAATATTGTTAGTAGAGGAAAAAGAGAAAAGAATACATTCTAAAGATTTCTTACACTTAGAATACAACATATTGTTTTAAAAATTACAGTGTCTTAAAACGAGACCAGACAACTTTTATTGACATCTAATTTAGTCAATATTTGCAGACGATATTGACTAATTAAGATCCGCTCATGAAAACATATTTTGTAAATCTACATATAGTTAGAAAAGGAAATAAGAGTAAAAGTGTATTTTAAATATTTCTTACATTCAGAAGGGGATACATTATCCCTTAATAAAAGTTTTTACTGCGATTAAATTATTTTTAAAAGTTTTTTTAGCTCCAGGCTTTCAGAGTAAGGGCAATCGTACCTTTTATAGTACTTTAGACGGTTTCATACAAGACATATATGTTTTCATTTTCGCATTTTCATATATAATATTTACTTGGTCGAGTTCAAAATATAAAACGTAGTAAAAAAAAAGATGAATACACATACAAAAATGTATTTGAATTTCATAACCGTGACTATAATCGGTTAAGAAATTTTATTTAAAAGTTTATGAATTATTTGTTATATCACTTTAAATTTAGGTTAAATATATTTATTTAAAATCCCACGTTTTAAACTAAAATATTGGCTTATTCTAACATTGCATACTATAAAACTGAAAATGAAATAAATTTACGAAACTTTTAAAAACGACATAATTATAATGAAATGAAGCGAATAGAGTTCTTCCGTTTGTGGCATATAAAACATTTAAAATATCCTAATTTATGGACGAAACTCTACGATTAAATGTGAACAAATAATTTAAATATTAGTTATTGTTCGGTTAAGCCTTCTCGATGTGCGACAGCGAATCCGTTTTACTTACATGATTAACACGTAAATGAAATAGATTGTTACAATTGACATAGTTTTAAGTCATGTGAAATTTTCTCTAGTGATCGTAGGTTTCGTTTTGCACATTTTCGGAGAAAAAAAAAGACTTTCACTTCTTAGTTTTTTTAGAAGTGAAAGTATTTTTTTTAATATAAGCCATCGCTTGTTCAATCATATGTTTTATTCTCTTCTCCGCTAAGACATCTTAACTCGTGACATTCGGATCGACAAGAGCCGTCCAAATTTGGTTCGATTTTCGTAAGGCATATTTTTGTTTCAAAGTACTTTCTTTCATATTTTCTACTTTGTTCAATTATTGTTGGACCGATTATTATCGGTCGTCCGCATTGTGGTTTTTACAAATATGTTTATTGATATTTTTTTTTTCAATGTTCTGAAATGTCGAGGATTTTTGTATTTTTAATTTTTGTGACGAGACTGTCTCTTGGCTTCTAAGTAGATACACTAAGTCAAATATAAAGAATAAAATTTCACTAACAGCCATATGCGGCACACGTGATCAAGACTGTCAGTCGGACTTACTGACAGTTAAAAATGTATTTCTGTTTCTTATTAACTGTCAGTCGAGTCGAAACAAGTACAATAGGGTACGATCGATAAAGTATACTTTACCGATCGTACCCTATTGTACGGTTCAGTTCTTAAATTATCCACACAAAATATGATTTTAACTGTCCGTAAATCCAATTAAGAGTCCTGACCGTGTGTGGTGCATACGGGCCTAAGTCAAGCATATACTTTTAAAAGATTCGAGATTAAAAAATGTTGACTGTAATGATTGTTGTGTGTCTCCAAATGTAATTAAATATTTTAATTTTAGGAATGAATTAAAATTTTTTGAAAGATATATTTAAATATCTAAAAAAAAATTAGAGCTAACTTAGTCGTGAAACTTTGAACATTGTGTGTACTAAGAACTTAATTGATGAAATCCCACCTGGGCTTTAATTTCATTCTTTATATTCATTGCACTATTATTATCATATATTCATTGCAGAAATATAAATATGATTTACATAAAAGGGTACAATTAGGTTATGTCGTTTAGGTATAAATGGGGTTCAGCGTTAGTGATAATAAACTTACGTTTGCGGTTAACTGCTTAAGCGCCCGAAGGCCCGATATCGGGCCCAATACAAATTTAAGCAGATTGACGGAGGCCCGATATTGAGTCAGTCGCCGTTTAAATTCATTTTAATAAAAAAAACTTCGAAAGCATACAATTATTTCCCTTTTCTTTATATATAGTAGTTTTCTCTATTTATATATAGTAGTATTTCTCTTTTATTTATATATACTAGTTTTCAGTTTAGGTAGTGATACGCTCGTTATTTTAATATTGTATTTTTAAATATGCTGGACTATTTTTCGTTCAGTTTTCAAAGCAGATTCAAAGTTTTCTTATGTATGTTTGTCGCAGAGGAGCTATAGATATCACCGTGCACCTAAGCTAAAATGTCTATTTTACAAAAAAAAAACCACAAACATTTTCAGTGTGAGTTTTTTTATTCAGAAAGACTACTTTACATTGTAAAATCATACGTACGCAATTGAATGAAACTACGTGATGTTGTATTATTTCTACTTTCTTTAATTTATTTACCACGACCTAGGTTTCGTCGTATTACAACATCTTCAGGTGGGATATTAGCAAAGATTTTTTTGCTATTATCCCACTGAGATTTGAATCTCTGAAGTAAATACATTTATTTTCATTAAAGAATTAAACTTTATTTACACATTTTCAGTAAATATAACAATTCATTATACATTTTTGAAATATTTAAATTTAAAATAAAATAATTAAAATAAAAATAAATAGATTTTATTTTTTAATATAACTAAATTTAATTCAAAAATTCATTTTAAATTTTAGTTAATTAAATAAAAAAATTAGAATAACTAACCTTAAAAAATATATAAATAATGAAATTTAAATTTTGAAGTTAAATCTAAATATTTGAAGTTAAGTGTAGTTATGAAGTGAAATTAACTTTAAATGTGATTGATTTAATAATTAAGTGTTAAAATTATAAAATGAAAAGACATTAAATTTATATAATAATAAAATTTAATGTTGAAATTAATCGGTAAACTTAAAATTAACTAAATTTAATTTGATTCATTTAATAAAATACACTTTGAAATAATAAAATATAAAAAAAATTAATTCGTAGAATAATAAAATTTAATTTCAAAATTTAAGAAAATGTTGAACTAATGAAAATAAAAATATTTAAATTGTAAAATGCTTAAATTTTAATTGAATTAAATTTAAAATTAATTATAATATGGAATTTTATGCTTCTAAAAGTTTATTTCTTTTATTTCATGTAAAAATCTAAATAAAATTTAATTTACATTGAAAATAAATGGATATGCTGGCAATTTATTTTAAATTATTAATTTTAAGTATTTTTTTATATGCAATTTATATGTTATATTTAATTTTTGTTAACAAAAGACTATTTATACTTACTTTACATTTTTGCTTTGAAAAAATTATAAAAAATCATAAAATATACAAATTAGAGGGAAAGGGGGAGAGAGAGAGAGAGCGTTGAATAAAAGAGGGCTGCGCTTTTTGGCGTGACAAAAATACACTAATATAATCAATAGATATCTACATATTCAATCACGTTTAGAGTTGAAAAAATAATGTAAGGAACTTCGTTCCTGACGGATGTCCCCCGACCGTATAATTTTTTTCTTATAATAATATAATATATGGTAAAACTAAACATTTTAATAATATAGACAGGCACAGAGCTTTTTTTCAACAAATTAGACATGACATGCATTTGAAGACAAAATTTTATAATTCAACACACAATTTGTTTCATTTAAAAAAAAAATCTTTCAAATATAATCAGCATCCTAATGCCTGTAATAAGCATCTGAGATATATAGGTTCCCATTTTCATGCTTCAATATGTTGCCAGAATTCAATAACATGGTGATCAGTTACATTTTAATATTGTGGTTAAATATACACAAGAACTTTTTTTCAATTGAATAAAATATCAGTGAACCCAATTGTGTTGTGTTCACAAAGACAAACTTTTATGTTAAATATCGAACAACGTTGCTCCATTTCTACCGAACATACAAATCAAATTCATAATTGGATCCATTAAATGCTGCTCTCAAATTGCTTCTAGGTTTGATCCATTTTTATATATTTCAAATATACAAAAAAAACGTAATATCATTAAATCTTTGCTTAAGAAAATAATGTAAAAAAATAAATGTCTTTAAAATTAAATTAAAATTAAGATAACGTCTCTCTGGTCAGCTAGTATCTTTATATAATTGTATAATAATACCGACGATTACGTAAGAAAGTAAACCTCAGATGATGAAGATAAGTAAAACCGGCCAAGTTAGTGTTGGAAAAGTAAGAGAAAATCATTTGATTGAGAAGTATTAATCAAATATTAGCTTTAGGATTTTTCAATTCCATGATTAAATAATTGGAGGAGTGAAGCGATTTGTAGATGTACATTGGAAATCGCACTCGCTATGATGAGTGAAAAAGAAAACTCACCCAAAAGGAAGTTAATTGAGATCTTCTTCTACTAGGAAAGGTTCGTGCACATAATTCATCATAATTTAAAGTATTTCTTGTGACTTTTCCACATTTTTTCTTCCATTGGTATAAATTATGCACACGCATTCTTCAAAATGTTTCTTAATATATCCACAATATTGAAAAGAAAGTATTTTTTGGAACCTTAAAACTAGCTATGGAATGGATTACAAATGGAATCAAAGGATATATTTATCCAAATAAGAAAATACGTATACTTTGAGTTTTAACTATTGAATTTGAATTGAGGTTAATATACAAACTCCAAGGAAATCGGTTCAAAAGAAAAATCACTGCCCGTATATAAGTTGTTTGAAATAAAACTCCTTAGACTTTTAAGATTGTTTTACATAAATGCATTAAGGCATGTTTATAGCCTCAAGGTGTGGTCGCTGATCAAAAGTTTTCAAAGCTCTTACTTTGGAAAGTTAAGTACGAAGAATTACGCGTTCACAAATTAGGAAGTCCAACGAAATTTAACATAACATTTTATGAAAACATTCTGAAGAAATTGAGTAAACATATTTTGTCGAAATGAAAATAACGTGTTTGTGAGGTTATAACAGTGGATAACATTTTACAGGGAACTGAATTTAATTTTTAGTAAAAATGAGAACTAGTACCTATTCATTTCTAAACCATACTATTGGTACCACCGATAATACTCGCTGCAATAAGGCGCTTTACTTAGTTCAGTATATAAGATTTACATAAAAAATGACTTGAATACACGTTTTAGTTTTAAATTGTTCTATTGAAGTTAAAAATTCATAAAGGAAAATATATCTCATATTGTGTTTACATGCAGCTGTTCAAAACGTTGACTTGGTCCTCAATACTGCTTAATATCAGTATTGCAATGAAATTAAGTTTGAATTTTATAACAGCTAAAAAGTTTTCAATTTAAAAAAAGCTTACGGAAATATTACGATAACAGATTTCTATGAACATCATTTATGATGTATAAAACATAAGGCATTAATTCTTTTTTCTGTTGCTGGAAAAAAGAAAAGATAAACTGATATTGAAAATAATGCCCTATGATTAAGCACTTGGTTTGCCAAGAGTTATACCATTTTATTCAAATATCATTATGTTTGTATAATCGTACCGTTACTCTAAATTTCTATAACATTTGATTATAAACGAAAATTAGAAAGAAAACTTTTGCAATTGGTAAACATTTGTCGCTTAAATAACAAAGTAAGGAACGTATCGCTTCATCATTAGAATATAACAGACAATTATTAAGAGGATTGTCTTTAACACTTACTCGTTTATATGTTTTCTATTTTAATTTATTATTTTTTTCTCTTTTTTAGGGTTCCATATCTCAAAAGGAAAAAGGCTACCCTTATAAGATCACTCACGGTACATTTGTTCTCCTCACAGCCGTTTTTAGCCGAAACTGGAAATTTGGGCCAGTAATATAGCTCGCATATTAGCTTGCGTAGATCTAAATAGGTAGTACTTTAAAATATTTATATGGAAATTTTAAGGTGACTCAAATTTAATACTTTTTTTTTAAATTTAATTTACTCGAATTTTGTTCATTTTAATGCTGTTTATAGAGTAGCGTGTTGTTTTCCAGGTAGTTATAAGATTCTAAAAATTGTTCAAACTTTCTTCAAAGAAATAATACATAATTGATAAAAAATGGATTATAAATTAAAATTTCGGAAAATCCTGGATTCACAATTATTATTTGCAATTAGGAAAAACAAGGTGTTTGCAGGCTTGCGCATAAATTATAAGAAAACTTTAAAGAAAACTCAATATATGGTAGTTTTTTAAATATTCACTAAAATATACACATTCGTGAATTCGATACTTACTACTTTATTTAGGTTTCATTAAATATTTATTACCTTAGAAAGTCCATATTAGATGACACAATAAATAAGGTAATTTCATTTCAAACGAGATTCGAATTTGATCGGTTTTGTCATTATTTTCTAGTTATTTACTGATATTATCTAGATATTGTAAAGTCTGCGAAGCAAATATTTCACTTTTATTTTCTTGTAATTGTGACAGGTTTTTTTAAATATAAATGAATTAATTGATTCCGTAGAAATATGATTATCGCCCTCGTGGAACTTAGCAGTAAAAAACTCTTCTTGATATTTGAAGTGAACATCAAACTAATAAGATATAAGCGGTCAAATTTCATCCCAAAAACTCGAAATAGATGAGGGAAAATGGTTCGGGAGGGCGGATAATGTCATTTCGTTGAGAGGCGAAATATGTTTTCCCCGCAAGTTTTCTTATCAAAAATATATTTCATCTTTGCTTTTCCAAATGTATTATTCGACACGAGATATGGTACATTGTGAAAGTTTTAGCGGTGCAGTCTAAATAATAAATTACAACCTCATAGCTTTTAGTAATGAACGTGATATCGAAATATCGTTAGGTGAAAAGGTAAGCAAATTGTAAGAAAATATAGCGGTCCTCGTATTGTGTTATTTATTTATATATAATATTCATATTTCCATTGAAGTACTTTTTCGTACCCTTTTTACACTAACAGTAATACTAATATTGCCATGACTTCATACTAATATAACACCATTCTCTGGAGTCTCACTCTGTTAATCCATCACTTTTGAGCTTATAATAAAACCAACGTGGTGAACACGCCAGCATATTTAATCTTACAATGAATACCAGCTACTCATTTAAATTTTATCGTCATAGTTGATCACAGCTACTTGTTTTGTCTCCTCAATAAATGGCAAAATTGTGTGTAATTTTTCCATTAATTTCAAGTAATGCAAGTACCAAATCAACCTATAAAAACTAAGGAAGAAATTACATATTAAATAATTATACTTTTAAAATTTGTTTTAAATTAAAGAGATTTAACAATTTAATAATGTAGTGAATAAATATTTAGATGAGTTCCGTAATTTAAATTTGTAGATCTGACAGATATTGTGCAGTTTCAAAATTAGCCGTCAAAAATATTTTTAATGAATATTCTCGATTTAATTTCACATAAAAATTTAATCGATTTTTGGCCTAATACAAATTATCCACCAACATATACATACCGAAATAAGGGTAAGAAAGCCAGGAGGGCAACGCGTTCATAATCAGACACCATTAAGACAAATAATACGACGTGATATCTATTACAACTTCCTTATCATAAGAGATAACTAAATTAAGACCAGAATCTTATAAAATAAACGTCAATATTTGTACATAGCTATAAATGTAGAGAGGCTAGGTTATGATATGTAAGAGATGACATGTAAGAGATCAAATATCATTAAGGCAACTAATATGACGTATTACCTTCCACAGTTTTCTCAAAATAAAAGATAAATACATTAAGACCCGAAATTTACAAAATTATTACGAATATTTATAATTCTATTTACAACTTCTTTAATATGAGAGATAATTACCTTAATAATTATTTTTCATCCTTTATTTATAATATATGAAAATAATTATTACATATCAATAAATAATATGTGAATCAATGAATATATTTGGCGTTCATTTTGTAGAGATTTGTTTTAATTTAATTTTTCACAACTAATTCTTTAGTACGTCCTAGGTTTGGTTGTATGACATCTTCAGGTGGGCAATTAGAAATGAAATCTGCAACAAAACCTAGATCGAGGTAAAGAATTTAAATAATGTAAAAATATTACTACATCACGTAGTTCATTTAGTTGTGAAAAATTACATATATCAATTAATTATATATCCATCAGTTATTACTTTCATTCATGGTTACGTATCAAACAAATTCAGTTGTTATTTGAAGCCAATCCATTTTTTTTTTAAAGAATTTAATCATTACATTTTGACATTAATTTGATTACGGTTCGGCCTTATGCATATAGCATAACAAAATGACCTCATTCCACTCACCTCAAGCTCACATGATTTTGCAGACGTTAACTATTTTTCACTTTCACCCAAGACCCAGGGCGTTTGTTCAAAATCATTGATCGCTCCTGGAATAAGATTGTCGAGTGGTCTGACGTTTCACCATCGATCATTAATTAGTTTTCGGTTAATTCATATTGTTGCGTATTTTTTCATTTCATTCATAAGTAGTTATTTTACATTTTGAAACAGAAAAATTTTACTTGCAAGCTTAGTATTTTAAGTCAATCTGTAAGCCGGACAAATCTTAACGAATATAATTGTGATCATTATAGATACATATTTATTCTGTTACTACTTGTTATATACAACTTCGCTTGAGCGGTAAATTTTAATATTAAATATCTTGTTAGATATTGGAGTAATTTCCCAAGGTCATTCCTTACCCTTGCATCTTAAAAGTGCTTTTGATCAGAATACAAACAAATTGTATCTTAGCTTGAATTAAATTTGCAGTTAAATATTTAGATTTCGCACGATATTCAGTTCAAGGTTACTTGATCTGAATAAATGTAACTTATGTCTTAGTTTGAATAACGTTTGAATATCAAAAATACCCTTGCTAAGGATAAACTGAATCTATATCTTAGCTTGAATTAGGTTTGCATTTCAAAAGTACCCTAGACCGGAATGAAAACAATTTATATAAGGGTTTGAATAACTTTGTATGTCGAGAGTAATCTCGATTGGGATAAAAGTAAATCATATATAAGGTAGAATTACGTTTACACCTCAAAAGTACTCTTGGTCAGATTAAAACTATGTAACTTATGTCTTAACTTGAATAACGTATGCAATCTTAGCTTGAATTAGATTTGCATTTCAAAAGTAACCTAGACCGGGATGAAAGCAATTTATATAAGAGTTTGAATAACTTTGTATGTCGAGAGTACTCTCGATTGGGATATAAGTACATCATATATAAGGTAGAATTACGTTTATACCACAAAAGTACTCTTGGTCAGATTAAAACTATGTAACTTATGTCTTAACTTGAATAACGTACGCACCTCAAAATACCCTTGATCACGTTAAAAGCAAATAGTATCTTACCTTGAATAAATTTTGCATTTCAAAGTACACTTGAAAAGGAAAAAAGTAACTTATATCTTAGCTTGAATAAAACTTGCATCTCAAAAGTACATTTGTTCAAGATGAAAACAACGTATATCTTTGTTTGAATAAACTTTGTATCTCAAAACTCTCCTTGATAGGTATGAAAGCAATTTATATCTTAACTTGAATTACGTTCACGTCTAAAAAATACCCTTGATCAGGACAAGGATAACTTAAATGTTGGCTCGAATAAAGTATGCATATCATAGGTATCGTAATAATTTTTGAAAAGTAATAGAATTTAAAGTCTAATACGAAATATTTGATTGGGAAAAAAGTTAACTTAAATTTAATGTGAGTTCCGATTACTACAACAGTAAAAGTTTCATTGAAACTTGTTCAATAACTTTTATTCAATGCTTCACTCTCCGAGAAACGGGGAAAAGATAAACAAAATTAACAGATGAAAAGTATTTTAGATAATATACCATTAGCAAAAATGGTAGCAATGGTTTTAATCTGAAATTAGAAACTTCTATTGAAATTATACGCAGGATTCCAATGAGATTAGGCAAATAGTTTTTGCTATTCATACCGGTCCAATAGTTAATCCACCTGTTGTAAGGAAAAGGCAGAGAAACAAATAGACAAAACTCTAAAAAAAAATTAATGGGATTCTAATTGTACCCAGGCACGTTTCCAACTCATAATTTTTCACAATTGTTTTTTATGTATAAATCACTCCTAACAATTTTATAATTTAAACAAATAGCTTTTGATCATTTACTAACTTGAAAATAGTAAAAGTTTATTCGATTAAATTACAGTACAAAATAAAATATTTAATCGGCGATAATAATAAATTATTAAACAATTGCTTCGCTCTTTTCATTGTGAGACGATTTTTACGACGTTTAAAAATTACAACCCCTTTGTTGGGTATCGTTCTGTTAACGTATTCCATTATAATTCGGGATGCTTTCCATTAACTGAAAGGCTTTCGCTTCAATTTACAAGCAAATTTTGAAAGTGTACATTAACAATAAGTTCCGGTGTTTAATCCGCTTTAGGTAATGGCAACACAGGTTTACAGTTCTCCCGAGGGTCACAGCGGTCAGTTGTAAAGCAGTTGGTAGTGTAATGGTTACAAATCGGGTTATTCAAATTATGTTTAATTAACCTTGTTTCTGATCAATTTCAGAGTAAATTTAACTGCGTGCCATTAATGCAGTGATAATCGAATGAATTATTTAAACGTTGTTCAGACTATAGATAAAAGCAATCGTTTACATACAGGTAAAATTTGTATTAGGAGGAGTCCATATTTGGGCAAAAAATAATAGTTAATGGTACATATTATTTCTGTTGAACCGTTTATAAATAATAATATCCACCATTTCAATACATTGCTTAAAATAAATTTTCAAGGTTTAAATATCGTTAAATTTTCAAAAATGAAGAGCTTTATATAATAAATCGATCATAATTTTTAATTCTTTCACGTTTGAACAAGTTCTGAGGATCGTAATTATAATAGGCATATCGTAGGTCCACTGTTAGAATGGAGATCATCGCGAATCCACTGTTCGAAAATTATTTCAAATTTAAGAAAATTTTCATCAAATTTAAAAAATTTTTTAATGATTTTCCAGGTTCTATGGAAACCTAACGTGTCTCCAGCATTGTCTGTCCGGAATAATTACCAGGTTGGCGGTAGAAATACAATATAAATTCAAGTTATTTTTGTGGGTTTTTTAATTTGTTATGGCTTTTATAAAACTTCTTAATAACACCATTTATGAAAATGTTGAGATGTAAATGTTATAAGGGCTTTTTAAAATTTGTTATACCATTTTCATTCCAACATTTTACATAAATGGTATGATGAAGTATTAAACAAAGATTACGTAGAAAGATACAAACATAACAATTTGCTGACTCAGGTTGTGATCGTTTCAACCGAATTTTACTTATTGTTTCTTTTTTTACTTAGCAATTTTGAAGAGTCTGACCCATCGTAAAATAATTGCATGAAGCCTGAACTTTTTCATAGTACAAAATAATGTTTGATATTAATTTTCACCCAGATTCAGATATCAAGTGAAAGGAAACATGAAAATTAGAACTTCTGAAAGTATCGCCCATTATTAGTAATTTACCAAGGAATAAAATGATATCTGGATGTAACCCAGCTTCACGAGATCATTAAAAATAACGAATCTAAGGCTTAAAAGAAAATCTCACAAGTAGAAAGCAATTTACGATTTTTTCATGTCAATGTACTGTCGCTGTGTCATTAGTAATCTGTTAATTTTAGCTACTTACTTGCAAAGGTCGTTACTCAACCTTAAAGACTTATTTTATTTCTTCGCAAAATTTCAATTAACTGTGATTATTGTTTTTTTTTGAACGATCGTTAAAAGTGAGTTGAGTAATAGAAACGCTTAGAAAAAGGAAAGTTTTCCAATAATGAAAGAAAACCAAACACATGATGCCACGTGGCGACATAGATTAATGTTCCCATAATTTTCAAGCTGTATTTTTTGTATCGTCTTAAGTTCATTTAACTTCTGAACATTTAACTATTTAAGTATAGATAAAAAAAGAAAAAATAAATCATTATTTTCAAGCAGCATTTTCAACTTTATTCACTTATAATTATCCTTAAACTTTTTCATTAAGATAAATATTTTACCAATTATTTACTTGTATTGCTGGAAAAAATTGGTTTCTTAAGCTACTGTATTTCAATTTCCGTAAAAATGTTTTTATTGAAATAGGTTTTTCGTCGTCTAAGTTTTAAAATATAATTTCTTTTTAATTTTCCAATTCAAATTTAAATTTATTGCATTTAAAAATTATACTTATGCCGCAGACTAAAAAGTCATCGTCGGTCTCTCACTTTTAGGGTTCCGTACTTTTAAATACAAGGAAGAAAGAAATCCTTATAAGATCAACTTATCGTCCGTGTATCTATCTATCAAGACAGATAGATTAGCAGGCAGATGAAATTTGGCAAGAAGAAAGTTCTAACAGCACAAGTAAAGAAAAAAATCGCAAAAGCGTTAATTTGCAGTTATATTTTAAAATATATCCGATTCTTAAGTCTGTGAAGAATTTGGTCCGCAATATATTGCATTGTATAAAAGTAATATTTTTAAATAGTGTATTTGGAATAGTATATAGCCTCAAATATTTATAAGTGCCTATATATGTATGGAGTCCTGGTAGTGCGTGTTTTATTTGTGCTTACAAACTTCTTTATTTGAACCAATTTTTATATTTTCACTAAACTAAGCTTTTATAATTTTACTAAACCAAGCATATTTTTAGCCATCCTCTTTAGATTTCGGTGCACAAATGGACGAACGGACCCTTATTGTTGTGACAAAGGTTTGTCCATTTATCAAAAGCTTCTAGATCTTAAACAGGTAGATTGAAATTTTACGCATTTTATGTATTATTTTGAAGTCAAAAATGTATTTCAAATTACGTATAATTTAAAGGGAAACTAAAACAAAAACTAGGATTAAAATTATTTTGTTCCACTAAGGCATGTGAAAATTGAGTGAAAAGAGCTCTTTTTCTATTTAAGTGTGTGAACATTCGTTAAAACGGTTTTTATTTAGAATACAAAAGTCTTTTTCAATTTTTTTACTGATAACGAAGCGAGTTATGTTTCAATTATAATTTTTAGATATATTTTTTTACCAGGTCCATCTTAATAATTCTGAGTTCCATAAATATCCCAAAATCCATAATCGTATGTTGAAAATATTTTTGGATTAATTAATAGATGTTAAAACGATGATCCTAGTATAAAATTAAATTATCATAGATACTTTGAACGTAGGATTAATATAAGACAAAAGTCGTAGCAATTTTATAACCAACAGAAAAACAACATTAACAAAATACACTCAAATTGTGTTCAACTATTTTTATTTTATTGACGTAAGTACAATATACCCTCCATTCTCTTCCATCCGAAATTCCTGTTAATAAAAATAGTTTTTATTCATTTTTCTAGCCTATTTATAACGTCCACAGTTACCTTTAAGTTTTAATCTATGGACAGGCGTTATTCTAAATCAATGTAATATTTTTCAAAATCGAAAACGACGCGTCAGAAATTTATATGTTGATAAATACTATAATCAACTTACGTTGATGAGAAAGTACGCACGGAAGTTACAAAAATGCATATTTTTTAGAAGTACTTTGAAATGTACTGCATAAGAATAAATCATCCGCATCGAACACTTAATTTAAAAAAAAGACCCAAATAACTTTAAATAACAAATTCGGAATCCCGGAGTGTAAGCCCCACGCGCGCTTAATGGGATTTAAATTTATTTATCTTATTCGCAGTCCGCAATAATCTACAAAAATATAAAACATATTTCAACACATGATACCTTGGTTTATAGAAATATGTTGCTGTGATGGCAATAGATATGATAGAAATAAAATATTGAATAATTTTAAAAATATATAAAAATCTATGTATTATTGCAATGAAAACTAATATACAAAGTTCTTCGTTGTAAAAATATTAAAATGTACCCCATTAAAACAAGGCTAATAAAATATTTATTTTTCGTTTATTGTAATTTCTTACACCGCTTTATAGCATTACGGAGTTGAACGTTATGTGCTACAACTACGTTTAATCTCTCTAATGAAAGTTATTTAAATGCAATATAAAGTTGATTAATGTTACCATTACACGTTCTCCAGTTTATTTAACATAATTATATGAAAACATTCCTAACCACGCACGGCTGTGAGTGACGTAACGTAACATTCGTTAGAACGATGTCGCCCTCATGGAGTGTCTCATAATTTATATTGTGGATACGTTTCGAACTCAAGTGTAATTAGCAGTACTTGCGACGGTAATATTTAAGCATTACTCAAGTCTTTTGACCAAATTTCGATGAAAGAATGGGAAGGAGTAAAATAATTTCTATAATAAAATTATACTCGAAATGAATTTAATAAAAAAGGTTTCTTAATTAAGCTCTTCCATATTTAATTGTTAGACAAATTTTAATGGAAAAAGTGAAGAAATGTTTGATTAGGATGATTTATTTCTTAATACAAAGGTGGGCTGTTATACAGATAAGTTAGCATATCCAGAGTGTAATTGAGGAAATTACGTTTGGGTTGTAATAAAAAATAGTTTGTGCGTGTATGCATACCCGTGCATGTTTGTATTTATTCATACAAACACGTAAGTATAGAACACAAAGACATTTATAGCAAACTGGATGCCGTATTTTTAGGGGACCGAAATGAAATGTGTAAAAATACATTCAGTATCTCAAATATTAATAAACCTCTCAAATATAAGTAGAACGGCCTCAACGAGGATTCCGTACATATTTATATACATGTGAATGTTTAATGGTACCTATTTATATATGTTTATATACAATGTTTAATGGTACATATTTCTGTACATATTTATATACATGTGAATATTTAATGGTAATACACACTAATTCTATTAAAATATATATAAATATCAATATTGTTTTTCACCAAGTAAATTTATTGCATAGTATATTATTTGGAAAGACTAAACAGAAGTATTTTTTAAAAAATACTTTGGTTTAATTAGTTAGGATAAATCCTAACTTTTTTTAACCCTAGAAAGATAGTCTGCGTAAAATTGACGCATGCGTTTGCGAAATATAGCTGCCTCTTTCTAAATAGCGCGAATCCACAGGCGTCCGTTGAGGACATCTCATTCGTCGCTGGGAGCTGCCGTGTGGCGTACGTGTTGTTAAGGTAAGTGTCACCGATTTTAAAATATAACGACCGCGTGAGTCAAAATTACGCATGATTATCTTTTACGTGACTTTTATGATTTTGACTTGTATGATGGTTTTTAATTTTTGATGTTATTACAACTAGATATGATTACTTAAAATTATATTATTCTTTTTATAAATATTGAAGCAAAACTATAAAAATATGGGGAGCAGAAATTTGGACGACGATGATATCCTGGCTGCTCTTATGCAGAACGATGACGAGCTTCCCTGTGAGGATACCGATAGTGAAGTAGCGGACCACGAAAGTGAAGATGACGTGCAGAGCGACACAGAAGAAGCTTATATAAATGAGGTACAAGAAGACCAGCCGACGCCAAGTGGAAGTGCAATCCTAGACGGGCAAAGCAGTGCCGAACAACCAGGTTCCACATCGGCCTCTCATAGGGTCGTAGTCTTGCGACAGAGGACTATCAGAGGTAGGAATAAACATTGTTGGTCGACTTCAAAGTCAACGAGGTATGGTAGAGTGTCAGCGAGTAACATTGTTCGAGCTCAAAAAGGTCCAAGCCGCATGTGCCGTAATGTATATGACCCCGTCTTATGTTTCACTATGTTTATTACTGATGAGATAATTACCAAAATCCTACGATGGACTAACGCCGAGATATCATTGAAGAGACGGGATTCTATGACAGGTGCTACATTTCGTGATACACATGAGGATAAAATTTGCCCTTTATTTGGTATACTGGTAATGACGGCTATAAGAAAAGATAATCATATGTCCACTGACGAGCTCTTTGGTCGATCTTCTACAATGGTGTACGTCTCTGTGATGAGTCGTGATCGTTTTGATTTCTTGATACGATGTCTTAGAATGGATGACAAAACCGTACGACCCACACTTAGAAAAAATGATGTTTTTGCTCCTGTTAGAAAAATATGGGATCTCTTCATCTATCAATGCGTACACAATTATACTCCAGGGGTTCATTTGACAATAGACGAACAGTTACTTGGATTTAGAGGGTGGTGTCCGTTTAGGATGTTTATTCCCAACAAGCCAAATAAATATGGCATAAAAATCCTCATGATGTGTGACAGTGGTACATAGTACATGATAAATGGAATACCCTATTTGGGAAGGGGAACTCAGACTAATGCGGTGCCTCTCGGAGAATTCTATGTAAAGGAATTATCAAAGCCAGTACATGGAACTTGTCGTAATATAACGTGCGACAATTGGTTTACCTCGATCCCTTTGGCGAAAAGCTTACTCCAAGAACCTTACATGTTAACACTTGTGGGAACCGTACGATCGAACAAACGCGAGATACCGGAAGAACTAAAAAACAGTCGCTCTAGGCCAGTCGGAACATCAATGTTTTGTTTCGATGGACCTCTTACTCTTGTCTCATATAAACCGAAACCGGCAAAAATGGTTTACCTGTTATCGTCTTGTGATGATGATGCTACCATCAACGAAGCTACTGGTAAGCCAGATATGATTATGTATTAAAATCAAACAAAAGGTGGAATAGACACTCTAGACCAAATGTGTTCTCTGATGTCGTGTAGTAGGAAGACAAATAGGTGGCCTATGGTTTTATTGTATGGAATTATAAACATTGCTTGCATAAACGCATATATAATTTATAGCCACAATGTTAACAGCAAAGGGGAAAAGTCTCTATGTCGCAAAAAATTCATGAAAAACCTTAGCTTGGGTTTGTCTTCTTCATTTTTGCGTAGGCGTTTAGACGCTCCTAGTTTGAAAAGATATTTGCGAGATAATATCTCCAATATGTTGCCTAATGAAGTACCTGGTACATCAGAAGATCAAGCTGATGAGCCTATAGTAAAGAAACGTATTTACTGTACTTTCTGCCAGTCTAAAATAAGACGAAAGGCTAATGCCTCTTGTAAAAAATGTAAAAAAATAATATGTCGTGAGCATAATATTGATATGTGCCAAAGCTGTTTGTAACTAATTTTTATAAAACTTTATGTTCGTTATATTTATAAGATATTTTAATTGTTGATTTTTTATAAAATAATGACTGATTATTGAAGTAAAAATATGACAGAGTGAATGTTAGAAAAAAATGTTGATTTGTAACAGAAGTTTAAAGTTTTTGTTTTTTTTTATGAATAAATGATTACAAAAAAATTGTCTGCAGTATTAATTATTCCAATATATATGTAAATATATAATAACATATAATTTTTTGGAATAAATTAGGAAACTTCAACCTACCACTAATTAAAACACGTGCGTAAATTTTACGCATGACTATCTTTTCCGTACTACACAATATGATTATCATTCTAGGGTTAATATCTTTAATAGATTTTTTTGTTTAAATTATATTCTTTGTATAAATACAGATTATTTGAAGTAAACCTATTTAGATTTTTTTTTATTTTTCGTTTCCTTTTATATGTAATTAGCCCCCTTGAAGAATAATTTTAAGTCTTTTTAGGGTTTCGTAACACAAAACGAACAAAAGAAACCCTTATGGAATCACTTTGTTGTTCGGCCCTCCATCGAGGCCTTTTTTTTCATTGTGAAACGTGTGGAGATATCAAGTTTAAATTAATATAAAATACTACGGTCCTTCGGAGCTGTAAAAAAATTAAGTTGGTAAGTAAAAGCAATAAAAAAAACCCTAGAAACACAGACATTTACTCTGCATTTTTTAATACTCAAAAATAAATCAAAACTTATAGAGTATTTTTTATTAGAATCATGAAAATTTTCCAGAAGGGAGGTCAAAACTTGTTACTGCCCTTTTTTCTAAAGGAGGATATATTTAGGTATATACAAAATTAAAATAATTTACTGGTGATAAGAAACATTTTAATTCCATCAGCAATACTGATAGAAAAATGTGCCAAGTTCTCATTGAACAATTCAGTCAACAATAAAATATTTCAAATGTAAACTTTTAAAGGCACTTTTCTGAATCAAGCTTGCCATTAAACATTTTGTTAGAACAAAATGAAAAATGTTTACAGTTTATTAATAATGTTCGAACTTGGCTTATTCTTTTACACTGAAAAAATATTTATAATAAACGATATTATAATACAAAATTTCAAATTCCTCCCCTAAATTTAGACCGCAATTAAACACTAGATTTTTGAAAGGACAATAATTATGCACAAGCAATTATTTTTCTGTGTCTTTCTGATTTCAATAAAACAGTTTATTTACATGGTCTAGAAGAAAAGTATAGTCATACTTCATTACTTAGTTAACACATTAAATGACATTAATGATTGTATGGAAATATAATGTACGCGCCTGCACGGAAATTGATCGTTTTTCTTTCCATTTCGTAAAACGATTATCTGCAATATAAACAAACAACAATGCATTAAATATATATACACACACACACACACACACACACACACACACACACACACACACACACGCACACACACACACATATATATATATATATATATATATATACTTGGTAACGAAAAAATTCCCTTTCGTGGCAATCATGTAAACAAAATAACTGTATGTTTAGTTATTTTGTTGAATAGTAAAACTGGAAAATATAGAATGAGAATTTAAAAGCCCGGCTAATTTTTTTGAGACCGGCCGAAATTGAAAAACCGCTTATAATAATTTGTGGGTGATGAAACATGTTAAAGTGATTTAAGCAAGTAAAACTATGTGACTGAAGAATTATCATGGCATAATTTTTTTTCAAACCTATAATAAAATTACGTGAAAATAACTTTCCTTGTCTCACTTTTTGGGACTGTTTAATTTAGTTTCTTATTTTAATTCAAAATCCATAAGGATATTGTGAGGTTTAACTGTCCCCACAAAAATGCCCAATGATATATTACAAGAGCGCGCTAACCCTAAAATTATTTTAAATTACATTTAGACAATTTTAGTTATTGGGAAAAAATAACATATTACTCAGAAACGCCCGGCATCGAACACAAAATGGTTCTGTTTTCATGACGGAATATTTTAAATGGCTATATGAACTACAGAGTATTCGAATTGAAAGCAAGTATGATCTGCAAGGCCCAAGTAAACTTTCGATTTCACCTCCAACAATACATTAATATAAGAAATAAATAACTATTATGCATTATACTATCACATTATAATAGAACTTATGAACACATTTTTCGCAAAGTTACTTTAACTTTACATATTTGCAAATAACGAAATAATGTTCAAGTCTTACCGTATTGTATTATTGTCATAAAACATTTATTTCTTGTATTACTATCATCCGCTATTCCATTCGCGTTGTTAGTACCAGCTCCAAATAATGTCTTATGTATTGGCGTTTTTTCCCTTAGTCATTAATTACGTTTCCATTTCACATCGAGCCTTGTTCAGAATAAAACTAATTTATATCTGAGCTTGAATAAAGTATGCACATCAAAACCATCCTTTATTATGATGAAAATAACTTATACGTTACCTTTAACTTGAAAGCAATTTGCCGCGTTAATATCGATAATTTCTACAGTCCTGAAATCCTTTATATGTTTTTTTACAGGGGTCCCGGAAAGCTGGTTGTTTTGTTATTGAAAATATAATAAAGGTGTATTTATATAAATTATAGTGCAATTAAAATAAATTGTATCTGCAAGAGTTATAATGAGTAAATAATTGCTTCGCGCATTTCATAACAAGATTTAATTAAAATACAACACTTTTGTTGGAAATCGGCGTTTTAAAGTAATTCATTAGCGTTTAAAATACTTTCCATTAAATACTTTCAATTTAATATACAACACAATGAAAATGTATAATTACAATTACATATGGTTTTTAATTTACTCTGAGTAATGGTTACATGGCTGGAGGAATAATGGAAAAGATCCAATAATCGACCAGGTTATAAATAAAGTTATTGTTATTACTTTTATATAACTTTACTTCTTCCTAATTTCATATTAAATTCTACCGAGTGGAATTAATAAAGTATTAATTAACTAGATTAGATAATTTAAATATTGTTAAGACGGTTGATTAAAACCTGCAAATGCAAGTGAAAGTCATATCATGGCAATTCGCTACATACCTAGGCATATATGATTTGAATATTGTTATATTTTACTGTCTCAATATATGGCTTAGTATATTTTTCATAGGTATAAAATATTTTGAATATGATCACTGTACTTTTATGGTAAATTTAATTTGGAGACAACGTTAAGAAACAATTTTGGAGATGGAAGAGAAAAGGATGGACTAAATTTTTGTTCGAGCTTTGATGAATACCTTTAGAAATATTTTACGTTACTTAATCTTTCAATCAATCCCCCCACCCTTCCCAATACAATATTAGATCGAAGTACTGAATTTGGTGCCTCAAAAACTCATACAAATATTTTATCACATTGATGTTATTGAAATATATGTGGGTTTATATATTTTACTGTCGTATTAAATTTTAAATTCTTATGTTGAACGTTTTTGAGAAAAGTGGCTGTGATAGACATATGCGTAGAAGCCTGACTTTATACGTGCTTCGTTTTTTT
>JAYKKI010000079.1:9467500-9685000 GCA_039881145.1 Druceiella hillmani | reverse complement strand
ATTCTTAAGAAGAGACTACTTTAAAGCTTTGTAACGTTTCCCGGTGGCAGAAAAGCTATCCTGCGAAAACCTTTGTGCACTGACGTTTTACCTATTTTCTAAAACATTATGGAAATTATATCTAACCTGAGTTATAAACTGAATTTTGCTTGAAGTATCATTTTCGAGCTGTGCTATAAATGTTTCAATTTATTTTTAATGTAATTTCAAAAAAATTAATAAGTGAAAAGTTTCCAAGCCACTGCCCATTGAAAGAATATAGAAATTGTAATAATATAATTAAAGTTACTTTACTGATATATAATCCTATCCTAAAATTGTTTTACTGAATAACTTCACTTGCATCATAAGTAATGTCTGTGGTGTTATACGAGTACCTACATGTGTTGTCCTATCCTAAAGTTTTCTTACGGAATATTTTTTTTGTATCATTGGTAATAATATCTATTTTATTATGCAAACACCTCCATATATTATCCTGTTCTAAAGTTCTTTTACTAAAGACACTATTTCGTATGATGCAAATGAAGTTATCATTTGCATCCTACTTAAAAATGTCTATTGTGTCTTGCGAGTCATTTTACATAAAACATTTTTACAGGAATGAAATGAAACAATACTACAATTTTCTGTAATTAAATCGATTTTGTTATAATCGTCCAAAAAACTTTTTTTGCCAAATACTAACTTAAAAAATATTAAGTTTTAATATTTTTATATATTAAAACTTAATATATACAAGTGTATCTCAAAACGGAATGAGATGGAAGAAAATTGTATTGATTATAATCGTCTTATTTTATACTGATGAACCTATAAACGACGACATAGTACACTAATTTTATAATACTAGAATACAAACAACCAAATTCATTACATTTTCACTCTGAAATATTTATCAAAATACTCACAACATACACGGTCGGCATTGTGAATTTCATCGTTACGTATTAATGATACAATATTTCAAAGTTTGATTTCAACAAAAACTTGTCGCACCCAACAAATTACATGAATTCCGATTAAAGCAAAGTTTCAGATTCAAATTGTTATTGTGTCATTCAACGTGTGTTCAGATGTCCCCACCGCATAAAGTAGCTTGTTAGTATTTATGAAAACACGTGTTAAATTTGTGATGAGATTCAACCTTTGTTATATGTCAATTACAATATTTGAAAGCTATTTCATTCAAGTTTGTCCTGATAGGGTACAGTTTATTTTACCATTGTTTGATGTCAAGCTAATTTAATATTTCTAGATTTCCGTTAAACCGGAATTCACATTTGCGTTCACAAGCTGTTCTTATTCTTTCTCTATAAGAGATTATTTGGCAAATTTTTGTTTATAATATCACGGAAAAACAAAGATTTAAAGAAACAAAGATTTTTGAGTGCAGCATGATGTAAGACGTTTTTAAAAATGCATTAGAAAAAGTTGGGTAACCTTTTTTGAGACGGCATATCATAAATTAGCAATAGAGCACATTAACCCCAGATATACATACATATATATATATATATATATATATATATATATATATATATACATATATATGTATATATATATATAGGAAATTTTTGAGGGTGGAAGTTACCTGTATATTCTAATCGTGAGATGTCATTTAACTTCATAGTATCGCGTGCTGATTCTTTTTGTACTTTTGCCTCAGTAGTTTTTAATATCCGATATTCCCTTAGTTTAAAATTTTGCAAATTTACTTATTTGTAGTGACAATGTTATATTCAGTGATTTTTTCTTCACCGATGTGATAATCACAATAGTGTTTGAAAGAGGATAATTAGTTGTCTAAACAATATATAATAAAACGATACAGAAGCTTTAGCGCTTTCTGTAGTAAGGGAAATAAATATAAATACATACTTCACTATAGACCGGTAGTGATGCAAGTACCCGGGTGCCAGCAATACTCCCGAAATATCAGTAGAGAAAATGTTTTGTCATAATAATAAAAAAAAAAAAAAATATATATATATATATATATATATATATATATATATGTATATATATATATATTTATATATATATATATATATATATATATATTTTCTTTTTTTTTTTGGTATTTCCTCAAAATGACGAAAAAGAAATGAAATAGAAATATTCTGAAGACAAAGCGTAGATGAGTGTGGTCTTTTTCGGGTAATACGCGTTACGATCATGATAGTTTCCAAAGGCAGCAAAGGCCATTTGTAACCTAATAGACATCTAGTGACTCCAAGAAAAAAAATTTGCTATTTGAACAAAATCTAATAAACTATCTTTGTTTTTCCCTTAACGTATTTTTTCAAACATCGTGAAACAGCCTTAACTAAACACTCCAAATCAAGAACTCAAAAATATGAAATAAGTGATGCGGGTATGATTTTACAATAAGTATTATAGGATGTCACGATTCGATTTTATGTCTTATAAATATGTCTGGATCTTATTTTAGTTAATATTCCTTAATCGAAAATGAAACTGTTTATTTATTTTAAGATTTTTCTTTTACTTATGACACCATCATTATTAATAAAGAACATATGAATTTTACGTAAAGACAGTCGTTAAAAAAGTAGTAAATAAAAAGATGAAACAACATGAATTTGACACAAATAATATACATTAAATTCTTTGTATGCTATTAGAGATGACGCCAGGCAAATCTATGCACTAATGTAATTAGTTTTCTATATGGAAACATTGGAATAAATATACGTACGTCACTTCCGATATCACATTTTAGTCCTGCATTTTCTTGACTCCACATTGATTTATTTATATCCACCATTACGTTCAAATGAAAAAAATCATTTGAACGTAATGATTTTGAGAACAGTTTGAACCGAGTTTCCATTCATGAAGTATTTATGTATCGTTTTTAAATTTGTCTTTATGATGATATTATTATTTCGTTGGATATTATTTTTCTAAATATGGCACCTTGTCAATGCAATGTTGTGATATTTTCTGTACTTGTGGTATTTTACTTCTATAGTCCGGGAATGGATACAAGTATTAATTTGGTAATAATATAAACATTCGTTACTTGCATTTTTCCGCTATCTTCATACATTGTGTTATTGCTAATATTACAATTGATATTTTTTTAGGGGAACCTTCCTCGTTATGCAAAGTAGCTACGCAGATTCCAAATTTCTCACAGTTATTGATTTCGTAATTATCACCCGCTGTTACGTGAGTACAGTACAACATTTAAAAGACGATTGGATCGATTTGAGAACATTTCATTTTCTCAAATATTAGATTAAAATTTTATATAATTCAATCGATATAAAGAAGACGATTTAATGCCAGATATGGTAAATATTAATTTTTAAATGATTACAATTGATCAAATACATGCTTTTAATATTACATACTTAAAAGACGATAAAATATGCAATTATATTTGAAATAACCTCGTTTTCAGCTTGTATCGATTGCAGTTTATTGATCACTTCAAAATATATTTTAGCGCAGAATTCACTTTAAATATTTTCTTATCCAAGCATACATTTGAAGTAAATTTACTCTATAGTATTTTATTTATCACAACGTGAGTTGATCAATAGGACGAGGAAATTATTACCGAGCCTTTGTATCGTAGAAAAGCAAAATCGTGATGGTTGAATATTCATGGCTACTCACATTCCACACAAACGATAAATTTGTTTGAAATTGAATATTTAGCCAAACAAATTTACTGCAGTTTTCTGCATTTCCTGAGAAGTGTGTCTGCGGATGACAGAGATATTTTATAATTTAAATTTATATTTAGTCAAATATGTTCACCTGCGATAGGGCAGAAAGCAACCAACATACGTTTTTAATAATTTTGCAAATATTCTTCTTCCACCGCTGCAGTTAGTTTTCAGGGATTTCTTTTACTCGAAAACGCCATTTATCAAGTATCTAAAGAGCGGACGGAAAGGTACTGTTCAATATCAGGCATCGCCCCTGAAATTAATTTTACAGATTTAGCGTTATTTTTAAACTAATATTATTGACATGTTAATTACGTTTCGAATATAGAACATGATTTATATAAACAGTTTTGTATATTACGAATCAGAATCAATATTTCAGCTTACCATCGAGTATCATATGTTAGGTTTTGTAGAAGTGCTTTATGTGGTGCATGATAAAAACTTGTTTCTTATGTAGAAAAATTTACTTACAAGATTCGTTACCCTAAAAGGAAAAAATAACCCCAATAATATCACTCACTTATTAGCCACGTGTCTGTTGGTAATAGCTGTTTTTCCTAAAGACCGTTTAACGTATATTCTTGACTTATAGCATAATAATAAAGCATATTAGCCAGTGTATAAAATGTTGAATATATTAATGTGAAAAAATTTATATTATCAAATTACTCGAAATATGTTTTTTCCGATTTTGGATAACTTTTCGGAAATGTATAAAAAATAAATCTTAAGGCCTCGACAGATTTTCACAACGATTACAAGACTTTTCACTTTACAATATATATTCTACAAAACTACCTGTCATATGAGATTCAACCGACAGTTGTTACGAAGTGGTCAGGTGCGAGAGAAAGTTAATTTTAATTTAATTTCATACCTTGTATAGGAGCAGCTACATAGTATCGGAGTACACTTCGATACTATGTCACTAAGTCACTTATTTAATTAATCACGGTTTATGTTTAACGAGATTTAAATATTATCATACAAATAAATTTAAAACTAATCTTATTATTAATAACTTCTGAGAAGCATTTTAATTTAGAATTATGTAATTTAAAATTGTGGACTTGGCGCAATTTGTTTTCGTGACCATAGAAATAAAACAAGTAAAATCAATATGGTTACAAGAAATGAAAAGATATTTTACCCTCATTTTTATTTAAGACACTCAGGAAAGGAAGTGACCTCAGTCACTTAAAACCAAATGTTAATAGAAAAAGTTTAAATCCTCTTAATAACCGCAGTTCGAACTTTAATCACTGCTGTGAAACGTTAAAAAATTTATAAACTTGAGTGCGTGATTACTATATTTCGGGAAGTTGGAAACAAATAACGAAATATAATTTTTTTAATCATGAATTAATTAGCTATATTTCGAATAAGGACATAAAACTAGTTTGCGCATAACATATTTTACAAGTATATGAATTAACTTAATTGTTATATAAAATTATACCCCTTATACGCACTTTTAGATGTCTAGCATCTTTTGTTTTTCATTTACTTCTTATTACGTAAGTATTAGAAATAGCACTTATGGGTTTAACTTTATGATAGTTCAATATATTTGAAAAATAATATAAGAAAATATTTGTAATGCTGAAGTTTTCAGAAGCAGATTTCAGAGGTTTGAAAATAAATATAAGAACAAAATATTTGTGGAAATTCCATTGAACTTTATTTAATTTTCTTTTGCATACGAAACGCAACCGAATTACGTACGAGCACTAAGGCCTATACTCATGTATCAATGCTCGTACAAACGCCCATCTTAAAAATCAAGTATTTTTTAATTTTATCCTTTTTTAAACTATTCAATTTAAAAATTATTTTTACGACTTTTAAATTTTTTAGTACCATCTTTCCAGAGCGAATGGTTACACAAACTATAATAAATGTTAGCATCTGTTTGCAGCATCCTCAGTGTAATTATTTTGCACCCGGGGCGTTAGCCATACTCGCCCATGCAAACTGCTTCCGACGGCAGGAAACGAAATGTACGGGAAAACTCACATCGTAGTTGCTTCTTGCACTATATTTTCGAGTATTTCCACGATATGAAAGAATAAAAAGACCAGGATATAATTTTTTTTAAATTGTATATGTTTACATTGTATTTCCTCCGTTTATTATTGAAATAATAAACAGAGGAAAAAAATCAGTCGAGTTTAAGTTAAACTACGCGCAATGAATGTTTCGTACTAATGTATGTAATTGTTAGAGTTGAAACTTATATTTCCTTTATTTTTCAAATAAATGGTTATACAATAAAATACATAGCGGTAGACTTAAAAGTAGCAACAGGCGATGCGCAGCATCAGTCTGTCTAAAAAAATAGTTTCACATTAATAACCATGAAAACTGAGTTTCACCGTATTACCGGCTACAGACTAATTAGTGTTTGAATTTTTTTAAAATGTATAAATTTCGTATACTATTTGAAGCACAAAACTTAAATATATAAATTGAATCTCATCGTAAATATTGATTGTATAATTTTAACATGGTATTATATTAATAAAATTGCACAATTATATGATTTTAAATCTATAACACTTTGAGCTACGTAACATTTATCCAACAACATATTAAATAATATCAAACATTTATACCTTCATTTTGCAGATTATATCTATGATTGAAAAGCTTATAACATTTAAATCCTAACGAGAATTTTACCTAAGTTTACCTATTTTCTTAGAATTACTAAGTTTAAAAAACCGCAAGAAATATTGAGAATAAACAGCCTGAAAGTCAAGCTCATGCATATGATTAAGTCATGCGAGTTAATAAGAAAATCAATGACTCGTTTTTTAATGGGAACAGCTAAGAGTTTCCATTTTAACACCCTCATCATTTTTTTCCTCTTTCATCACTTTATAGCAAATAAATAATGCATAAATTTCAAGTATAATTTGAAACATAGTACTTTTTCTATAAAGAAAATGGACAAAACCAACGACCGATTTTTTTCCTAATAGTCAAGTTAGAAGAATAACATTTAAGCCATATTTAACATAAAGACGTTTAGAAATGTCATAAAAATCCAATAATTAAAAACAATTCGTGTCACACTAAAAATATTTATATAAGTTTCAAAATCATTATGAAATATTCAGTTACAATAACGTATTGACGTCACGAACAGATGGATTTAGCAACTGGAATGAGCATAATAGTTAAAAGGGTTAAACATAGAAGAGCATACATGAAACCAACTTGATTGCTGACAACAGAGAAGCTGGAATTCTAATAGAACCATATTTTATTTAAATCAATTTATTTTGTGGCTGATAAATTGAAATGTATTATTTATGAAATATCGTATTAAATATTTATATATATATATATATATATATATATATATATATATACACACATATATACATGGGTTATTCAGGTCTATAATATTTTCCAATATATTGTCAAAACAAATATTGTTGTTAAAATATTATGCACTTATTCTTTCCTACTGTTTATATCTGTTACACCAGTACAGAGAATTATCACTTTCTTTGCTCCGATTGCTATTTCTTGTTGCATCCAATGTCGACTCTCACTCCTTTTGCCACATTGCTATCATAGATAATAAAGCTATATTTGAAATATCATTATTTCAATTCGTCACGCTTTAGTTGCATTCCGTCTCTTGCTATCAAACACACTAGCATATGTGAAGGGGACTATACCTATTTATGACAGACCATTGATGTCTGGATTACCTTTGAATTCCATTTCTTGATAGACAAAATGATCTCCCAACTCAATAGCAGCTGCATAGAGGATCGACAATTTTGACAGGCCATTAATGTTATGGTATCGTTTTAATTCTGAGATTAAATTTTTGTAATAAATTAAGAATTCTATACGTCGAAACTATGCAAATATTTTTTCGTATAATTTGAAATATCTCAATCATTGAAATTTACTTTGTTACCTTGGACGCAGATTATGAAATTCAGTTAATTACAACCATCCGGAATTCTAACTCGATTTATGACACCGAAAGCGATTGACTAACTCGATTATCTTATTGCACTGTAAATTTCCAATCTATGTCGACACAAATTCCTGGTATCTAATAACTTATATATATATATATATATATATATATTTATATATATATATATATATATATATATATATATGTACATATATATATATATATATATATATATATATATATATATATATATATATATATATATGTATATATATATATTAAAATAATTATTGATTTATTATGAGACGGACATATTTCCTAATATGTTTGGTTGTTTGGTGTATGATAGTTTATTACGTATTTTTTTTATTTTAATGGGAAATTATATATTATCATGTAAAGAAAAGCTGAAATATATTATTTTAAGATAAGATTACATTAATGATTTATCAAGAATGAAAACAAAGTTGATATTTGTTCAAAGAAAGAAAACTGGGTAATATAAAAACCTTGTATTAAATCAATATGCTACTAATCCTAACCAATGTAATAAAGCAGAGAGGTGGTTATTTATTTGCTTTGACGTCTCAACAACTAAGTTGATATAACCAAAGTACTCTGGCGAATAACTACAGTTAACCAGGTCTTCTTGTAAATATCAACATATAACAGTGGAAATTCATATACTGCAAAAACATATTTAAACTATGAACATATTAACAAACTTGTTTGGTATGGGATAGAAACAATATTTAACAATACACATACACAGCATACGAATGAAAATGTACCAACTCTTTCTGACACATAATTAAATGCAGACTGAAAATATTCTCTACTCCTGAAACTCAGGTCTAAAGCTACATAAATTATTAACTATCATTCCAACATGAAAAATAATAACTATTTGTTATTCAAGTAATGGGTATTATACAGAACCAAATATTTTTCATCTGTTAGAAATCATATTTGTCATGTGGTAATCCCAATGTTTAAAGGAATAGGGTTCGATACATTTGCAAACCAGTAATTCCATTAAATATAACTTTTTTAGAAAAATTGTTATGCAAATATTTTCGATATTCTGTATAATACAAATCGATACAATTAAAAAAGACTATTATGGTATTGGTTCACAATTTAATTCTATCCAATCTGATAAAATAAATAAACCTATTTTTAAGGGCGTCTTCCGCAGACTAACAGAATATATTAGAACTAACTTATAGATTAGTCTTGGTTTCATAAAAATTCATAATTTGACAAGGAATAACAATAAAATGATGTTAGAATGCCTTCAGTTCACGCTAATATTACTTTTAATAACTAAGAAAGTTCACTATCTAACCAGATATTATATACTTATGGCCTTTATATTTTTACTACATGGTAGAAAATTCATTTTATGGGAAATATCTCAGGTAAACCCTTGCATTATTTTAAAAATAACTAAAATAACAATTGAAGATTGTCGCACAATAGAACATATTACAAATGAAGCTTTTGTTTATAACGTTGTAATTAATTATGGAGGAATTTATCATTATGAATAAGAAAATTATGACTTTTATTAAATAAACCTGTATTAAACCTCATTAAAATTCTATAATATTTTATTATATAACTATTCTTTATCAGTTTTTTTGGCATAATTGTGACTTGAGGAAAATCTATCGTAGATTATGATATATTCTTCCGTTTATAGACACACGACATTATAGTTTTCTTTGTCAGAAATTTATTATAACAAATTTTTGTATTAGGAAATATAATCTTAGGACTCTTCTCATTTGCACATTTAGTGGATTTAATTTCCTTGATTCTTCTCTAACCGTGTTCATAAAAACAACTGGATAAAACTGAAATTAAAATATTGAAATTACTTTTTGATAAAAATGAGAAGGCCTGTGAGAAGATAATATTATTTAGAATATTAATAATTCAGCATTTAATATTGTCAATAACGGGACATGATATTTAAATATTTTCTTTTGGGATTAAAATTTTTTTTTTTTATTTGAACCTGTAATTTTTTTCCAATATCTCACACGTAAATTTGCCAGTGCGTACAATTTTTTTTTGTAATGAACGTGAAGTCGACTATAAATTGAGGCAAGAAATATTCCTAGAACCTGAAGTGATATTTGAATCCGTGCGTTTTCTGGGATATTGTAATCGCTTAAACTTCATTATCATTTGAGAATGATAGCAAAGTTTAAGCAGTTACAAATCCCAGAAAATCCGTCGATCCTGCTAAAGACAGATTCTTAATAAAATTTAGTCATCTTCAAGAGCACTTCAGTATCCTCGTGGAAAACTAATTTATTTAATAGCGTTTAGTTCAAACCAAAAGCGAGAAGTAATTTCGATGATACGAATACATTCTCTTATATTTTTGATTAACCCAGATATTCTTTACAAATTTAAGGACGACATTGCTAATTGCTCAACCAATTTTATAGCTACGGATGCATAGGGATGATTCTCTTTTTATGGGTAAAGACACTTAACTCAATAACCGTAATTTGAAAGAAAAAAATTGTGAAGTATTACTACGAGTTCTTTAGTTCGGTGGTAGCATATTATTAAAAACAAAATCTGGTTTTGTGTATCCTACCTTGCTATAGACTACAAAATTTCGAAAGGTGCTCAAACTGGAATGTGATAAACACTTATGAGGTATTAGGACCAGTCAAAACTAGAACGCGTGTTTCACGTGAAACGTACTATAGACGATTCATAAATTTCTTTTTTCTTTACCAATAATTCTAAACTTTTTTCTTTACCAATAGTAAAAATACATTTAAAAGTATGTAACAAAAGTATTATTCAATAATACCTCAGTAATATTTGATGGTCAGTGACTACAAGACACTTCGATAAAGTAGAAGAACTGTAGACCAAGTGATAGCCAAATATAAAATTTAAAAAATCAAATATTAAAAAAATTACGATTCTTGTTCACGTTTCAACTCAAATTAATAACTGTAATATCGGAACAGAGCTTAATACATTTTAATACAAATTTGTTATGCCAAACTTTCAAAGATGATTATAAAATTCAATAAGCACATAAAAATTTCTCGTATAAGAATATTAATAAAATTATTGACGAAGACGATAGTTTTATTAGTACCACATAAACATTTGATATTTTTCCTATAAGTACAAGACAATATTTTCGGAGATATTCAATATGTTAGAAAACAAAATGTTTACAGAGGAAGTGGAAATAATTTCAGTTTTGCTGCTAGCTATACTATTTAGGGACAGGTCCAGAAAATAGAAGTGAATTTTGGTTCTGTAAAAACGGCTATGCTAAAACAAAGGAGAAAAGATTAATAAATATTCGTATTTTCAGTATTAGAACACTCATATCCTTGAATGATAATTTAAGGATATGTGTACCCAGATGGGTGTTCGAATACTGAAATGTCGTAGACTCTAATTTACTGACAACGTTTTGGTTGTTAGTTGATTGAACTATTATTTACTGACAAGTTTGGTTGACTTTCCAGTAATCGTAATATTTAATTTTTTATTTATTTATCTCCAATATTCACATTTTTGGTGACTTTGCCACAAGATTAACCTGTTCTAGTCAACCAAAGCAGATGATGTAAAGTATGTATATTGCTGGAGAATGAAAGGTTCGGCGGATATAAAACTAATTTAAGAAGGAAAAATCATGTAAAAATTAAACAGAATAAATGCAAGTCAGTTTCCCAATTCTAGGCAAGCCATACCAACAACAGTTAAAGTCTCAAGTTTTGACGCAATAAATTTATAGGTTTTGTGTTTTAACGAGTATGAAACGGGTAATATATATATATATATATATATATATATATATATAATACGTGATTTCACAAAGAATCAAATACAATTTATGAGCTCAATAAAAAAAACAGGTTACTAAAACTTACATTTTTGTATTAAAAACTGTTTATTAAAAATAAAATTAGCGATAAACATATAAGTTTTTAGAAACGAATTTAAAGAATAATCAATAGCAAACCGTAGTTTTTAAATCTTTAGCCATTGCCTGAAGTAATTAAAAATAAGCTATCAAATAATGTTCACATTTTTTCAAGGTTGTCTAAAACAACGGGACAACAATAACCTAAACTTTCTTCAATTGTTGGTTGCAAAAATATACAGGAATCATGAAAACTAACACACTAAGCTGAATATACACCGTACATCCGAACTATGCCGAATGTTTCCATCTTCAGATGTTGCTACATGAAATACGGGGACAAACAAGTTTATAGATCTCAAGACTGTCAACGGTTATTTAAGCCACATGTACAGAGAAGCATGCCAACACTTAGGACTACTGGAAAATGACAACCACTGGAAATGAATACTAAAGAAGCCTCACTCACAGTCCCAGTTGAGAAAATCAGAGACTTCTTTGACATAATTCTAATAACAGATAACTCAGCTGTACTTCAAAGAGAGTATGAGTTATGACATATTACACGATTGAGTTGAACAAGCTCATCCAGAACTGGCCATCGATCCAACGACGACATGTTCAATGAAACATTCATTCGCCTAGAATATAAATGTTTAGCAATAAAAAACCAAACCTTACTACAACTAGAATGCCAACACAACGACAAGGTTCTTTCAGTGTGCTAACTTTGAAATTTAGAAGGAAAAAAACTACAACATCAACGAAGTACTTCATTACTACATACTACATTGCTTCCAACAAACCACTCCTCAATGGCAGTAAAAAAAAATTTGCAATTTTATTATGGATCGGACCAACAACAGCGCTGGCGGAATTATTTACTTGAACGCACCAGGCGGTACCGGGAAAACATTTCTAATAAATCGATTGCTGGCAAAAATACGTGCTAAAAAGACATTGAACTTGCATTGGCATCATCCAGCATTGCTGCCACACACTTATGGAAGGACACACTTATATGAAGGACAAGGTACTATTATGGAAGGAGAAGAACTGCCCATTCCATCTTGCAACTACCATTGAATATAGCCAAGGAAGAACTCCTAGTATGTAAAATTCCAAGAGCATCTGGACGGGGTGAACTTCTGAAATAAGCTAAAATTATCTTCTGAGATGAATGCATAATGGTACGTAAAAATAATTCAAATCTATGGAGAGAATATTACAAGACTTGCCAGGATACTCTGAAGTGATGGAAGCAGGTCCATTCATACTCTCAAGATATTTTCGACAAACACTTCCAGTTATCCTAAGTCACCATCAGCAGACGAAATCAATGCATCCTTAAAAAATTACATCTCTGGTCGCTCATACAAATACCGCAGCTAACAAAAAATATGAGAGTTGAACTATTAAAAGACAAAACGACAGCATATTTTGTTCAAAAACTTTTATAAATAGGCGAAGGCATATGTCCTACTGACCAGATGATCAGTTTCATTGAACTCAACAGTGATTTCTGTAAAATAGCCACTACTGAGAACGAACTCATCGACCAAATTTATCCAAACATTGTCCACGACTGTGTCAATCCGGAGTGGCTATTTAGAGGGCAATTTTGGCAATTAAAATAATATTGTCTACGATATCAGCTTTAATATTCGAAAGAAAATTCCCGGTAAAGAAAGAATGTACAAATTGATCGACACAATGGTAAACGTTGAATTAAGTATCAAATTCATTTCAGAATTGTTAAACTCTTTGCAAGTACCAGAAATTTCGTTATACTGCCTTCGACTGAAAATTGGATCTCTGATCATACTACTCAGAAATTTTAACTCACCAAAACTATATAATTGAACAAGATAATTGAAGATTATTGAAGCCGAGACCGAACTTATTACTAAAAAGGACAACGTACACACAATATTTATTCCCAGAATACTATTGATCTCTACTGAACTGTTATTCCAATTTAAAAGACTGCAACTTCTAATTAAATTAGCCTATAGTTTTAAAATTAACAAAGCGCAAGGATAAACTTTAAAACATTATGACATCGACCTCAAAGAATCCTGTTGCTCTCGAATAGGAAATTCAAAAAATATGTACACATATACCCCGGATAACAATATTTTTTCAATAAAAATTGTTTACAACTTACATTTTAAAGTTTATTCTTTTATTATAACTACCACACAATCAACTCCCTGAGCGAAGCCAGGTACTCCAGCTAGTAACGTGAATACAAACACCGAACTACCTGCATAATCCATTTTTATTTTTGTTTAAATATACTTGTAGGCATCAACATGTTAAATAATACTCAAATTTTACAAAAGCTACTTTTTTTTAGTGCTGCGTGATATTCTATGGAGTTATACTGTAGGCACCTTAACTTTTGGATTATTTAAATAATGTATCTCAAGAGCGGAATAAAATGTAAAAAAAATATTTGTAACCGTCTGGTTTTGTGCTCAGGAACTATACAAGAAAGCCATTTTAACGATATCCGTATACACGACTTTATGTTTTACATTTTCAATCAAGTATTTATTGTTTATATTTAATCAACTGTGATCGGATATAAATAATATATTTCGCAATGAATGGTAATGTGAATTTGAATTTTTTAAGGTTTTATATTTTTGTCTAGAATATATTTTGAAGATAATATCAGCTTGTGAATTATATAATTAACCGAGTTTTTTACCATTTGCACCATTTTTGTCTGGACTACTCATTCACTTTATTTATCGTAATTAAGCCTCCTACAACTTTTCACCTTGCATTGAAATCAAACCATGCATTGAACTTTCTACATAAAACAACAGATGGACGGACAGCGAGTTGATTACATAAATGTAGAGTTTTTTACCATTCCAATACGGAGGCCTAACAAAGAACATCCCTGATACATATAACGAATGATAATAGACACTTTAGAATTTAATATGTTGCAATAATGTATTACAGAGGGTGCAGCGTTTTTAGGGCGGCAGGTTAACTAATTTAAATTATTCGATAAAACGAAGGATTTCACTGTTTATTGAGTAATCGAGATACGCATTTAAAAAATAATAGTCCTTGTAAAAAAACTACATGCTTACTAGTGCAAAATGAGCTTCGAGATTTGATACTGCAATATTTTGAAATAAAATTATAACGAGTAGAACGCTGTAAAATTAAGGCTGTTGGAGGCAATTATATGACAAGCAAAATATAAGTACAGTCCATGTAAATGATGAAAACTACTAACGCGACCAGTGGTAGAATGATGAAAGCGTCAACATTGAAACTTTCAGTTTTCAAGCATGCTTTTCTGGAGCTTGCAGCTTTGAAAATAAATTTTACATTATACGAATAGTGTGAATTAGTGCGGCTTATGCAACGTCACGAAAATGTGTGACAAATGTGGGTAATGTTTTGAGAGTGGGAATAGCTCACCAGTCTATATTGGAGAGATAGTTTATTAAATGATTATTCAGTGGCTAAATTTATTAAAGGATTATTGTGTATAAAATTTTATTTAATTATACATAAGTTCTCTATGTAAAGTATAAGTTTATTTAATTTAGAAATACAAATATAAGAATTTAAAAATATAAACACAAAATTAAAAAATTAGATAATGGATAAATAACGAGAAGTCCGGTATGTTCTTGTAAGTAATTTCATGACACAGAGTGATTTCATTAATTTGCAGGTATTTCACTTCAAGATGGCAACCATCAACAAGATATTCAGAAACTTGAAAGCACATTTCGCGAATATTAAATTTAGCCACATTTAGGTTTATGGTTTTAAGTATACTTAGAAATTAATAACCTTAGGCATATTTTAATTCGAAATTTCTTTTAATTTTCTAAAGCACCAATTTATATAAGTAACATTATATTATTTCGCATTCTTGTAAAGTACTACAGAAGTTTGGGATCATAATTCACGAAGTTTTGAGTATTTGAATTTGTAGAGCTGCAAGACAAAATGTTACTAAATTAAATGATGTAAATGTTTGAAGAGCGTATGCAGGAAAAATTAAACTTTGGGGAAAACACGAGAATAAATTATCAAAGTATAGTGTCGAGAATAAATTATCATTTTATTTCCATAATTATTTCACAAGGTTTATATGACTTATAGAAATATTCATAATATAAATTTTAAAAATTGTTTGGTAGACTCCAAGATATAACATAATGTAAAATATTATTAAAACATTAAAAAAATATATAATAAAAATATGGAAATGACTTTACGTGTAAATAGAAAAGTATAAGGGTACAGAAGGAATCGGGGTTCAGGAAAGGCAATATTTTTTCACTCTAACTTTGAAAACATTTATCGGGGCTATTTTCAGGGTATCAGAATCTAGTCGATTCAAAAATTTCTCTTCTTGGACTGTAAGGGAATTTTCGTAAAAGGTAAAGGTATGGGAATAAATAGCAAAAGTAAGCCTTCAGAGCGTTACCCAAGGCCGTGAAGAGACAAACCTTTAAATCTACCAACAGGATAATTTGTACTCTTCATTATTTCTAATATAAAGTAGTGTATGTACATATATAAAATTGGCAGCGATTGCGAATCTTCAACCACTTCAGATATGACCTGTGTTTAGAAATATGATTTTATGCAAACACCTTGTTTTGAAATTATTCTAAACAAAAAGGGCTTTTTGTCAATGTGAACAATATGCGAATATAATCAGCAGCGTGAGTTACAGGTAGGAAAAAATGCTATTCAAATATTAGTTGCTAATTTCATTTCAAGATTACACAGGTTCATTTACAGAGTACAAAATAAAAAAAATCCTAAGTAATAATCCACTCTCAACCACGTCGAACATGTTAAGAAAAGACGAAATAAAATTTCCGTTCCTAATCTTCATATATCACGAAAGTAAATTATTAGCTTTAAATATTGACTTTCATTGTAAAGCAATCGTAACATAAATACAATAGAACACCATACCTGTTTACAAATTACTTTGAAATTTATCGTAACATTCCATATTCTACCATTAAAAATATGCATAAAAGCGAAATAAATAGCAAAATCTTCGTTATCGTAAAATATACGCGATGGAAAAGCTTTCAAAAATCTGAATTTGTGCTACTTTTATCGTAAAATTGATTTTACTGGATTGAAGAACTCGACTTTAGTGACCCACGCGTTCACAGCTGCGTTTTAGGATGCTGAATCTTCTAATATGTCTGCACGTGGCAAGTTTATATCATTCTGAAAAGGTCAATAAATTTTGCAGAATGAAATAAACATAATAGATCACTTCTGAAATGGTTGAAGATTCGCAATCGATGCTGATTTCATACATGTACTTATATTTTTATTTTATACAATAAAAATATTCAGAGTCCAAATTTATCCTATTGGCATATTTAAAGGCTTGTTTCTTCACGGTCTCGGGTAACGCTCTGAAGGCTTACTCTTCCTATTTATTCCCAAACGAGGTATGTTTGGGAATTATTACCTCTTATGAAAATTTTTTTAAAGTCCAAGAAGAGAAATTTGGAATAAATTAGACTCTGGCGCAATGAAAAGGGCCTAGATAAATGTTTTCAAGGTTGGAGTGAAAAAATTTCCTTTCCCAAACCATAATCCTTTTGTACTTTTGTCCTTTTTTATTTACATCTGAAGTCATTTCCATATTTTTTTTTCAAATTTTTTGTTTTCTTTTTTTAAGTGTTCTACTAATATTTTGCACTGAAATATATCTTACGGTCTAACCAAAAATTTTTCAAAATTTATTGTTATTTTTGACTGGGAAAGATTGTTCCTATAAGTCCACCATATAAACCTTCAATTAAAGTTCTGAAATAATTAAAGAAATTAATATTTTGATAATTTATTCTCGAGTTGTCTCCAACATTTCATTTTGTGAATTATGATCCCAAATTTCTGTAGTACTTCATCAGAATGCGAGTAACGTTACTTGTATAAATTGATGATTTGAGTGAATAGAGTAACGTTACTTATATATGCTTTAGAATACTAAAATAAATAAATCGAAATACGTTTAAGATTATTAATTTCTAAGTATACTTAAAGCTATAAACTCTAAATGTGTCTGAATTTAATACTAACTAAATATGGTTTAAATTTCGTGAATATCTTGTTGGCGATTGCCATCGTGAAATAAACTACCTGTAAATTAAGGAAATCACTCTGTGTCATAAAATATTTACAAGAACATACCGGACTCCTTATTGTTTATCGATTATCTAATTTTTTAATTTTGTTTTTATTTCTTTAAACTCCTATATTTGTTTAATATATTTGGCGTTAATTTTGTAGAAATTCATTATTCACACTAAAATGAAACTACGTGATGTAGTATTATTTCTACTTTCTTTCATTTCTTTACCACGACCTAGGTTTCATTGTATTACAACATCTTTGCTAATATCCCACCTGAAGATGTTGTAATACAACGAAACCTAGGTCGTGGTACAGAAATTAAAGAAAGTAGAAATAATACTACATCACGTAGTTTCCTATATTTGTATTTTTAATGAAATAAAATTATATCTGTGACCTGAATACAAAGCTACGGGAAGAAGCTGTTATTATGTACTTTACATAAAGAATGTATGTATGATTAAATAAAGTTTTAAGCGTCGCCACTAAAATAATCACTTAATAAATTTAGACACTATCTCTCCAATATAAACAGGCGCTTATTCCCACAACATTACCCACATTTATCACACATTTTCATAACGTTGCATAAGCCGCACTAATACACACTAATCATATAATGCAAAATTTGTTTTCAAAGCTGCAACCGGCAGCGCAGCATGTTTGAAATCTGCAAGTCCCAGTCTTGATGCTTTCACCATTTTACCACTGGCCGCGTCAGTAATTTTCATCATTTCCATGCACTGTACTCATATTTTGCTCCTCATATAATTGCCTGCAACAACCAATATTTTACGACGTTCTATTCATACCATAGTTGTAGCAATTTAATTATAAAAAAACTCACACTATTGAATATCGGAGCACATTTTGTAAAAGTAAGCACGCAGTATTTCTTACAAAGAATATTTACATGGAATATAATAATACTGCCGCATTAAAAAAAACGATTCACTCTCTGTAGTATATTATTGCATAATATTAAATTCTAAAATGCCTGTTATCATTCGTTATATCTTTCGGGGATGTTCTTTGTTAGAGTTCCGTAACAGAGTGTTAAAAAAAAGATACGTTTATGTAATAACCTTGCTATTTGTCCATATGTTGTTCAATGTAGAAATTTTAATGTAATGCAGAAAAGTTTGTTTTCAATGCGAGGTGAAAAGCTGAGATTTGTAGAGTTATAAAAAATGGAGGCTTAATTACAATGGATAAAGTGAATAGAGTAGTCTAGACGAAAGTGATGCTAATGGCAAAAGACTTGGTGAATTAGTCGTTTTTTCATTTTATTTTCGAAGCTCTCGTAGCTCTCTCATTTCTTTCGCCCTGAACTTTTTAGTTTCGTGGATTCCTTTTGGCGGAAACTTTCCTCTGATTTGCAGTTCCTGTAATTTTGAGTACATATAAAATTCATATAGTTCAAAGGCTAGATATGTAATCGCTTTTCGTCGTTTTTTTTTTAATTTTCCTTCGATGCTAACTTAGCTCTCGCATCTGTTAGACTTTGAACTTTTTAGGTTTATTGGTATTCTGTCAGAGATTTCACCTGCTTTGCATTTTTTATTATTCTGAGTATATTTACGATTCATTTGAGACGATATCTTTAATTTTTTTATAAGGTTCCATTTTATGATGATTTTTATGTTTCCTAATAGCGCTGCTCAATATCTTCACAATTGTACCCAAATCAACAAACTTGCTAACCGCATTTTCACGCTATGTTAATACTAATTTCAACTTTATACAACAATCACACGCATGCACCTATACCAATCAATGACGTCACAGGCAAAAAATATTGTACCAGAAACACAGACAGATATTTTTTTTTCGGCTATGAGTTCAACCATCCTTAACGCATTATTAGTCTCATATTTATTAGAGGTTGAAATCTTTACCTATTTTGTAACACGAGAAAATTTGTCCAAATAGATCTTTTCACGCAAAAAAATTCTTTCACTCCTTTATTTTCCATCAACTTTTATTAAATTCCTCACGTATTTGTCGTCCGCCTGTCACAAACGTTGAAAATTTAAATTGTTCACAGTAATACGGTATATTAACAAGCGCCTATTTCAATACCTAGCAACATAGAGGGAGATTCGGTATTGTTGTAGTCTCCGACTCGGATCTGCACTTCAAGCAAGCCAGAAAGGCACCTCTCACTCTCACTTGCATAGGACGTTATGACACTTATGAAGAAGGTAATTGCAACTGGAAACTTGTTCTCTACAGAGGATCTTGGCACATGTCGACATCTTCGGCAACGAACAAGCAGATAACCTTACTAAAGAAGCACGCAATCAGCATAAAACATCCAATTTTAACATGCACACTTACTCACCCATAAACCAAAACCACACTATTCCAGAACTTAAAATCAATAGAACCATCTCCACAATAATAATTAGACTCCAAACAAAATATCTCAAGAAAATGACAATATCCCCCGACGGGCAGCGTTTCTATATTAACTGCCCTCACTGTCCGGACACCCAACTCTCTCCCAATCACATTTTCAATTATCCTGCAATACTGGCCAAACGCTTTGCCATTGCTTCGGATCCCCCCGGCTATCACCTGTACTCTCCACTAGTGGGAGACATAGTCAAGGCTGTACTAAACACTTTTGGTCCCATCTGACTTTCTCTGTGCACTACATGGATACGATACTAACCATACCAACCAACCAACTTACATATATATATTTAAACAAAAAGATACTTATGGATACATACATCACATTACCTATTTTGGCTTCATCGTACTTAGTGTTTTAAGCCTGTACATGCTATGTATCTGCCTAATAATGTCCTAGCTTCTTCATGATTTTTATGTATATGTATATATATATATATATATATATATATATATATATATATATATATATATATCTTATTTACCTACCTACATATTAACGTGTAGTTACTTCACGCCTTTCTTTATACCCGTGCATACTTATTTGTCGTGCTATTGTATGTACTTGATATGCTTATCTACCTACCTTTACTTTGTAATTTTCTTACCTATGTCGTGTCAATAAAAAAGAAATGATTTTATACTCATTTAGTTTATCACTCATAAGTGAAGACTTCACCGCATTTCACATCTGTCATAAGTCAGAAGCCTTCACAGCCTTCACTCAAACCTTTCGACTCTGTCATTGTGCCATAATTTTGATCAGAGACAGAATTATGTCGCCCTCAGTTATATCAAAACTTCAGAGACTTTTATGATTTTATTATGCTTAGATCTATATCATCCATACTCGATACGGCACCTGTCTTACTTATTGTTGGGGAATTCTGTGGTATATATTTGATTTTTATGATACTAGAATCATCCAAAGTCTTAAATTAGTACCAGAGATATGAGGTACCATGTACAAGTCAGTTTGTAACTCCACAGCATCTGGACCGAGGAGTTGGAAACTAAAGTTCAGTGATAGAGTCTCTCCATGGATCCCATAATACCAAATTTTAAAAAAGTATACATAAGTCTCACGGTTTAAGTAAGCAGAACACAAACAAAGACTGAGAAAAGACAAGACTGAGAAGTTAGAACTTGGAGTTTAATGGCAATATATTCTTGAGACATACGATATTGATTTATAAACAGAAGATCCTTAAGTTTCATAGTTTAGACAGTTAGTAAAAAACGTAGCGTAATGCCTTTGTTCGTATTCATATAATACTTGCCTATCTAACATTGTTACTTCCTTGCTGCGTCAAGATTAATCAAACAAGTCCAAACTCGATGAGTTTACTCTTCATCACTGAGGAGTTCTTTTCATCATCTTCTGGCATAATTATACCTTACTTTTCCTGAAGAACAAATTTATGTCACATTTACCCGTTTATTAGTAGATTGCCATAAGAGTTCTATGATTCAAATTCGATCACATCACCCGTTCTGTTCAGTATTGAGAGATTCTACGGTTTATCTTCAATTTCTATGGCCAGATTCTGAACAAATTTGTATGGGACCATACTAGTAGTATACTCTTTCAATTAAAAAGGAAGCATTCAAATTGGTTTATATAAGACAACAAAAACAAAAAGATACACAGTCAAATTGAAAACCTCCAGCTATTTTTATTTCGGTTGAAAATACGGTTTTAGAAGCCTACGCAAAGGTTGTGGGGAAAATTTAACGATTATTTAAGGAGTACTATTAAATATTAATCGTAATATGTATGACCCTCCTACTTAATCATACTTAAGTATTTTTAAATATTTATTATTTGTGATGTCTATATTAGTCATGAGTTATGATAAATAAAGTAACTTCACTACATAATAAACCAGTTACGAAACCTTCAATATGCATATTAGACTCACATTGGTCGTTCTGTTTTCTTTATGATTCATACTATCAAAAGTAAATTCATCAAAATTTTGAGCGTAATGGTTTTTTTACTATTTCAATGTTATTATTTTTCAAGATCAGATTTGTTCAACCTGATTAATGTGCGCTACAGTTTAGTTTTATATTTAAAAGTAAATAAATACATTTATATATATGTATCTTCCTATATTATAACTCATCAATGAGACCCGTTCATTATGCATTTTCTTTACATACCCTAGATATCAGTCATTTAATAAAATATTTTCATTTGTTTTTCAGTTTTCAACATCAATATATTTATTTCCTTCTTTATTTATTTTAACAATGCGTAAGGCGTCATAATATATTGAAAAAATACGGTTTACCTTTTGGATTACAATGGAGATTATGAGAAGTTTAAACGTTTATTTCATATCAGTCTTTTCTTGTGCAAAAACGGTTCACGTGCAGGCAGTAAAATAATATTTTTCATAGTCAAGTTTTATGTCGACGAATATGATTTTTTGTTATTCCCTCATTGCGTATTTTTTTTGTTTATCACCTCTATTTTATGTATTTAGTTTATTATCTGTAATCCTGCACCGCTATTTCTTCCTCTTTTGATGTTTAGATTAATTTTATGATTATTTAGAGGAAAGGCAGATATGTTTCTTCATTCTAGGATAATGCTATAAACCGTCTATTTTCTTTTAGGATATTGTTTTTTCCGTTACCGATTTTGTAAGCTACGAATGAATATTAGTATCGGCTAAAAGTGTAATGTTTTATGATATTTTTCCAGTGTAATATAAAGTCATTTAATAAATTGTAATAATAGTCTCAAAGAAAGTAGTTTTTCCCAAAGTATGAATAATAACTTCATCTCAATTATAAAAAAGCACTAGTGACATTAAATTTTTGCAGCTTTTTCAATCGTTTGAAATAGTTTAAGCGACGTAGTGCCCCAAAGATATTATCCCTATTTACAAAAATATTTCAAATTTCGACTTATTAGAGATTTAGATGTGGTTTAAACGAAATTGTAATGAATAGTTTAATTCTTTAGTACGGTAATTATTGTACAAATCAATTTCTAATTCTACTGCCGTCATTGAAATACCAAATTATTTCTCTATGATAACCTGCAATGAATTTATATAGGACCTAGTAGCCCTTCTATACCAGTACCACTCTCTGTTGGTTCAAATCTACATAGATGTTGAATCGAATATATCACGTGATCGAATATATCATTGATGCCCGTGTGGGCAATACTTTACAAACGAGTGATCAAGGATCTAAAAATATCAATATTTTTATAGAGACCAATGAGCATTTTAAGGCTCTCCTGCTTGTAGACCTGTCACTAATAATGTAAATATAACAAATTTCAGGATAATCTACATAAAGTGACAATTGAAATTTTATTGGCATTTTTCTTCAAAAGAACTTTTTCCAATTTAGTAAACACCATAATTAAATGAAACTTTACCACGATCTAGGTTTCGTTGTATTACAACATTTTCAGGTGTGTTATCTTTGCTAATAACGCACATGAAGATGTCGTAATACAACGAAACCTAGGTCGTGATAAAGTATTTAAAGAAAGTAGAAATAATACTACATTATGTAGTTTCATTTAATTGTGAATAATGAATTTCTACAAAATTAACGTCAAATATATTCAATAAACACCATAAATTGAACAACAATTACTCGATCGATTTCTTTTATAAAAATGTTCACATCCTTGAACAGTTCAAGTCAAATAAATTAAAATTTTCTCAATTAAGTTAATTCGAAATTTGATAAGATTTTTGTTTCCAGTGAAGTAATATGTTATTAATGTCATGCTACAATAAGATTGAAACAGATAAAACACCAGATAAAGGCTCAAACACTTGTCTCTTCCGAATTTGAAATTTTCTCTTGTCTTGTATTTTCCGTTTCATTTCCAATATTCAATATGAAAAAAAATACAAATATTGAAGGATCGAATTTAGATTATAACTTAATTTTTTTAAAGAGATTTAATTATTCCGTGACACCCACTACCAGTTATCAATCACCCTCAAAGAAAATATGATATGACCATGTGTGGTGTGGAGTGATAGCCGATTTTTCAATTTTTGCAACATTTTGTTGATGGTATATATACATATATATGTATATATATATATATATATATATATATATAGTGCCTGTGAATGTGTATGTGTGCATGTGCATGTGCCTTCCATGAAGTCTTGTCCCCAGTTCTAACACATACTTGGATGGCTCCTCAAATTACTTGTAGTTTCTTGACTGTGTTGGAAGAGCCTACACAGTCCTTTTCCACTATTTGTTTGGTTTACCTTTTGTCCTTCTACACGAAGGGTTTTAGATGAGGGCTTGTTACTCTATCACATCCTGGTACCTTCGGAGTGTGTCCGATTAATAAATGAATAATAATTTCTCCTTCTCGTCTGGACGACTGTATTTTCTGCCCTCTTCCGATTTCACTTTACTTCGTTTGAGATCATGTTTGGTCAGAAAATGGGGAGATTTATTTTTAAACGTTTTTTATGTTAACCTGCATTTCTTACAATCTTTTACAAAACTGCATTTACGTTGGTCCAAAAGATGGAAAGTCAGGGTTTCCTTTGTCCTCCATAAAAGTAAATCTCATCAAATGACCATCATGTAGATTTCCATTGTCCGCCACAGGAGTATATCTGAATGAAAACGGCGTTTCCTTTGCCAATTATCGCCTTCATATTTGCAACCACTTTTCCATCCTAAGCAATCATATTCCAAAGTGCATGAACTCCTCCCTTTGTGTATAATAGCCAAGCAATGAATTATTTTTCATAAAAAATTCTGTGCTTCACACTATATTAATGTGGTATAAATGTTATAATCGATTTGTATCACGTTCAAATAAAGGTTCAAATGAGCGACAGTTTGTTACCTGTTAGGTTAACTGGATAACGTAATTGTGTACATTTGTCTAAAATATTATATAAGATACTACCCTTGATGTATTAATTTAGTAATTTCTTGTTCTCTTCGGTAATTTTTTTGTGAAAATATTCGTTTTTCATATTTATAGCCATTAGAGTAAAAACATAATATTTTTTTAAAATTTATATGATAGTTATTTAAGACTCGCAATCAAGGTCCTAATATAAAAATATAATAAAGGTTTTGAGAACCCTATACAATGTATTAAAGAAATACTTTATTTTAACCAAAACTTCAATGTGTTTTACAACTCTTTTTTTCATATTTATCTTAGTCTCTATTAACTAATTGAAAACTGTATTTATTTTAATCAAAATCTATGTGCAGTGTGAATAGTACAAATCAAAGATATTGAAAGAAACTTTAAAGGAAGCAAATGGGATACGTCTTTGTTTCAGTTTTAGTGTTGTGAGAAGTATGTATCAAAAGAATGAGGTATAAAGACTTTAAAGAAATTTTTTTCGGAACTTTATTCAAGATAGTTCCCTGGTTTTAAATTCTACACTGCGCGTAAAAAACAAGCTACTCTCATCTCTATAAATGCTACAGTAAAATTCAGGAGTAAAAAGCTTTGTTTCAAATTTACTTAAAGTAATTCACTTAAAGAAAATTTATAGAACTTATTCCAAGCCTCATAGTTTCTGAGAAGTTTATTATATATCTTTACGCTTGTAAAATATATACCGGGCAATATAATTGCATGGTGACAAATAATACTAATGATTCAATTTCACTGATAATCTAACGTTATCCTTAAATATTTCAATTAAATTCCATGAATATTTTACTCAGATACATAGCAGAGTATGGAGCCCCCGATAGGTTATTCAACAGATTTTTTATTGAAATTTTTTTGTTCAAAATGGTTTGGAAAAGTTGTAATAGAGTACGAAGAAATTAGTTGTTATTCGTAAATTCATATTCATATAAACAAAAATGTGTCTGCGTATTGAATGTTTTTGTAAAAAAACCTGTTATATATTTTTTACATTTTTAATCCGAAAACAGATATATTCTGATTTTCGGCTCCGAGCCTATTCAAGTGTCGCCTAAAACAATAGTTTTTAAGCTATAGTTGAATGAACTTTTACTCAAATAATTGATAAACTGGTTAAGCGTTTGATGTACAATTCAAGACGAAATTAAATTATAATTTTAATGAGGTAATGTCTAATATGTGGATATAAATCTAAAGTATTTTTTATGTTCCTTAAATAACAAAGGTTTCTTAAATCACTTCAAGTGAAATTTTTAACTCACAGGCAGTATGACCAAACGCGCGGACTTAAAACTAATAGAAATGGTCGAGATTATTACAGATATAGAGTTAAATGTTCGAAAAGAGATAAAAGTTATTGTTATTCCTCTAATGGGAGTATTTTGGAGATGAAATATACGGGCGAAAATATATACACCTGAACGAAACGGTGAGCACGAGCTCGAAAGCGACAAGCGATACGGAATATATTACAAAATATACAGCCAAAGAATTTTTAAATAAAATTATTAAATTTGCTCATTGAATAAGCTGTTGCATACAAAAGCCCTGTAATAACGCTCGAGAAGAAATGAATGTTATTAAGCCATTATTGGTAAACATCGAATTGACAGATGCCTTGAACCTTTATCCTTACGTACGTGGTAGGAGAATAAAAAAAGGTTTTTGTTCGTGTTTAATGGAATAAAACAGTCGAAGTATATCAGCCCTATTACTTGTATAATATTCAGAGACATTAAACAAAATTAATATACTATATTGAATTATCGATAATGGAACAATTTTATCAAGCCCACGATAAGGCGAACTTCCATTAAAAAAAAGCAACACAATCCCAATCTACGGTTCTGCCATAGATAAAATTGGCAAAAATTATAATAAACTTATATCTTCAGTTACGTTAAATAAAACGGCTTAAGAGTACGTCTGAATAAGCGCATTAGTAAGGTCCTGTAATTATCTATATGTATTGAATTTGTTTATACCGTTTGCTTGATACTTATCTTTAATTGTCAATATTTAGAATTTTGTGAGATTTTACAAATCCTTGTTTGAAAAATTAGAGTATAAGATGAAGAAATTACACTGCAATAATCTCGATTAACCCTTTATTTGCAAACATTATTTTACGAATGAAAGATCTAGATAAAAAATAGTAAATGTAATCTTAATTTTATTTCAAAATACCTACCCAATTATATCTCACTCTATGCGATATATGTAAACTAATATTTTATTCCTGTTTCACATATATGGGCTGTAAAAATAACTTTCTTTATGAAATGAATGTCACGTTAAAGTTGTGTAACATTTGAGAATATAAATGTTGAAAATTTATATAAATTTTAATCTCTCAATAATTTTGTAACTCAACATTGATTTTTGCGTCTTTATTCGTACGTTTAGTTCCGTGTAACATATAACGTAATATTTGTAAGTGATATTATCATATAAAAAATAATATCGAGTAAAAATTGATTAAGTGATATATTGTAAATTAGTAAAAATAAATAAACGGGAATGACAAGATAAAAGTATTCGCTTCTTTTATAAAAATATTTTTTCAAAATTGTATTTATGAAAATTTCAAAATCGTAAAAATGCGGCATTCCGACATTTGTTTATGTAATAATTAGTATGTTTTGAGGTATACTGAAAATGTGCGATAAGGATGTGCTTCCCCTCCCCCCTTTCCTAAGGGATTCAATTTACAATTATGAAAAAAAAACGTAGGCTTTTAAAGCCCACGCGAGTGCGAGACTTGTAGTGGGAGTTCTGTTTGTAATTGACATTTTATTTAATATCGTGCTACATATTAATTAAGAATGCTATTTGTAAGTAGTTACTTGTCAGTTTTCATGCTTGTAGATCTAAAAGTATAGAAACTCTAAGCCTGTGAAAGATGGATAAACAGAGATTACGAAAAGATTTTTAGTATTTCGCAAGTGAATGAAAATGTGTAACATTACAATTAAATTTCAAGAAAATTTGAAATTTAACTTAATTTTGAATTTATTGAATGATTTTTTACATTTAACCGAATGGGATATCAATTTGCCGAAGTTACGTTTCTATCATTTAAAGCCGACTAAATCCCACTGAACCGCACACCTTCAAAACTGTTTAAACCTTTCAATATTTTAAATCTATGATTTATAACTAAGATAGAAACGGGAAGAAAATGAACGTATAGTTCGCATTTAAGGTGAAAGAACCAACATTATTGCTCTTGGTTGACTAGAAGACATACGATTGGTAATTGCACATACTTTAATGGTAAGGTTTCTTGGATATGGAAGGCATAATATTTTTAATGCAACCTTGAAATTCCTTAATAACGTACACTATGATTTGACGCACTTTCTAATACTATGTAGTATATAACCCCAATTCATTTCAGTGGCCCTCAACTGAATATCGGCTTTGTCTTTTATAGATGGCGTAAGCTATCATGAAAGCCTTTGCCTAAAAAATATATCATTTACTTCATACGACCAGATCATCAGCTGGTGTTTGTTGCGAACAATGTTTATTATTATCGCTGCATCAGACATTGCCGATGAATAGGACTCTAACACTCTAGAATATATCCTTGTGTAGTAAAGTTATAAAAATATTTATGAAAATTTGTAGTAATCTGCAGCTTAATAGCTGAAAGTATTGATTTGACGTGATTTTATATTATAATGTAGTAAGAAAAAGGTTTCAAATGTACTTTTAAAAGTATTTGTAATCCTATATGGTTTTCTCAGTATAAAGTACTTTGGTTATTGAGAATGTTTCTTATTCTTCAATGTAAATAAATAAAATAACGAAGAATAAATTCTAATTACCAAGTAATATAAAACTAAAAATAATGATTATTCACTTATAATGACTATTAATATTTAATTAATAAAGAAAATTATAAGAATTGAGAATCAGGTTAGCCACATTTAGAATGATATAACTACGAACGAGCTAATAACTGACACAAGTCGTAAAAAAATATTCTTCTTAAAGAGGTCTTTCTATTTGTATATATATCCTCTCAATATTGGGCATGGAGTAAATTCCTATACAATTATAACTATTTTCCTTCCTTTTGGAAGTATTTATAATATAAAATTTAAAATTTAATTCTTTAATTTTTTTTAGTTAATTTAATACTTCATTAAAGCAACATTAAAATGACGTAAGAGATTCAATATTGTTCTTTATACCAAAATCTCCCAATATGCTTCAACAAATATCATGAATATTTAAGAATTTATAACCAACAAAAGTACATAGCAGCTTAACGAATAACGGCATAAATTCAAGTTCTATGTTCTTGCGAAACAAAAAATATTTAGCTCTTAATACCAAGCAAAAACAACAATTTATTTTGAGACGAAAAATCTCCAAGTGAAAAGCGACATCGAATAAAAATCTTAGAATAAAAAAAAAATTAATGAAAACTTTAATACAGAAAGACTTAGCTCCTAACTTGGTAAATAATCGCTAACGAAAGTGCCTTTTCGTGTTTATAACAATACTTTATTTCACAGTCTAGTGAAGGCAGAGAGTCAAAGTTTAAAAAATAATGAAGTATCCAAGCTTCTGACAAGTGTTAAAGTTTGAAGCAGCCCCTTGCGGTTAATAACTTTCCTAAATGATATGAAAGAACGTACGGGGGAAATATGACAAATAATTTGGCTCATAAAAATGATTTATCGTTTTTCAAATAAAGTAAACTAAAAAAAATTATTTAATGAATTTAGTAGTTGGGCTACTACTATAGTAGTAGCTTCATAAATCCACACGCGACAGTAAATTTAACTTAATGTCACTTATCAATGTCGAAACAATTAAATTACACATTTAACATTAACTAGGCATTCCAAGTTATCCCAGAACTAAAATTGAAAAATACTGCTTATATAAATACCTAATAAACTCGATCATTTTATATAATCGTAACATGATGGTTCATAAATTTTGTTATCTTTATTGGGAATATATATACATGAAACAACTAAGATAGTTGTTACATTCGTTCATCGTGTAAATAAATACGTGACAGAACTAAGATAGTTGTTACATTCGTTCATTGGGTAAATAAATATATGACAAACTAAGATAGTTGTTACATTCGTTTATTTTGTAAAATTCAAGAGTGTAAAGACTGAAAAATACCGCATCTAACTCAATGAGGTATCTTATGATCTACACAATAACCGTACTTTTAACGATCAATTTTCGAATTCCATTAGCGTTCTTAAAGCCATTCCCAATAGACAAGCTATTTAGCTTGCAGTCAATGCAACTATCTCTTTTTTATACCTACGTACTTTCTTTGACTGTCTTTTTCATTATATTTTGTGCATGTTGCTATTTGGGCCCATCTTTTTTATTCGTCTTGTATGCGCATAATATGTTTAAGGGACCGAAAAAAATATGAAGAACGCTTGAAAATGACAAAAGAACTTTTGATTACATATTTGTAAATAACAGTGCAGTATTTTCTTGAGAGAAAATAGTATACGTCATTGAATATATAGAAGTTATGAGAAAATACAAGATTCGATTTTTTAAAAGTTAAACGCTGTATAGACTTTATCCATAAACATTTTTTTAACACATTAACATGTGTCATCGAATTTTTTTTTTTTAATTTATTAAATGTTAAACACCTTCAATTTGTCAGCTCTAATACCATACCGAATTTGAAAATTAAAAGAAGTACACAATGTAATGTTTATTTTTGATCAGTAAAGTACCATTACATCGGTTTTTTTGCGGATGATCCAAGCAACTTTTTAATTTTTTTATGGGGATGGTGTTGTTCATTACGTATTTAATTTACCAAATATTTATTACTTACTGGCAAACGGAACAAACAAGATAAAAAATAACAATTTCATTATGTTATTTGCGTTTGTTGTAAACATTTATATTTTGAAGCAAATTAGAACGAGAGGCATATACAATGTGACTAAACCTATCTAGCTTGATACAATAAATTACCAAAGTCTCTAGTGTCAACAAATCCACCGCCAAAATGCAAATTTTCTTTTCGATGCAATAATACATTATTATTATTATAAAATTAAATTTTAACGCCAACATTATTAGTACATTTGTATTTACTATTGCAGTTTTTTTATGGAAATTCACAATTAATCTCCTTAGGTTGGAAAATATTATACTTGTTTAAATATAATCACATAACTAGGGTCTAAATATTATCTCAGAGTGACTATTAATGGTAAATTAAATTGTCAATAATCGTAATAGGTTATCTTTTTGAAATGTGTTATGATAAACCATATAAAATTTAAAAATAGGTAAGATAAAAAAATACTCTCTTTGAATAGCTCTTTTGTAAATATTTCATTTTAACCATTAAAGAGAGGTATTTTTCAATTAACTGGATTGAAATTTTACAACAGAAAGTCTTCATACATATTTGAAGCTAATGATTTAATTAGACCCTTTATCAATAGTTTTTTAGGCTAAAAATCTCAATGTTGGGATTAACTTTGTAATACGAGTTGGTACGATATTGTTTATTTTTGAATGCAAAATTCATTTTATTTATTTATTTTTGTACTTTAATGTACACAGTTGATAAAAATGGTAGACTTATTGGCAGGAAGGAAATCTCTTAGAGTCAACCAGAACACCTGTCCAGCCCGCTTAAGTAGCAGCCAGGAATTGAACCCGGAAAGGTCGCGTACTTTGTGATAATGATTTTTTGTTTATATTAATTTAATCTATATCAATTTTGCTACGATAAACTGGTCGAAATATGTTCATGAGTTATTAAGCATATCTAACGTACAAAAACCATTTCTGACCTGGTTTTATTAAGTAGTACCTTCATTTATTCCAATAAATCTAAGATCACATTCGGGCCAAATAACACTAAGATCACATTCCATAAAAATGATATCCTAAGTATTGACACTATATCTATTAAACATGAATGTAACATAATAATCAATCTGTCAGATAAAAATACCGATTTACATTTAGGAATTTTGCATGGCAAGAGGGGAAAAAAATTAAAAGTCTTTTTTTTTTCGCCAAATACTGGAAGCGGATTAAATAAAGCAAAGATATCCGAGTCACAGTATAAGTACATATGCACTAATGATATAATTTTAAATCAACTGATCGAGCGTTATAAGCGAGACATTATGCATTAAATTCAAATAGTTTAACGTGGATGAGAACTATTTCGGAACGCCACAGCCAAAATAATACCTAATATAAAGGATTGCACTAAAAGTCGATGCTTCCTAATACAGTTTTATTGTAAATGCTATTAAGTTTTATTTTCAATTCGGATAATTATATTTGGTAATATTACATTTTTGGATTTTGTGTTGAAAGCCTGTTGCGCAAAACTCAAAACCTGAAAATCGTAATGAAGAAACTATATATAAATACACATAGGACAATCAACGTGTGCCTACGTAGTGATAATCTGAATAAATCTGACCGCACAGCTTGTAAAATTAATTGCAATATTTCTATGTATATATTCCTACCGTTGTCACGCTTATGAGGTCAGTATGCATATAGATTTAGGAGATCAATTATATTTTTATGTTAACTGTATGCGTACAGATATCAATTGAACGCATTTAGAGAACGCGATCTACCAATGTGACGGCGATTAGCCCTCGAGGCGTGCATTTATCTATCATTTTTAGAAGTGGGCGTTTGTGCTAATCTTGATAAACGTTAACACCTGTTAACTTATACGACAGTTAACTGTTGACCAAACTGGAAATATTAACCGTTAATGTGTTTAGGCGCGTCCCATAGTTAATATAAACACCACACCGAAAATGGCGGCTCGAGCATCCGTCAATTGTTTATATTAACACAATGAATTGAAGCTGATAATTATATGGAGCTTGAGTCATTCAATATGTAAATACTAAATATTGAAAATAGCGCTATGCGGATTGTTACTGAACTCATTCGATTCATTTAAAATGTTTCTCCTAATATTAATTCACATAAAATAAAATATTTTAAACAAAATTAAATGTGCATTGTAAATATAATATTTAAAACTTCATATGATTGTAATATAAGAAGAATTAGTAAATTTATTACTTTGAAAGCTAATGTATCCATTATTTCTCCAAAAAATTTCGTTATCTACGTAAAATAATTCCAAGTATAACTTTGTTTAAAACTTTTTAAAATTTTTAATAAATTACAAAGTTTCTTGTCCCGGACATATACAAACACAAAAAATATCCAATAAATTAATGTTGATTATTACCACTAAAAGTTATTGTCTTTCTAACTCTAAAAAAAATTTAAAATGTAATTTGCAATAAAAATTCTCGTACCCAAATCTATAAAGAATAACTAGTAATTAAATATAAAATACTTGCACTGAAAGGTCAGACATAATTAATTTCTTATTAATATTAACATGATATGTAAGATGTTAACCGTAAAAATATCCACTTCACAAATATTGATTATTAATACTTAAAAGTTACAATGCGTTTCTAGTTTCAATAAAACAAATTAAAATTTAATTTGAAATAAAAACGTCGTTCGAATATTAAATGCGTAAAAAAATTACTAACAATACAGTGTAAAATATTTGCGCTAAAAGTCACGAATATTTTTTTATTAATCTTAAAATTATATCTAAACCTTCGCTCATTAGCCTTCATTAAGCAATAACCGTCGACGAAAGACTGGCCCGATAATGCATAAACCGTCAATTCGATATATTCAATTGACAAGTGTCGACAGCACTTACCCAACATTAACGTCAAGCGCTAATGAAATATTGCCCTAATGTACGTTAATAGGACCAGGCGTTAAGTTTGACCGTTTATTAACTACTACTTAAGTGTTGATCAACTCTTAACACAAATTTTCGTCACCAGCATTGATCGTTGACGCACGTTGACGTTGAGCATTAATTGTTAATTATTCTTTGACTCATTTCTAGTAATTTATATTGAAATATTCTCAGCTTACCATTTTCAAATATTTCTCTCTGAATTTTTGGCATGTCATAAAATTATTTAATTATTTCGTATCATATTAAGTTTATTATAGCATTCCGCGTTTTACAGTATTAAGTTCAGTGTGTTTTATAATTAAATATATTATCTTTTAAGTTTATTTATATTCTGAAAATAAAATTATGAATGTACCAAGGAGCAACTGGAATAATTATATTTTCATTGCTAATGAAAAGAAACGTTCTAAGAACGCTTCAAGCTCGGAGGGTACAAAAACCTTGATAAAGTTATACAAATGCATAGAGAAAAAACCAGGAATAAAGGATTTGTATAAAAAAAGTGGAGGAGCAAATTTTAGCCAATTAAAGAATTAAATTAATTTTAAAAAGAAGTATATTCTGCCAATTTGCCGCTGTTATTCTAGATACAGTAAACAGGAGAGTTCGACAATACACTGCCGCCATATCATTATGAACCACATCCAAATGAGAGATGTGGCACATATTGAAGGAAGGAAAGAAAGAAAACAATGTTTTTAAATTAAACGGTCTAAAAGACTTCTATGTGAGCCCATTTCATTAACAAAACTCCGCGGCATGGCAGAATTATATAAATAATCTACTCAAAGAAGAGAAATGAATAGTAGAGTTTAAAGGTTTAATGGATGATTTAATAGATAAATTTACCACAATTAATTGTGAATAACACACACACCCACACAAATATATTAATTGTGAATAATGAATTTCTACAAAATTAACGCCAAATATATTCAATAGATAAATTTACAATTAATATTGGAGAATGGAAATCGAGCTCTGCGATTTCGGGTTCGGATAGGTCTCTGTTAAATAGTTGTGACGATCTGTACCGAATAGAAAGTTCATTGTGAAGTAATTATTGTACTGTGGTGAACTTTTTTGTCAAATATTAATATATTTTACGTTTCTTTTATGTAATAATGTGTAATTGTTCCATTGTAGGGTATTTTCTGAGAAATGTTATATTATTTTGTTAATTTTTTTACATTAGTATATTTCACGTTTTCAAAAAAAATATTTATTTTCCCGCATCCTAAACTAACACATAAATAAACTATTATTACTAATGTACTTAGAAAATAAAGCATTAATTGTTAGTCACCATTAAATGAAACTACGTGATCTATCTAGTATATTCTTTGTAGAATCGTTATTTCTTTGTAGAATAATGAATTTCTTCGAAATTAACGCAAAATATATTCATTATTTGTTAGAATACAAGAGTATATACTAGATTGATTAATATTTCATAACAGTTTTCCAGGCCTGATTTACTTGCAGATATTTGGTTATTAACAACTTTTTAAATAGCCAGTATTTCAAGAATGCCAGTCTCCAGTCTAAAAAAAGTATAAAAAAGTATGATAGATTTTTTAGCATTTTTTAGCATTATTTTAAGTTTGTTTTTTTTTGAGGTAATATATATAATTATAAAATGCTCGAAACAGTTTACTTTACTTCTTTGAATTTATCTTAAATATGAAATAAAATCTATCTAATCTAACTGAAATTTGTATACAGCATAAATCTGTTGACTAATAAAAAATTATATTTTTTAATAACAAATTCGAAATAAATTCAGGTTAAATTGCTTATATTAATATAAGAAAAGGTTGTAGACCTTTGCTGGAAATAAAATAATAGAAATAAAAATGAAAATACAAACTTACTTTATATATATATATATATATATATATATATATATATATATATATATACATAAATATTTGTGAGTGTGTGTGTATATATGTATTTACACACATATTTAAATATATACAAGAATATTTCTTAGTCACTGCTCAAAACTGAAAATGATATTTTAGCTGAAATTTACAAAAACCTTTTCCTTAATTCTAAATGAAAATTGTATGATATAAGTTTGAAATGCTGTTTATATATTAATAACGCGTTGCACAAGAGATATTTAATTTTTTTATAACGTCATGCCAGTATTTTGTGACACTATGATTGCAAATTAGGACCGAAAGATAAATAGCGAGGAATATGTTACGAGGAGAACTAGAGAAAATTAGGTGAACTCGTTAATATGACGACATGATTCATCAGTTTGTCGTACTGCGTAGAAGTGTTGACGTTTGGTCCTGCCTGCGTGCGTGCGGGCGTGTGTGCGTGCGTGCGTGCATGCGCTAGTGTGTATGTACATATTTCGCTAATGATACTTACTTTGAAAAGTACGTTTTATTAGGTATGCATATACATTTTGCAGAGTATTTAAAAAAAACTTCAGGTAATGAAATCTGTAAAATATTTCAACAATTAGTTCGTTTTTATATATCATAATTACCGTATATCATGACAAATACAAATATAAACCCAATAATGGTAATGAAGAAATCAAAAGAAATGAAATCAGTGCTTATCATTTTTATCGTCTCATACCTCAGAATGAATAAAACGGAACCCTTAGGGTATCACTTTGTCGTTTATGTATTAAGAATTTTTTAACAATAATTGCAAATATTAAGTCAAAATTAATATATTAATACGGTCTACTTTGTGGTTATATGATCCCTTAAATAATTCAAGCTTTTAATTCCTTGTAATTCAAAACACGGTCTTCCAAACCTCAGGTACTTTGATACTTACTCATTCATAAAAACTATTAATTGTTATATCCAGTTTTTTAAAATCTTAAAATTTGGTACGAATGGAGTTCTCACAGCAAAGTGAAGGGAAATATTAGATAACCATTCATTTTAGCTCTATGTGGAATTATTATATGACAGACAATTTTTATATTAATTTTTCTATTTTTTTTACTAGACATGAAATACTTTTCTTCTTATTTAACTTTAGGATAATATGTTACAGGTATGTAGCAGAGGGCGAATTCTACTAGCCATTGATGGTTTCTTCACTTTTTAATATATAGATAAATTGGAAACAGCAATATATTCGTGCTTAGAGCTATTTGTCGGTCTTTAATTAAACATCAGATACATGAATAAATGAAATTTTTGGTCCATTTTTTTGATTTACAAAATATAGCTTGATAAATTGATTTTAGTCACAATTGTATTGTGACCAGTATTTTTCTTCAAAATATTGAAAATATACAAGCCTCCTTGGTAACGTACACTAATATTAAAATAAAGCGGTGTGACAAAATTTTCTAACTACTGTATTACCTGCGTTCCTGATTTTGGGTTTTTTGTTTTATTCATCTGGGATTTTGAGCTTTTTGTTTTATTCGATGTAAAGGTTTTTTGTTTTATTCATCTGAAAAATTAAGTAGGTAGTAGTTCGCCATACTGATAAGCAGATACTACAATATACTTATGTTATACTCTCTATTATATAAAGTATGTCCACAATCTACTATATGCAATTGTGTTTTAAGGCTCCATTTCATATTATGTAACATAAAAGGAAATAATACATTTGCTTAAGTTTTTGCGCATATCTAAGCACATTATATAATTAACAAAAATGTTTATACCTAGAAACACACTTAACACCGTTTCATAAGACCGCCGCGCCGACGTACGGTGGCCTGATTTTTTCTTTATAGCCTTAGTGGAAAATAATCGCACTCTAGTGCCTTCTCTAAACATTTTATGTCACATAGTTTTGTTTAGAAAAAATAATATTTTGACCTATCGCATTTTTAACCTAAAGATCCAAAAAAAGTGGAACAATTAGTCACGAAGTGAAGTCGTCCATTGGAGTGCACGTACAAATTAAGTGGTATTTATTATTTTTCAGTAGCATTAACCTGGGATGTCATTAATATGCCCTTAGAATATATATTTTTAAAAATAAAAGTGAAAAGTCTAAAATGAGATTCTTCGAAGCATTTTCAAGTTAACAAATTTACTATAAAAACAATAAATATAACTTATTTATTGAATACAAATCATATGCTAATAAATTTGACACTTTCTCTTTAAATGTTCTTTTATTTTTCTCTAAATAAAAAAGTAATATTCCACAACTTTTAAAATATTGGATTAACAAAAAATTTTAAATACATATAAAAAGGTTTTTTTTGACTATTGGAATACATCTACTGTAATGGTTTTTCAAAAACAATTCACCACGCGGTACAATCCACTCAAAAGCATATCATAAATTATTTAAAGACTACGCAAAAAAAAATTATAGAATTATACTGCGTAATATTATTCTATGAAACGTTATACTTGTATTTAATATTATACTTAAGACATAACGTAAATTAAGCAAATTTAAATCTTATCTAAAAAAAGATGTCACAAATGATGATGACCGACATTATTATTTATAATATAGTTTGATTTTGCCAACCCATCTAATTTTACAAGGTCAATTATTTGCATTTAACGAATCAAGAAAAATTACGAAGAACTTAGTTGAAAAGTTAAAAACGTACTTACAATATGTAAAAATGAGATTTAATAGATGGCTGCGCTGGAAAAACATACTTATTTTAAAATTAAACTTACATCACTGAAACATACATAAATATCACTGAATAACCAAGTAAACAGGATGTAATTTAAATGAAACATTATCCAAACAAAAACAAAGGTAATTTGAAGGCTTCACTAAATTGCTCCAACATATCCGCTATTTAATGAAACCAACAGGCAACACCGGAAATCGTATACTATTCGGAATGTACGATTAAATTAACTTTGTAAATAGTAAAATTGAAAGGTAATAGTTAATAGAATTATAATTAATTTTTGTTTTTACTTAAATTAGTTTCATAAATCGAGTTTTAACTTTGAAAAATTAAAGTCGTAAAGTAAGATCCACAAAGAGGACGGTTAATTTGTTCATTTTAGATAGGTAAAGAACAAGTTTACGTATACATCAGTGTTCATCAGCATCGGTTTCTTTATATATGAAGGCCACAATATGTAATTCCTCCTTTTCTCTAGCAAGGATTTCCAATCGCTTACTCTATTTTGGCCGCATGTAACGAGTGAAGTTGTTATCCGTTTTTCCTTATATGAATTTTACTGATATAAAATTTGTTTCAAACATTTCTAAACTAATTGGCTGTATGTTCTAAAAATTTGAAGTTTATGCAAAAGGTGGAAAGAGCGTAATAAATTTATACTGTAATAAATTTATATGATCAAAATTTCGCGAAGCATCGATTAAAGGAAATATAAATATGAATACAATAACAATTACAGAGACGGGAAGAAATTTGATAGGCGGACCCCGCCCCGCCCAGTACCAGTTCAGCCGTTACGGACAGTGATACGCTGGTTGACGTACTACGTACGTCACAGATATAACTATTTAGGTAAAATTTTCATATATTGCAACAAATTAGGAATATAATTACATAAAATTCACTGAGACCACTTTCTTTCATTGGACTCTTTCCATTCACAGGACGGACCCACGTTAAACAATTCAAGGTTATGTCCCTATTTAACATAGAACATTTTTTAAAATGTTACATTAGTATCCATAGAATACTAATTAGAATAGTATTTTTTAAATCCATTCTAATCTTATTTATCAATTTCGCCTACCCTTTCATCTTATTCCCTGCCAAAATTATGTACATAAATGCATTCCAATAATTTGTATATGCTCTAATAATTTGTATACAGTCTTGCACATCATGTTGAAATGTTGCAGGTGAATGGTCATTGCAATTTAAAATGTCATCTCTTAATTTCAACACACTTTTTTAACACAATTTTTTATTCTTATTTGATATACTAAATGTATGAAATAAACACTTAAAATTTACGTTTAAATATAAAACTTAAATATATTTTAAATCCATTAACAAATATTTATTCTAAACTCGGCGAATACAGAATGAGAGTAATTATTAAAATTAAGGTAGAGATAAAATTAAGAAATTGTATGTATATGTATATTTATACATACATATATATATATGTGTGTGTATATATATATATATATATATATATATATATATATATATATAAATAATTATAATAGTTTGGAACGAAATGTGAAAGTGCTGATCATATGAGACTAACGATAAGGCTTCCACTGCACATTCACACCAATGTGTCCTCAAGAATATAGCCTACCCTAATTTATAAAGAAAAATAGAGAAAACATGAAATATTCTTAGCCCACAACCATGAGTCTCGACGCGTACGTCCAATGGAAATGATGTTTGCATTATATGGTATAAATGCGAGCATAAGAGTTAAAATCAAGATGTTGATAATTTGAAGGAAATGGTGAAAGTACCTTCACATAATTTAAAAAAAAAATTTGTACAACTATACTCCATTTATTTTGACTAGAATTCTTTCGCAACATTTTACATATATTCCACGTGAATATGATGGGGTGAATGGGGTGAATATTAAATTTTTTTTTATAATTTACTACCTATTAATTAAAATCTCTACCTGTGGAAACCCACGATGGCATAATATAGAGGATATTCAGAGTGGAACCTGAGATCTGTAATGGAAATCTGTAATGGAACCTTTGCGATGAACATCATGAAAATGTAACTAATCCTTTGTTACCACAGAATTACTTGTAATTTTTGTCATATGATATTTAACTCATGCTTCCGTTGCAGACAGGGAGAATTATATTTCCTTAAAATATAATTATATGATTATCAGTATTACACGCATGTGTTTTGTTTAGTCACTAGGTATTTTTACAGAATATGTTGTATAGCCTTCAGCTAAATAATTCAAGGAAACTAGCAGCATACTCGTACTTGGTCAAATTAGATATTCACTTTATCAGCCTGTGGCCAGAAAAAGAGAAGACATTAGACTTTATACTTATATATCTGGAAGAATAATTAAGAGTGATGGGGTGCTAGCCATCATAAATAAAACGTAAGTTTTTTTAACAAATATTTTAAAAAGGATATACTACAGAGATCTACGACCCTCGGTAATACTCTTCCATGCTACAAGAATAGTAATGGCTTTGAAGATGAAATTAAAGTAAAATAAATAAAATAATATAACACAGTCTCTCCAGGCATGACATATGATAACTAATGAAACAATCTCCAAATTAAAGTTTTTATTTACAGATAAATTTTTTTTTGTATTTTTTAATCAAATTTGATAGAAAGTTTCACAAGCCAATGAATGTAAATTTTGAAAAACATAATATTAAAATGGAACTAAAAAAATCCACTATACTATAAGTATTAACAAATTTCTATAAAATTATTGACATACGAATTACGTTTATATATTTATGATAAATGAAAACAAGGTTGTTATAATTAGGAATGAAATAAATATAGGAAATTAATTTTTTTTTTAAATTCACCGTTCCATCAATTCTCGAGGAATAGTTTGTATTTTTATATTTTTCACGAGGACAAAAATATCTTGTGTTAAAACGAGATTTTAACGACAATCTCTTCATAAAACTTATAACTACATAAATATATTTTAATCTGATACGAAATAAAGAATAAACCGTTTAATTTATTTAATACTAGACGAGTTAATTAATAGCCATTATCACTCTATCAAATCAAAAGTTCCTAAGTCGTATTCTTTCTAATATCACTGTGACATAAAAATGAACAGACGGTTATGTGTGTGATTTTTTTAAAAATTTCCTTTTCTCTTCCGATTTAGCTAAACCTAAAAAGGAGCAGAAAAAAAATGCACTAGCAAGAAAGAACTTTTTCTATTCGATTAAGAATTTTATAAAGTTGAGAAACGTTATAAAACTTTTCAAAAGCTTTAAACATGAGATTTGTTCAGAGTATAATGTTGGGAGCTTTATTAGGAGGTCCTGTCTCACAATAAATATTTTTATGTTATAAAGGCATACAACATATTATGATTTATGACAGGAAAAGGTAGACATATTATAAATGGTAAAATATTTTAATTTTCTCATTACGTTCTATTTCTTATTAAGTTTTATTACGAAATATTAGACTTTTACTGTCACTAGTACTTTCATTGCTTATGTAAGACGATTTATTTAGGGAGCAAAATAGTTGTTAGCGCATCAAACAATCGTATTATCTCTATCATAATGTAAAAATTATTGCAAAGAAGAAATAAATTTCATTAATATTTATCGCTGCTTTGATTTGATTAGACTTTTCATTGTCAGTACGAGTACTTTCATTGTTAAGGTAAGACGATTTATTTAGGGAGCAAAATAATTGTTCACACACCCAGCAATCAAACTATCAGTATCGTCTAACTCCTGCATGAGATTAAATTTTATTAAAAAATTATTTTTATTGATCCGATTATTTCGTGGTGACGATAAATGATTGCAATGAAGAAATAAATTTCATTAATTTTCATTCAGCCTCTCATCAAAATATAGTTTAACACTCAATACAATAACATTGCTCCGCAACAAAATTCTCCTTAGAACAAAAATATCGAGGATATGAAGGTTTTAATGAGTTGATTTTTTAATTTATATTTGCTTTCTACTTTTTGCTGTCACGTGTATATTCAAATATATTTGATTTATTTTAATTAAAATTACGATACTTCAATCAATTTAAATAGTATGTATACATATTACACCAGTTCGAACTCATAAAAAGTGAAAGAAAGTTACCGCCTAACGTGGTTTTTACAACAACGTTTCTGCCTGTGTAGGCCTGGTTGTGACTTCATGGCGTTTAGTAAATTGAAAAGTTATATATTATTTGTCTCTGTTTTATACTTATTATTTTGGTAAGTTTTGTACAAAATTTACAAATGTGGTAAAAATTCATCTTTAGTATCAAATGTAAAACAACGAAAAATATAAAAAAACTGGCTCATCATTTCTGAGTCCTAGAATTTTTAAGAGAAAATGTCTTGTAAAACTTTCTAGAAATAAAACAAGAGTCGGATTTCTCTTAAAGATCTTATTAATGGGGACGTTTTATTAAACACAGTTTAAAAACTGTTGTGTTTCACAATGGTAATTAATATCCTCCACTCCATCTCGTACTTGCAACAAACACGAAAAGATACTATGGAAATATGAGGCTGTTACTAGAAAAAATTAAATATCGAAAGTACTCACAGAATATTTATGCTGATTTAAAACTTGCACATGTTAATTAAACTGCAAGTAGGATATACCAAGTCTTGTTACCTTTTATGCAGGTTGGACCGTCGTGCAAGAGATAAATATAACGTGGTAAAAAATGACCAAGAAGAACAAATTCAGTATATTGAATAAATGATTTTACTGAACAAACTTTGATGCAAAGTGAAAGAATTTTTCCACACTCACTCCATATAATGCTAAATTCAACAGAAAATCTCGTAATGACAATTAACAAGGATGTAGGCTTTAATTACTTCCAAACAAAATCTTCAATTTACCGACGAACCTCTTAAATGTCACATGTTCCTTAAAATTCACTTTTCAAGCTGATACTTAGATTTTTTTCCCGAAAATTCTGTTGCAGTACCAGATGAACATGGTGATAAGTTCCACTGGGACATATTGCAAGTAGAGAAACGAAACAATGGAAAATGGTCAGTTTGTATTTTTCAGGAAAACTCCACTGAAAAATACAAAAACTACTAAGTGAAACCATATTATTACTCAAGAACCTAGATTATTTTGATGATTTTATTGTTTTAGAACGAATTATAACTTTTTGTAAATTAAATGTAAGCATTAATAGCATTTTATTAAATAAATCAGTTTCATAAAAATTACACGTGATACATATATTATTTTGTAAGTCTTTACTTCGAATCTTTTTATTCGCCTTAAATCTGTTGTAATCGTGCATATTAAGAGTAATGAGAAAAGCATTTTTTGCCGATCAGTGGAAACTACTAATCAAGCAGATTATGAAAAAAATATTTATCTACATTGGTATTAACTATCTATATATACCTTAAAACCACTAAAGATGCGTACGCATTACATTAGATCATTGAAATATTTTTTTAAACATTTCACGGTATATGGATCAAAAATACTACGACTATTATAGTACACTTATTATACGCGCTACGGCTATTACAGTATGCATATCAGACCTATTACGGCTATGACACATCAAAAGTTATACGGACATTACAGTACATGCATCAGACATACTACAGATATCACGCCATATGCATTAGAAGCATTACGATTATTACGGTATAGGTGTCAGAAGTACTGTGGCTTCTATATAATGGTATATCCTTAAATAACATTGGGCTAACTTAGCATATATACGTGAAACAATGACTTCACTTTTATACACAGCAATTGTAATGACTGTGATTATCAGCATAATATCACTGTTAATCACAGTTATTACGTTTATTGCTTGATGTAAACTGTAACTAAGGAGTGATCTTACTTTTAGAAAGTGGTGTATAATAAACCCCTTGCCCTATTTATTGACATCTTGTAACGCAACATTTCATTCTACAATATTTTTCACTTTGTGAGTCAGAAAATAGTCTTTCTGTTAATTCAAACTAACTTCGAATCAATTCGAACTCTGGTGTCCTAAATTTCAAAAAAGCCTGTTTAACCAATAAATATGCTTGACTAAGTTTCCCAAAAACCTATTTACACATCCACACTTTTTTATTTATGTTAGTGGTACAGGTTATAAAGTAAATGAAAAGTCCTAGACAAGAGATAGTTTTGTTTCTTGCCTCATTTTTACTGCTCTTAAGGATTATTCGCGTTTAATATAGTAAATTGTATCAATTAGCTACACGTTAGGTGCTACGACCATTAACATTTCGGTATTAGTTTTTAATTCTTTAACAGTACATTTGGGTGGTAATTCTCTGTCTTGTGATAATCTTTTTTTAACTAAAGTTAGAAGTCAAATATTATTAGTGAGTCGTGAAGTGAAGTACATGAAATATATATATATATATATATATATATATATATATATGTGTGTGTGTGTATGTATACATATATATATATATACACACACACGCACACACATATATATATATATATATATATATATATATATATATATATATGTGTGTGTCTTCAGAACACTCGTCCATTACTCTCAAGTGTTATAGCAGTCATCGAGTGTTTCGAACGAAGAACGAGATGGAACGAGGAACGAGGGGATTAGCCCTGCTCAGTCATTTGCATAGTAATGAACAATATTTGTAAAAATATTTCCCCCTTTATTGTCGATTAAAAACAAAAAAAATCTTTGGACAAAAAAGTGATAGAACGAAAGTCACAACAGAAAATAGAACAGTAAACAAAATAGAACAAAAATCATACAATAAAAACTAAGTACCACATAAAAATCACCTATTTCGTTACTTTACTTGTTTGCTAGTTTTTAATGCTTTATTACAATCTAAGCGGAATCTTTTTGTTACGAGCACTTATAACATACTTCAAATTATGTTATTATTATAATCTCATTCGTAATAGCACTAATTCCACGGGTTTTATTAGATTATGTTGTACGTAGGCCTTCGTAAAACTATCAATTGCACGACTTAAAATTATACTTTGTATACATTATTTTCAACTGCCATAATTAATATTTTGCTAGTGTTTCATTTTAATTTATTTGTAATAAAAAACAAATAGATATACTCCTTTTCTCAAAAGTTTTATTTAAAAAATATTTGCTTTTACTGATTATCCTCTGTCTAATTTTTATTTCACTCTAGAACACTACCCTTAATTTCGTAAATACTAAAATATTATCGTAGGATCCTGGAGTCAAATATTTTATGACCAAAAATAAAAAAAAAAACAAAATAATGATCAAAACGTTTTATTTATTATAATTATTCATTAATAGAAGTTACAAAAAAAAGGAAAGGAAGGAACGGTTTCAGGCGATCTATCATCATCTTCCACCTCTTCACTTTCAGGCTCTTTATATTTTGCCCGTTGCGTTTGTATTTCAGAACTAGTATATATTACTATTTTGTTCACGATTTCTTCAGTAAATAAGACTTCAAAGATCTCTGTTGCACTAGTGACATTCCGAGCAGGACCTTTTCTTCCAGATGGGTGTAACGGTCCTGCTCGGAATCTAAAGGTCCTTCTCCTGACCAATAGCTCTTCCGTTGCTATAGATAACCAAAAGCGTATATATTACCTTTATTGGGATCCCACAACTTGATGCTAGTTCTTGTGCTAACTCACACTCTGCATCATCTTTGCTGACATCAAGGACATTTTCATATAAAGTATATACAAGAGTGGAGTGGAGTTAGTTCGCGAAACTGCTATAGTTTCGCGAACTAAATCTGGACTCTTCCAAAAGACAAAAATCTTGAATGATAACGTCAGGTTCTTCATCGGCAGCATATCCAGTCTACAATTCCTCATCATCTGAATCTTGTTACAGAATGGTGGCTATGTCATCATCACATGATCGATTTGATCCTTTGATTGACCATGACTACCAGAAAAATCGTATACCTGCATTTGAAAAAAATAATCCTGAAAATATTTCTAACAGGATTTATAATAAAAATACATTTCATTTTTTATAATCAGTACATACTTGTATGTACTTGTATGTTACACATTAAATTAAGTTGTATTTCATGTACAATACTAATAAAACTTACCAATAAACAACAAAGTTTCAATCACGTTCAAATGTACAAAACCTTTGAATACTACTCTGGTGGGGTTATATACCATACACCGGAACAGTTGCACAAACAATGCACTTGCGCGAAGTCAGCGCAGGACTAACAGAATTACGCGGGAACTCCTAATTAAGGATTAGCATAAGCGGTATTGGTGTGGGTGCGATAGTTTTGAAATATTCGAATTTAAAAATGGTGTGGGGTGCACCAGTACCCATTGTAGCGTATAAGAGTTAAAATTTTTCCATTTTATATCCACATATTTGTTATCTTTACGGTGTAATTTATTAAAAACTATTTGTAAATTTTCCATGTTTATTTAGCACTTTCTGTTTTTTTCTGATTAATTAATGTATATAAAAACATTAACAACTGTATTTTTTTAGAAATAGGGCATAATAGCTCATTTATAAATATTATTTATGTGTGAAAAATTATTTTCACTATGTATAAATAATTTCTGTATATAAAAATTTACTTTACGAGTCACACAATGAGTTATTACAATAAGTGAGAATTGAAAAGGCCATTAATTATCTTACGTATAAAAGTAAACACAATGATTTTTTTTTGTATTAACCATCACGAATATTTTATTGCAAGAATATTACAACTTGCCTTATATAATTTGTTATTCACAGACTTTATATTTTAGTTGATAAAACCTGTCTAATACCCGTAAGCGGAACATTGCTTTTAGGTGTCGTATCGTGAGACCATTAATATCTAGCTTAATAAGATAAGAGAGATTAAAATAAATTAATTGGACTTCGTGCCTCACTTAGATCGCGTGATTAAAATGTCAAGAGAGAGATTTAAGTAGATTCATTATAAATTTATAAATCATTTCGTGAAACAAATGTAAAACATAATTTGTTTTCAAATTATTTTAGATAAGACTAAATATTTTATTCAATAATAATTGAACGCATTGAAAGTTGAGTAATTACGAAGACTGTCAAGTATTTGAAAATTTGGAAAAATATATTCTTTATTGCTTCATTATTAGACTTATAACTCAACAGTATGAATATTGACATGTTCTTCTGGATATTTTATCTCCGGATATTAAATATTTTTTGGACACTGTGCTTGATCAATTGATATTCTTTATGTTTCATATATCGTGAATGAATGTAGGTATTATTTTAATATATATTTATTCTACATTTTTGACCATTGATTCAAACTTTTTATGTTTGTATTTATGGATATACGTGACATTATATTAATGGGTGCAAACTAATAGCACGTCTTTTGAAAAGTTCAATCACGCTATAATTAAAAACTGTATGATATAAAATTTCACCGTAAATCGGACGAAGAATTGATTTGCCAATGAAATAGAAATTTTAAATTTAACTTCAATATATTACCCTTACCCAGCCGTGTTCATCGGTTCAAATTCAGTAAAGTATGTGCGTCTGTCTTTCTATTGGATTGGGTTCAGTCTAAAATTTCAAAAACTTTTCAAATACGAGCAGAACTTTTATTATGAAGGTTCCTTACCAATTTAGGTACTCGTAAACATTTAAAAGTACTTCACACTATAATATTATTGCGTACTATATTTTTCACGAGTGTAAAAATATGGTACATATTTTATAAACAATTATAAGATTTAGGACAATTACTGAATTTCCTTTTAAACTTGTAGTCACATTTTATCGAACCTGTTTTTTTAATGATTTTTGATTTAGTAATTTCGAAAAAACCAGGGAGGAGAAAGATACGATTTTTGCTTATTTTTTACAATTTCCTTTCTAAATATGTAATTTAAAGTAACCAAAAAAATATATGGTGTTCCTGGTAACAAGCTTTTTAAAAGACTCCCAATATTATAAAGTAATTTTTTAGCTCTTGTTTACTCCCTCTTCATTTTTTTTTCTTGTTTTAGGAAGAACCAAGATGCTATGGTCCTCTCGCACATTTGGAATCAGCCTTCCTCAAACTCTTTCGCCATAATAGTCTACCTTATGTCGCTATTAAGTCCATATACATAAATCTTTTCAATAGTGCTTTTCCAGGTGACAGCGGGTGGATCTTGGCTTCCTCTATCTACTTCTATTTTTGTCACTATTCTAGTCATATTGCTTTGTGGCGGCCCATAACCGTGTCCGTACCGACGTAAGCGATTCTTTTAGTTTTTCCCCAATATATGGAAATTTAAATGTTTCTCTAATATGCTCGTTTTCAATTCTATTCAATTTTAATTTCTCTAACATGCATCTTTTTTCGTCCACCTTTCTCATCGGCCAGAATTCCGATCCGTCCGTATTGCTTGGTTGTAAACTCGTATTTTAGTTTGATGGGCAATCTAGTGATCTCCATTTTAGACAGGCAGTTGTTATTCCATGCTGGTCTTTTTCAGTCTTTCCTTCCCTCTTAATTCAACTATGAAAATTTTCAACTCCCTCTATAATACAAGTATGAAAATTTTAAATATTAAGTTAATGCAAATTACGTGGGTTAATAAGATACATTACTGTTAAAAATTTAAAGCTTTATCATGGTATGGTTCCTAAGAAAATAGGCTATCAATATTGTAACAGCTATATGTATTGTCTACCATATCTTTGGCAGATGTAAAATATTGTTAAAGCTTTAAAAATTATGATGTCTTGTGTCATTGCTATACTATTTCTATAATCTTTATGTATGCTTCTAAAATCCCCATTATTTATAATCTTAGATAAGTAATTTTGACAACTTGGAGGTGTTGAAAATATTTTTTCCATATTTTTCTGTATATCTCTAACGACATACTACCTAAAATTATAAAAAATATTTTAGATACCCTTAGAAGTAACCTTTTAAAAACATATTTTGCAAGATACATGGATGAAAAAGAATTAATAAATTTGGCTCCCACTCTTCCTAAATTAACAGATGGATATTTATAAGTTTTGGCTATTTTGATATATGTAGGTTAATATATTTTACTAGTATATCAAATTTCAAATGTCTACCTCAAGTGATTTCTGAGATTAATGGCTGCCATGTGCAGACGGACGGACGCATGAGTGATCTAGGAATTCCATTTTTCCTTCTGAGATATGGAAAGCTAAAGAGGTGTGGATTTTACCATACCAAGAGACAAGGAAAATGAAAGTCGATAAGAGCTTGGGTTTTTCAAATGATAATTCAGTTTTAAATTTGTTATATTTTTAATAAGGAGTTTAAGAGGCAAAGAATTAGGTAGACCCAGGTACCAATGTTCAATTGTCAGAATTATTAAACATTGAGATGGTGTCATCTTCTAAGATTCTCATATATTTTTTAGGTGCCCAGATTTTTTTTAATTTCACAATATTTTAATTATGATGAATGACTTATGAAGAATTTTCCTCATAACTTTTTATTTTATGAATCAATTTACTTAAAGGTTTTTCTACTAAGGCACCCTAAAAATAATTCTGAGAGTTAATTGTAATGAATCAACAGTTATATAGCCCTATGTCTCGAAATACAAAGTATTCCAAATATAAAGGGGAAAGACTGGAAAAGGCTTCGAATAATAAAAAACTTAAAACTTTTTAATATTAGAGTAACGGAGCTTGTGATCATTATATTTAAGGGAATGATCGCAATATTTCCTATCTTATTATATTTTTAGAACATATTTTTTTCTCTATCCTAAAAATATTTTTGGTTTTCATTTCCTAGATCGGTACTGTTTGACACAGACATCATGCATTCTCAAAGAAAGGGCATTCTCATTGTGACACGGGCAAAAGGATGTACTTTGTGTATTTTTTTATTTCATTTCATAATCTATTAACATGTACCATAAAATATTTTCGATAGAATAGAGTTCTGTGCTGAGGGTTCAGAATGGTGTGTTTTTATTAGAACGTAATTTAAGATTGTAGGATGACAGATATTGGTATCTAGATTCTATCGTTCTTGTATATTTAATTTATCCATATTGACCTATCCCAGAGGACAGCATTCGACACCGATAAAAAAGAGTTGGCAAGAATGTGGTTTTGTAATATTTTATACACACTAGCATACGATTATTAAACTTATAAATACCACTTCAATAATTTAGTGTTTACACAATGGATGGCAGTGGCATTGATCGTACCATAGTTAGCGCTTATAAATAACAACACATGAAAAAATATATATACAGTTCGTACTGAATGGTTCTTTCCTTCTTTAAATAGATTAAATAGAACGTATGCGTTAGGAGAAATAATAAAGTTCTCCATTTATTCCATAATTGTTTTATTATATGATAACAATTAAATGAAACTACGTGATTTAGCATTATTTCTACTTTCATTAATTTCTTTACCACGACTTAGGTTTCGTTGTATTTCAACATCTTCAGGTGGGATATTAGCAAAGATATAATTGTGAATAATGAATTTCTACAAAATTAACACCAAATATATTCAATATTATGTGATAAGTAAAATAAAAAGCGACACGTATACATAATCGTTTAAATCCAATTGAACAATGCGATTAGGTAGCCAGACGTGGGATTAGTGAGATTATGCTATTGTTGTTCACATAAAAATTTTAACTGTTGTAGCAAATTCATTGTAATTTAACGAATATGACTAATATATAACTATGTTTTAATTTCCCATTTCTATAAAAGTTCATAGCTACAAAGTTTTTATAGCTTGTTGCCAAAAAATCATTCAAGAGTTAAAAAGGTTAAATCAGATTAATTCTGAAGGGAAATTTATTTTACTTAAATGAAAATTTCACAAAGTAAATTGATTTTATGGATAAAATAACAAACACAAACTGATTTAAAATCTTATTTAAACCGACGAAATGTCTATTACTCATAATGAATGAATCGGTGAACTTTTCAATTACAGTTGGTTTCGTGAACCAAAACAACGTCAATAAAAAACTTTTTATTGAGTACTAAATTAAAGAATGTCAAAAACAAGACTAAAATAATCAATAAGTCATCGGTTCATCGTCATTGGAATTGCAATATTTTTTTTGCCATGTGTTATAATGCTTCGGTTTTACTAATGATCTCCCCAGTATATGGTATGCCAATTTTATTTTTCCATGCAATAATGTATACTAATTTTCAGGAAATTAGTTTTATTTTTTTGAGAGTATTTTTTTTGTAAGATTGTGGATTGTGGATTTTTTTAAAAAACTGATAGGGTAACTATCTGCCTTACATTTTTCAAATTTACTTACCTGTATATAAATTTATTGTACTGCAGTTTTATTTTAATACATTTGCAGATAAATTAATTTAAATATATTGCCATAAATAGCCAGGTATCATCAAAGAGGTGGTCGGGTGCTAATAATATTGTCGGTTTTGAAATAGTTTTATTCCCATTTTCCAACATTATTTCATGCGTCCTTGTCGTAAAGATAATCATATTTTCTAATTACATAAAGTTTCGGATTGCCTATACTCTTTAAAATTTACATACAAGTTTACACAAGAGATTCAGAAAATCTTATTTATAAAAGAACATTTTACTACAAAACAAAATTAGGCGACTTCCCAATCAGGGTGTTCATATCGTAATTATATGTCTCTTGGAGTTTCAGTATTTACTCGGACACGATGGAAAGACGATCAAAATTAGTTTAGTTACCGCAACGATGGCATTTTAGATGCAAAATTAGATGTCATAAATAAAATAAGCTTGAAAAATTAATTTGAAGTAGCCAATGTTTGTTATTTGCAAATGTTTGTTAGTTATTTGCATAGAAGGTGCTTTTGTTCAAAAGTATATTAAAGAAATTCAACAAAAAAATAATTAAAGGAAAAAGAGTGTAGAAAGCATAGGAACGTTGTAGTTATAGGTAGGAAATATAATTATTAAAGTATTTCATAAATTTTGCGTTTATAAAAAATATCTTTATGCGAAGAAGGCAAAAATTGGAAAAGAAAATTGGGAAGAAAAGATAGGAAATAAATGAAAGGTTAGATGTAAACAAAGATTAAATAAATAAGTAAATAATTTGACATGAAATCAACAAAACGTATTTAATGGTATTTTTATACTGATTATTAATAGGGCATATAAATGGTGCAGTGAAAATTAAAAAATTGGTAAAAACAGAGCGTAAAACTAACATATTTATCAAAAACAACGGATGCCATCCAGTTTTCGATTTATAGGAATTGGGTTTATAAAATTGTGATTCGTTCTTGACACGGAATTCTCATAAACAAGCAATACTCCTTAGTCCTTACAAAAACATTCCTATTTTATTAGAAACAAGTAAATTTTTTATATAAAAATTAGACATTAAGTGCAATGCACTCACCGTAGTAGTTGTATTAAATTTTTGAATTAGGGACCAAAACAACGTCAATAAAAAACAACTAAAAAGTTTTTTTAAAGAACTTATATACTTTGAAGTAAGTTTTAATCAGAAAGTAAATATACTTACGCCGAATCGAAAAACCGACATTAACGCCAAACTTCTGTTTTCTTTGCTCCGGAGGTTTCAAAAATGAAAATGCCAAATGCCTCCAAAAAAGCATGAATCACTTCAGAGAGATGGAACGTAATTTAACAAAAAAGAACGGCCCAAAAGAAACCGTTATTTAGACAATGCTCAGAATGAGGAATGAATAGCCGAGGTTTACCGTCAGCAAAAATCGTAAGGTAATGGAGGTGATATAAAAAAGGACACTGCCTTCAGCAATGAGAAGTAAATCGAAAAGTTGTTAGGTCCAGAAATTATGACCTACGAAAATGGGTTTGTTGAAATGAATTTCTCCCTTTGGATAATTTCAGGTCAATTGGTGATGAATCGATATTCCTCTATGAACCTTTAACAAAGAAGGAATATATCTGTGTATTTGTATATTGAGTTACTAAAAGTTGATATTAGTTAACGTAAAGTAAAGTTGATATTAGTTAACGTATTAAAGAAAAATATTTTAAGAGAAGGAAAAGGGTTACGATGAAAGGTCATTTAAAACGTGAATGTATTAAGTCAAGATTGAATATATTTCATAAAAAAGTCGTCGCAAATGATATGTTTAAAAATATGATTTTCTTTAAAAATTTATTTTTTTCTGTACGAGTAACGTACCATAATAATAACTTATTTTGTCTTTGCCGGAGAACGGCAATATTTTAGGCGTATCGGAATTAAAAAGTACACATTTTAATATAAGTCAGCATGCCAATTAAGCTGAGATCAAAATTTTCATAAACAATTTGAAGTAAGGAGAATAACTAGAGATGAACAAAATTCGATTTAAAAAAATAAATCATCTTGGAATATAAAAATAAGTTCAGGCATATTATGAATTTTTAATTAAAATTGATACTAAAAAGAGAATATTTTGTATTCTTGACATAAATAAGTGATAGTGGAAGCAACATACAAGCACAAATGTAATTAAAGGACATAGGTTTTTTTAACTTACAAAGAAATTACGACTATTTGCATAATTTTCATACGTATATTGATGATATAATTGCTAAGACAGCAGGTGGACTCTTACTGTTCGAAAAGGTGTAAAATCACAAAAATATAATATTTGTTACTTACTTTCTATGATCCTCAAATAAGCTCCAAAATTTAGTAACATTTTCGCTGATTTTACCACATAAAATTTTCAAAATAGAAACTGAAAATACACAAAGTATATCTAGTCTTTTGGAATAATTGGGTCATAAGAATTCTACAATAATTTTTAATAGGAGCTGGAAACTATATTAGGGGTTTAAATGAATATCAAAGTACAAATAATAGAAAAGGATTGACAAGATTATGCTTTTTGGTAGATAATTCTAATAGTCTATACAAAAAAAAAATATTATAGTAACAGTATTCACAAATTTCTCTATTTCATTAGGTTGGCCAATTTTAAAAATTTAGTTTTATTACTTACAGAATGAAGAAAAGTAGTTATAAAATAACTTAATTAGGAATTCTACTTTGATAACAAGCTTCCATTTCTGATTATAATATTTGAGAGTCAAAATGGAGTCAGCGTAAATTACAAATAAATTTATTTTTTGGCTAGATTTTGTTCTATCTACACTTTGATAGAATACTGCCTATATTCTGAAAACAAAATTATTATTTTATAATTAATGTTACTTAACTTACAAAACTGACTGACAAAATCGTCACTTAGCCCATTGGTCTCATGGTAATTAATAGTGAGATAATAATGGTTGAAATGTTGGTAATTAGTGGTGGTGTTCAATATTAACTATAATATATTATTTTGGGACCTTTTCGGGACTTTTCTAGAATATTATTCAAAAATTCTAGGATATTTCATAAAACCGTGTAAATATCCAAAATGCACCTTATCAATTATAGTAACTAACTTTTAGTGCATTGTATAAAATAAAATCGATAAACAAACAAGAAATACATACTTTCCTCCTTTGTTTTTTCACCCTGGTGGCAATTTTTGACATTAAAACTTCAATTCTATTAGATGAAACACCTTATAAGTAGTGGTGAGAATTCGATATCATACCCTAATCACAAATGCAATTGTTAATTACTTAGCATAGTAGAAATAAGATTTTTATTACTGAAAATTGAATTGAATACTAAAAAGTTGATGCTGAGTTACACGCTACGTATCAATGACGTTCTTCACGGAGAGTTGCTTCCAGTGAGATTTAAATTGAGTATATAATTGTGATCAATTAAATTGAATAACAAACTAAATAGTCAACAGGATCGCATTTATTTTCTCCATGATAAAGCTGTTCCAAATATTGTAAAATAAATTAAAATTTATAGGAGTTTGCCTATACCATACTAGTATATCAAACCAATGCATCCGGCACTTCACCACTTGATCAACCTCTTGTCAAGAATATTATGCATTCATTTATAAAAGGAAGAAGTGAATATTACGAAAGGCATTCAAAAATATTTTCTAAGTTTTTTCAATCGGAGTCAACAAAATATTTTATATTTTCTTTGGGAAGATAGCGCTAATTATTAGAATAAGGTGTTGCATATATAGTTTGATCTCTCCATGATATTTATATTTTCAAATATTTTTTTTGGAAAAACAATTCCAGACGTTAGTTACATAAACTAAAGTTACAAAATTTTAAAAAAATGTTAGAATTTGAAAACCACTGAAATTAAAGAAATGTGCTGTTTTTTTAAGTTCCTGCATTAAATTTATTCATAAAAAATATCTCCTCAACAACAGTAGAACTCATATAATGAAGGTTCCGTATATATTTAGGCGTTTCTAAACATTTAAGTGCATATTCATGAAAATTAACAAAAACATATTATGTGGTCCACATATAAAATTGAAAAAGCGTCATGAATACATATACCAAATTCAATACGCGCATGAATATTCGGTTAATAAATTTAGCTAATGCAAAATATGCGCGTTGATAATATGAATTACTGTATGTAACTATACTATAAATTTCAAATGTCTACTTTACATAGTTTCTAAAAGAACTGGCAGTATCGGACCGACTGACAGAAATGTATGTAGTCCTATAATGGCTCCTTTTTTAAGGTATTTAACCCTAGCAAAATATGTAAATTTTCTTTTACCGACGCTTACTATTACAAAATAGGTTCTCATGCAAAACAAAATTACTTCATTGAATAAAAAAGGCATTGACATCGCATGTAATATATTATAGAGAATTTATCGATATTTGTATTCGCGTTTCGAATATTAGCAATATAAAATAAGCATGATTCAAATACAAGCTATACTTTTTCATGAACTTAAAAACAACGTAAAGCCCATAACATTGTACAAATAGGATTAATGTGGAAGAGCACTAAAGCACTGAGTAAAATTTCCGTCACAAAAGAGCTCTCAAATTAATTGAATGTCACTACCGAGTTAAATCCGGAGTTTGTTATGTTACATTCGTTAACTACATACTTATCCCCTTATTTTCTAGATAGACTGGAGAGATGATTTATGAGGAGAATTAAAAGTCATCTATGTAAATATGGCGTCGGTAACGTTTTACGGGCTTCTCTTGTTTGCAAATAGAATGGCTTTGCCTCATTATTTTTGGGGCGTGTAAAGCTTTCTCATATATTTGATAAGGATTACTTATAGTATCTATTTATACCATCGAACAATAAAATAAAACGATAATTTGCTATTTAGTAATGAAATAGATTAAATTTATAATTTTGCTAAGGGTAGTTGGAAAATAATAAATCATCCAAATGCGTATCGGAACAAGTTTTAAAAGACCAAATATGTTTTTAATTACCACCTGCCGTAAGTAATTTTAAATGAATTTTTTTTTAAATTCCTTTTTTCGTTCATAAGCATCACTTTAAAATGGACAAAGGGGGGTATTATATTGTATATTATTTTTAAGCTTAGTAAACTAAAGCTTTATAAACAAGGCTTCAAAATAAGGAAAATGGGAAAGGAAACTTTAACCACTTTCCAAAATTCCTTTCAAATCTTTATCAAATCCCATAATTATCATCATTAGCATAATCAACAGCCTGTTTTAGTCCAATGCTGGACTTAGATTTTTCCAAATGCTGGTATTATTGGAGATAATGCTAACAATTATTAAATTAAAGGTACAACAGTTTATCGTGAAGGACATAGAACCTAAGGAGGTTTTACCCAAAATAGTCTATCTAGTTCTTTTTAACATTGAGCGTTCAAAGGAATATAAATAACAAAATCTGTAATATTAAAAGAATAATGGTAATGCCGTATATCATGCGTAAACATAATTCGTATTGATATTAAAATTTAGTACTTTTATCTAAAAACTTTCCCAACTTGTTTTTTTAATTTCTTATTTTTAATTTTAGTAAATTTGCCCATGGCTTCGCTGGCATGAAACTATTATTTATCGAGATTAATATCCCCATAATACGATCTATGTGTACATTGAATTTCATGAAGGTAAACTGAATAGTTGATCCTGGAAAGTAGAACAAATACATATGTAAGCAAACAAACTAACTTTCGCGTTTATTATATTAGTTAGGATAAGTTACAAAAGACTAATATGAAAGAAATACTTATATAAACCTTCTAATAGCGTAAAAAAATTATTGACATTTTTGGAACCTGAATTAAGTCGAGTTAGTTATATTACATAAGATTAACTGTACGAGTTGACGAGGTGGTAGTTCCTTCGGTAGTCCCCTCGGTGAAAAAATGGTAAACACGTGTAGTATCAGTTGAGCACAATATAATACATAATTTAGGATTTTGTTACAAATAAATTCTTTTAATATTTTAAAGGATGGCACCAATATAAATTGGCTGCAGAATGAGTATATTCGCGATTACGCCTCTCCCTGTAGTCTCAGGTAGTTTTTAATACTTGTGTCATTATTTCTATCCCTATGCATATGGTTTTACAAGCTGCCATTGAAAATATTGATTTTGAAATAGGCATATGACTGGAAAAAACGGTTTGTGGAAGATCTGGAATCTGAATCAAATGATAACCAATATATGGAATCAGTTCTTTTAATAAGTCAAGTTATTGTTTTCTTATCCACAGCAAAATTAAATTTTAGTGCTTTTTCAGAATATTTTTCCTTGCAATACGCTTATTTGAAAAATATAATAGACGCGTATGCAAAGAATGTCATCTACATATTTGTAGATGTGGATATACGTGAAAGAGAGAGAGAGAGAGAGAAACTACTGAGGAAATATCTAATAGTAGCAATACTCGTATATTCTTTTTCATATTTAGTTACTATATTTTAACGTAAAGTTTCGATCTAAATACTCATGTTGTTATAAATGAAACTTTTCTGACAGTAACGATATTGCGCTAATTTATTAATGTTCGTAAATTTTTCTGTAAATTTTTCGTTAAATTGTTAAAAAAGATCAATGAATATACATATTTTTCAATATCTCTGAAAGTACCTTAAAATATTTATCTTTCGTTGATATTTCATACGAAACTCGAAATAATTAAAATAAAATAAAATACTTTTCCTTGCCTTCTCAAAATTTTCGACACGACTCTTTTATTAGTGTTAATTATTGACATGTGGGTCAGTACGCTTCGTTGCCAATTACAGGCTTCTGCCTAACAAGAAGTCTAAGATAAATGGCTGTGAAAGATTGATAGGTGGAAAAGAGGCCGATACATAAATTATCGCACAAGAGTTCCATTTTATTTGAGCTATAAACCCTAAAAACACTTTTAAAGCTATATTTAATTTCGAGGCAGAAAAATAAATAAAATTTCATAATGAAAAATTGTAATATGTAGTACGAAATTACACATTATTTTCCAATACTATGTGGAAACTTAGCTAAAAGCGTTAACCAAAATATTGTTTCTTTCCTTATCAAAATAATATACAGTAGTGTGTAAATAAATTCATTCCGTAATTAAATATTTCAGACATGTTAATTATGAAACCTTTTAATTCTTAGTTTTTCATAACGTCTAACTGGATCATACGAGTAACATTCAAAAGTCAAGAGCTTGTTAGTTTATACTAACAATAAGTTATACAAAAAAATCATATGATGTAATGATTAGATTGCCATTAGCATCGACCTTGAATTTGAAAATTCCAACGTTCACTATCGTATCCAGTAAACAAGTGGGTTACGTAATCCTAAATTCTCCCATACAAAATCAATCAAGATCATAGCACTGGGACTTGTATTTGATATCGAGTGCATTCTTTGACAAGTTGAATTCAAGCAATTCAACGCTCGACACAATTCAATCAACACAATGTTGGCTCGACTAATATCGTGGAGGATTTTTGATATATCACCCAGGACAATTTTCACGTGTCACAATATTAGAAACGATACATAATATTAAAAACGATAATAAGTAGCAAATTTGTTATGCTGTAGTGAATAGAAATTGTTCCTGAACAAGCACTATTGTGAAATCAATATATAGAATTACTAATGCACTCGTCATTAATGAAGTTCCGATATACGATAATTAATTAAAAACGTCGTTATAAAGCTAGCTTCGTTAATTTTGATAAATTTTGAATACTCACAGTTACATCATGAATAAATTTCATCCGTAATGTTTCTTCTGTTGTACACCCGTTTTATCACTATCCCTAGTTTTCATAACAGTGATTGATATATACTTATGTAATTTAGTAAGTAGTGTGTGTTAATTTATTTGTGTATCTATTAAATTTCCCTTTCGCAGTTTTATATTTCAGAGGTGTAAATTTGTGCTTTTTTATTTATGGAATGTTGAATAATAAATCTGATTCAAGTAGATAAAGCTGCGTAATAAGTAGTTTCTGAACAAAATAAATGAATGTGGATAACACAATGTCCTAAACAATTAAAATATGGTAAAAGCCAGATAGTTGCCTCGGAAGGATACATGCCTCAGTTTCAAATGCTCTGTGTTAAACTTGTTCATAGTGTTAGTTTTTGATCATAATAAAAATGTCCCCGCGCAGGCCTCAGTGCCGCATAAGCCGTTGAAGTAGACGCACGTGTTTTGTCCGTGTGAGCAAAAATCTTCCGCGGCGACACTTTGACGAGCGTCAGAATTATATTAGTAAGTAATCTCTGTTAAATATTTTTATTAATGATTGCGATTTCAGTAAAACGTTTATTTCTTTGAATGCATTAGGGTTTAAATTGCACTGTTTATTACGTTTTATTGTCAAATATTTTTTATTTATTGCGTAAATAAAAAGGGCAAGTATCCGTATCAAAAAGGATAGTTGCCCTACTGACTTTTGCGATTGTTACCTTAGGGGTAACAATCCGCAAACTAGGGTACTATCCGTGACTATAATTTTTTTAACGAGCAAAGACAGATTTTTTTTCTTGGTATTTTATTCATTTGGTTTTACTATTTTTTCTTGGTGTTTTTTTTAATTGGTTTTACTATAGTTTATCTTAAATAAAATAAATACTCAACAGCAAAATGCCTCGTAAGTATAAACGAAAGCCAGGCGTGGTACCGCGCCATATCAGCTGGACAAAAGATAGTTTAGCACTTGCGATCGAAGAACTAATTGGAATACAGACACGTCTGTCACACTGTCTGTATTCCAATTACCAATCCACAAAAAAACTGAACCGGTACAATTCAGGTCAACTGATAACAAGGGCGTGGATTCGAGCAACCATACCTGCCATGGCAATAAGTGGTTTTCGCGGTAGCGAAATCTATCCAGTCAATCCAAGTGCTCTGTCTGACGCTGAATTTGCTATATCAGGTATTGAATTGGGGGAGTTTGCGCAGGAGCAAGAGTCTGAAACTATAAACGATCAAGTATCAGGCGTTTATGGAGAACATGCGTTACGTGAGCGCATACAGGAATCTGAAAATGACCAAGGTAATGTACTCGATCGACGGAACGAAGTGAATCTACAAGGCGATCAAGTCCCAAGCTACTCTGATAAAAATAATCCAGAAACTATCGTTAATGAAGCTGAGCAGAATAGCGTGAACCAAAGTGACACGCCATCTAGGCCGTACTTGAGTCTTTTGGCTTTTTCTCATGATTGTTTAGTCCTAGGAGATAGCGAAATTGAAAATTACATTTTAGATAATACTGAACTATCATTGCCATCGCTGATATCTTTAAATGAATCACAGAACAAAGATCTACAAAAAGAAACACCATCTAAATTTTTATATCAATCATCTCCTATACCAAAAATACCGCTGAGTATGTCTAAAAGGGCTAAACAATCAACAGAAATTTTAAACTCTAATGATAAAATTATCCAGAAGAAGAATAAAACTGAGAAAGTAAAGAAAACAAGCATAATGAAACAAACGGAAGAAAAAAAAACAAACCAAAAAAAATATTGTGAAGAAAAGAGGGCGAGCACAAAATAATAAAAAATCGAAACAATATATAGATATTACCAGCAGTGAATCAGAATCAGGTAGCGCAGATTTTATTGAACTGACTAAAGGAAGGAATTTAAAGAAAAGAAAAATTCATATCTACAGTTCTAACAGTGAAAATGAAGAAAATGTTATAAGTTCAAAAATATCTAAAGGAAAAGCAACTAAAGGGCTACCAATCAAAGGCAAAAAAGACAAAACATCGATAAGAGACACTGAAAATATATTAAAAGTAAAAAATGCTAATTCAAAAATAGAAAATACCAATAAAGAAGTTTTAATTGATAATTATTGTGCAGAATGTTTTGAAAATTATAATTTAACTAAATCGAAATCAGATTGGATTTAATGTGAGATGTGTCGAATGTGGTTGCATGAAACTTGTACAACATTCAAAAACTATTGCATGAGATGTGGCAAGTTGAAAACCCTGGCTTCTGGTGATAATCAATGCTAATGCCAAAGTTGATTACCATATTTTTTTATATTTAACATAAATATTAATATCTAATTAATAAGTTAAACGTTCACTAATTTTATAATTTAAAATCTTAATACATAATACTATTTTTAAATGTTGATTAATAATTAAATTAGTACTTAATAAAGTATCTCAGTAAATAATAAAGACTTAATAGATGCTAATGCCAAAGTAAATTGTCATATTGTTCATTGTTCTATCTTTAAAATAAATAATAATATTTCATTAATATTTTGGATACCTAATTACCATTTTGAAGTCTATTTTCCTTGTAATTTTATAATTATAATTTAACTTTAATTATTACTTAATAAAAGATTGTAGTAAATAATAAAAACTGATTACTTAAATGAATACAAGTTAATTCTATTTGAAAATAACATAGACAGGCATCTATCCTCACATGAGTCAAGTATCCCCCGAACCATTTTTAACGTTAGGCTACTATCCACCATAGTAGGCAACTATCCCCTTTTTTAGAGGTCATATAAAAGAGGATTTACTTAAAACTAATAATATTTATATTTTAAAAAATAGGCTACTATAGAAGAATAATAAACTATATTTAAGAATACACTTTGAATAAAAAATTAATTAGTACACATTTTTAATTAAAGAGCTTTTTTAAAAAGTGGGACTATCTGGCTTTTACCCTATTATTGTTTATATGAGAATACCAGTTCCTTGCCACATTTTTATGTTAGTTAGCGAGAACTTATACTGGTAGAGATGAAACAAAAAGTTTGGCGATACAGGCTACTTTCATATCTAGTTTTCCTATTATATATATTCACAACGTACATTTTACATATTTATCAAAATGAATTAATTAAGGATGTTATGCTGGCTCTATTTTAATAACGATTAAATAAATATCAGAAAAACCGGGTAATCCCACTAGAACGTTTATTATTTTAAGGGATAAAATTGTTCAAATAAAATTCTCTGTCTTCTTTACATTTCATTTAATCCGCTCCACTTGAATCAAATATGATAATACCAGTTACGTACGAGTGGTGGCGCATAATTACTCTAATCATCATTGCATGGTAAAGGGACTCATATTCGTATAATTATTGAATTGCGAAGTACTAAAACAATACATTTGTGGTAAAGGAGGTAAACTATCAAATAATGCTGTCGAACTGACAAGTTTGGTCAGCGTTATTACTAAATATTAGAGTTTAATTATTAGTGAAAGTATAAAATATATAATTAATAAATTTGTAAACTTCGACGAAAGCTAGATTACTCAAAAAATACAATCTAAATATAAAAAACTATTTAAATTCCATGAAGTGATAAAAAGAATCGAATAATACTCAAAAATTAAAAACAAGTTTCTCAAACGCTTTTTGAATCAATTGTTCGGCACAAATGGATGCCTTGCAATAACACTCTAAGTAACAAAACAATAAACACTCTATATGTTCTATTATCTCAATAAGATAATTGACTATACACAGTGTTATTTTATTAATGTGATAAATTGAAGTTATAAAAATATTATATAACAATAAAAAATACGTGAAAATATCAATCATATTTCAGTAGTTTAAATACTTTTAATTCGTGACCCAGACTGTATAAAGTCGATTTAACCAGTTCTATGTGTGGCTACTTTTCAAGGCAATTTGTGTTAAAAAATTTAATTTGCCATAGTGTCAATATCAAACTCAAGCTTGCAATACTGTGACGTGTTTATCATTTTTATGGTTTAGTTTTTATTATATCTTTCTTAAATGAAAATGAAATGAACTTGGAAATTAATTACTGTGAGTATTTCACACAACGCGATTGCATATATATATATGTATATATATAAATATATATATATATATATATATATATATATATATAAGTATAACATAATTTTTTTAAATTGTTACAACCGTGTTTTAAATAATATTGAAGGACTTGCCTAAGTAAACATTAACACGCTCGTCTAATCGCCGATTTTCTGAACTCTCGGCAAAACCGTTCAATATCTTTATTTCAATACACCTTTTCTATCAGATCGCGTATTTCATTTTTATTAGGTATTGCACTTAGTTTTGAAGATAATGTATATTGCACCTCGCAGAAAAATTATGTATGTATTGAAGCTACAGCTATCGACCAATTCACAGATCATCAAGTTCTACTTAGAAAACTTTATTTGCCACAGATCAAGAATATACATATATCATACTAGTACCGTGTGATATTCAATAGATTAAGTGTAAGTGATCGACTAATTCTGGACATGTAAGTAACGTCCAGCATTGGTAATATAAGTAACGTCCGGCATTTAAACTAGGTGACAAGAAGCAAAGTAGGTCTACGAATGAAAAAATAAAATTGTATAGATCAAAAATTATTTAAAATTTTTGATCTATACAATTATGTGTCTCGCAGCCTAAACATGTATTGTAAACCAATCACGAAAGTTTCTCTAATTATACATTCCTTTCCGAATAAAAGCACTTTCATTACTCTAAAAAATTTAATTGCTAAATTATTTTTCAGTTTAATGTTGGTTGAGCAATAATTGGTGACTAGTTGATTGTGACTGGTCAACACGTAAAGGATAGTTTATTTTTTGTAGGCATGTTTGGTTTTCCGGAGACCATTTTTCTTTTTTAGGAGAAAATGCTGGCTGGAACATATCTTTTTGTATGACGAGTGCTAGCGGTTGGGTTTTTAATTTCACTATTAACATAACTTATTTAGTATCTATCCTTTATACATAAGGGTACATGTGCAATACCAGTACCGACATTAGCTCGGTAGAACCTAACCTTTTTCAGTGGCTAGTTATAAGGGTCTATTTCCTTACGTTGTTACTAGCAACACTTCAGCAGTATATGTGTATACATATATATATATATATATATATATATATATATATATATATATATATATATATATTATATATATATATATACATATACAATACATTTAAAGATATGTTTGTACATAAAATATTTTTGAAGCGGTTGATGGTGTAGTTGCATTTTACAAGAAACTCAAAATTTTTAAGTCCCATAATAAAATATGGAAAAAATTTCATTCATAAAATATAACGATTTAACTACTTATTTTAGTTAGTGTTCTTTGCAACGTTCGCGTTTTACCTTGTATTTTTTCTTGGATTTACACAGCAAGAATTACTGGTCACTTTTCATTTCGATAAACGACAGAAAGGGCTAAATTTAGAATCCGTCATTTCGAGTTGTTTTAGCTTTAAAAATAATCTGCATAGTCCGGAGTACTCTGGTCCTGGCTTCTAGCTTGTACAACTTTTGCGATTTCCAAATTGTCATTGCTCAGAATATATATATGTATATATATATATATATATATATATATATATATATTTAAATATATATATATATATATACGTGTGTGTGTGTATGAATAAAAGGGACACCGAATCGCATTAATGCATGTAGTATATTAATTAGTTTAAATGTAGACAAGGACCCAAGGAGTTGGACGAGGATGTGAAACTAGTGTTGCACCGGAAAAAAATTCCACGAAATTCAAACAAACTTCTCACATACACTTGATATTTTGAAATAAAATGTTTAGGGCATTTTTTCAGTACCATTTCAAAAAAATATACGTTAAATTGGTACAATTATATCGATACAAAAATTTATTATTTTATATATTGTTATTTATTTTAAATGTACTATTTTATAGAAATCAATATCAATAAATGAATTCAATATCATTCCAAACAAGAAAATTATTCATTTATTTATTTTTTTTATTAATACGTTACAAGTATCCTTTTGATCACGATAAAAATTAAAGGTTTAGGTAAAGGTACACAGTGCTACAAAATATAACAACGACACATTTAAACAAATTTAGAATGTTCTGTTGAGAATGAATGCCAGTGGGAATTACTGGCTTTGTTTTATCTATCGGTTAATAAATATATGCAACAAAATTACCTTATTTCTAAGTACAAAAAAAATTAAACCTCGGCTCAAGCCTTAAGCAAATAACGATCAGCTGATCAGTTTAAGATATTTTCATCCTGTCACTTCTTTCAGTCAATTGAAGATTGATTGCCTTCTTCCTTCTGTATTGATTTATAAACCTATTTACCTATTTCAAATTAAAAAATTTATCGCCCTTAAATGGAGGCGACACTAAATATTGATGACTTTTCTGTAATTAGGCGATTACTGTTTTGAAAAAAATCAATGTTAAATATAAGTATTGAATATATTTGGCGTTAATTTTGTAGTAATTCATTATTCTCAATTAAATGAAACTATGTGATGTAGTATTATTTTTACTTTCTTTAAGTTCTTTACCATGACCATTAATTATGGACAACTGATGCGATTTCGAAATTGTCATTGCTTAGAATATACATACATTCATATATACATATATATATATATATATATATATATATATATATGTATATATACATGTAGCATATTTATCTCTTTAATTGTGGACGAGGATGTGAAACTGGAGTTGCACCGAAAAAAAATTCTACGAAATTCAAATAAACTTCCCATATACACTTGATATTTTTAAATAAAATGTTTAGGGCCTTTTTTAAGTACCATTTCAAAAAAATATAAGTTAAATTGCTACAAATATATCCATACAAATATGTATAATTTCATATGTTTCTGTTAATTACCTCACTTTGCTAAACACCTCATTGAAAATAACCATCACCCTCATACTGATAATACCCCCTATATATTAGGAATAAATACATAAGGCAATAAACTTAATATCCTATAAACATTAGAAATAAACAGACATAAAAAAGACACCAAGTTTAACATATTAAATGAGCAACTAAATATAATATCATCACCCATACTTAATATTTTCTGGCCATAATATAGTTAGACAACATTAATGCTACAGTACTGTTCAAATGGTTTCAGCCCAACTACAAATCTAAATATAAATATATAAAATAAAAAATAAATAAATAGAAATTAAAAAGTAAAATTAATTATTAAATAAATAAAATGGGAGATAAGTAGAATAAGTGGTATAACCTTGTTCTAACTTTAAGTTACCCTTGCTATTGTGTAAATATATTACTGAGAATAACTTCCATTTAATTTTATTACATACACTGGAACATTTGCATTGTATAATCCCATAGAATAACATCAATTCAATTTATTACCCTCACTAAAATTCCTGTATATCCTATAACTTTCGGAAATATAATTAAACCTATACCGATCCCCTATAATAAATTCACTAACATAAGCAGTGGGAAAACCCACACAAACCCGGCTTCCGCTGTTGTTTTTGAGACATACATGCTGTTGGACGTTCCTAATAGTTAATCTTTGCTAATATGCCACCTGAAAATGTAATACAATGAAATCTAGGTCGTGGTATAGAACTTAAAGAAAGTAGAAATAATACTACATCACGTAGTTTCATTTAATTGTTTTAAATATAAAATTTATTATTCATCAATTTCACTCCATTTCAAGATGTAACAAACAAATAAATTTTGTTACTTATAAATTTCTTTCCTAACAAAAAATGACTGAAATATTTTTTCTTCAATTAATATGGTGTATTGTTTTATAATTAACATGTTAACAAATTTACGTAACATTAAACATCACTATTTTCAGTTAAAAATAAGTATGAAAATTAACAAGTGAATAATTTCCGTTTGACATGGTAAACACTCATCCGCCGTAAAACTACTTTATTATAAGTATTTGTATTAACTAGATGTGGTTTGAGATTATTTTTGACTGCTGATTTTATTTTCAATAAACACTCTTTCACAAAAAGATTGTGCCCTAACTTTGTATATGAGACAATATTGTTTGAAAAAAAATTGTTGATTTAAATGTACAAGTATATAAATTATAGTAATTTCCTTAAAAGACAAGACATCCATCAATTTCAAGAAATTTTCACTATTAAGCACTTTTCAACTGATTGTTAAATGCTTCGTTTAACCACGCAGTCTTTTGTCGAGTTTGTACCAGAAGATCTCGTCTTTTCTGTTTATTAAATTCTGTTTATTTTTATATGCCCGCTTTTTTCTGACAAGTGATTGCTTTTTCATTTTTTGAAAGAAAAATATGTTCCTAATATTTTACATTTTTTTCTTTTCATTCTTTATTTGACATGTGGATATTTTGCCGGTTCAGTTAAGTATTATTGTGGATGTTGTTCAGTTAAGTATTATTCCACAAGATTGTTGCCCTAAAAGATAAGCGTTCAAAATTAAGAAGAAAAGAAATGCTTATTCTAATTTTAGTTGTGGAAATTTAAGTTAAACAGAAATTAATTTAATAAATTTGTTTTATCCATTACAACTTTTCTTCTAGTGAGTTTTTTTAATTATAGGTATATAATACAAAATATATTCATTATTACCGTTTTAAACTCATTGGCTCTCTTTTCAGGTTTATAATTAGAGTTCTAAGATTAAATTATTGTTTTACAATTGGAGGTAAATAATATACTTTTCTAAACACTCATTATGTTTCACTTATTTACCTTTCACAATTTAGGGTAATAATACAAATATTCTCTGCAAAATTAACTAAAATTTTTAGTCACAATTAAATGAAACTAAGTGATGTAGTATTATTTCTACTTTTTTAAAGTTTTTTTACCACGACCTAGGTTTCATTGTATTACAACATCTTCAGGTGGGCTCTTAGCATCTTTGCTCCACAAGAGCCCACCTGAAGATGTAATACAACGAAACCTAAGTCGTGGTAAAGAACTTAATAAAAGTCGAAATAATATTACATCACGATGTTTCATTTTATTGTGAATAATGAATTTCTATAAAATTAGCGCCAAATATGTTCTAAATTTATTATTTTTAGAGTTTTAATTGAAAAATAAGAAAAACTAGTAAGTGTTGCATTTGCTGTATACGTAATGAAATTGACTGGCTTAACTTTTGAGAAACAATAATACGCAGATTACGTATGAATGATGAACTAATACTGCGCAGATTGCGTATGAATGAACGATGTAAACGAATAAGTTAAAGCATTATAATCAATACCTTTAAATTGGAAATTTTGAGGGTTAAATATATTATTGCAAAGATGAGTTTGAAGAATATTTTCGTGATTCAAAGCTTCCTTCGCCTGAAGCCAACTTGAAATGTAACTTGATGGTCGATAAAATGATAGTTCCATTTCACATTGCTTTGGTTGTAGTATCAACCAATTTGCATAAACCTTTCATACGCAAGGCAGCTTTAAGTTATATAATATATTTCAAGGAAAAGGGAACCGGGGACGTGATAGCACTATTCTAAATTAAATTAAGAGAAATTTTATTTTGAATTATTTTTTGTCATGGGCGCTCTTGACATAAGCAACAAATTATCTATTTAATTCATGCTTTTAATAAATACATTGCAATACTCAAGGTCAATAATGACACATTGGTCTGTATAATAAAGTCTGAATATGGTTTTGCAAAAAAATTCAAGGATTACTAGCAACAGTGCAAGCAATCTGGCAACGCTGCGCTGTGCGCTTACACGTGTATCAGTACCATCCCATAGTTCAGTGCGAGTTTCAACTCCTTCCGTTAACTATGTGATTTTTGTGACGGCTATTAGTGAAGGTGTGTTTTGGTTGTGCGTAATACAAAATGGAAGAGCGGAATTTGGAGCAACGTTGTACCATTAAATGTTGTGTTAAGCTTGGAGAATCGGCGATATCGGAAAGTGTGACGTTTGAAAAGTTAAAACAGGTCTATGTGGAACATTCTTTATCCCAAGCTCGAGTTTTTCGTTGGCACAAATCATTTTTGAAAGCCAGAGAACACGTTGAAGATGAATACCGCTCAGAGAGGCCTTCAACTTCGAAACCGACGAAAATATCGAACGTGTGAACAATCTTGTGAGATCAGACCGTCGTTTAACATTAAGAATATTAAGTAAACAATTAAATTTGTACAGATTTACCGTTCATCAAATTTGACTGAACATTTGCACATATAAAAGGTCTGTTCAAAAATGGTGCCGAAAAACCTCACAATTGAACAGAAGGACAATCGAAAAAGTAAGGGTCTTGATCTTCTTGGCAAAATCGAGATCTCTTTAGTCATGTGATCACAGGTGATGAATCATGGATTTTTTAATACGATCCTAAGACCAAGAGTCAAAGTGAAAAGTTGCATACTGCGAGCTCTCCTCGGCCAAAGAAGCGAGAATGAACGAATCGAAATTCAAATAAATGCCGATTTGTTTTTATGACAGAAGGGGAATCGTCCTCAAAGAATTTGTTCCTCCGGGACAAACGGCCAACCAAATTTTTATAAAGTCCATGAAAGGCTGAGAAAAAGGGTCATTCGCGTGAGACCAGACATCGCAGAAAAATGGATGCTGCATCATGACAACGCCTCATGTCACACTGCCCACTCCATCACATAATTTATGAACCTCAAGTGGCATTCTTTTGGTTCCACAGGGGGGCTGTGTATTCACTTGACCTCAGTCCCTGTGACTTTTTCCTTTTTGCGAAACTGAAAAATGCCCTCAATGGACTTTATTTCGGGACATTAGAAAACATCCCAAAGAGTGTAACGGACATGCTGAAGACCATATCGGCTGAAGACTTCCAGCGCTGCTACCAAAAGTGGGAACAACGTCTCCATCGGTATGTAACTGCCCAAGGGAACAACTTTTAAGGAGATAACATTGATGTTTGAAAAAAATTAATACGTTTGTAAATAAAAAGTCAGTTTCATTACTTTTCTGCTATACCTCGTATGTATATATGTATATATAGATTCCATAGAGATGATATAATTAAGTCGTCTTCATCAAATTGTTTGTTAAATTCATAAAATTTATAGAAATTATTACAAACTTTGAATTCCTCATCAATATAATTATCGGCTGATAGGATAATTAATTAATTTATCAGTACTCGATATAGTAGACCTTGTGTTTACCACAGATACTGAGGAATAACTGGAATGCAAGGATAATTGTTTGAAATGACAGATTTATTAATCTTGTACTTTAAATAAAACTTACTGGTCAGTTGCTTTATGATTTATACGTCTATGCTTGCGAAACTTTTTGTTATAGAAAACGCAGTTCAGTCATTTAATTTCTCTACTTTTACGTGCTTTCACATCATATTCACCTGTACAGTCAACTCATTTTACAACAGATTTTTTATGATTATGACACAGATTATCACAAATCAAATCAAAATCTCTGTTGAATTGATGACCAATATACGGTTTATAACCATTTTTTTGGCAAATATATGGTATAACTTCATCGATATTAAAATCTTTAATTACAAGTAATTTTAGACACGTTTTTACACAAACATTTTGCTCCTAATTTTTAACTAAAACAGCTTTTGTTCTAAGTACGTCCTAATTATTTTTACAAATAATTGAAACAGTTTAATCCTTGTCAGTTCTAACTTTATTTATTGGGACACTAGTATTATTATTGATTCATTGAAATTATCTTTATCTTTGGTTGGATTTGATGAATTTAACGTTATTTTCTTTTAAAATGTCTTCTTTTCTGTATTTTAACTTGCACGATAATTTTTCTTGCATGTTCGTTTAAAGCATTTACATTTTTGTTAGACTTTGAGGTTAGGCCATCCTCGTGATGTTTAAGACATATCACAAAGAAATCACTAAGAAATTGACTCTTTATATATTTCATAGAATAGCCCACGTAGTAAATATTTTCATATATTATATAAATTACAATCTTAGAATATTAAATTTTTGGTTGACGCCTAAAAACTCCTTCACTAACTTAATTTAAATAATTTTTTTTTTAAATTGTTCATCCGCCATCTTGAGATAGATGGCGGACGAATAAGTTCACCTTAAAATATGTATATTATAATAATGATATAAATATTAAATATTATATTATTCCACTATTTATAAATGAAAAATAAAATAAACATTTACCTAATAAAATTAAGGCACGACACTTCTTGAAAGACGGTTCAAGATTTCTGAATTCCGCATTATATAAAAACACACACACACACACACACACGCACACACACGCGAACGCACACACACACACACATACACACACACACACATACACATATATATATATATATATATATATATATATATAAGTATGCAGTATTATTTAGTTTTATAATTTTCAAAAGGGAAAACTATAAAAATAGACTATGTTTTTACGAGAGACAAACATATACAAAAAGGAATCTAATTCAACTCTCATATCAGTTTGCACTCCATTATTCTCTCCCAATGAAATTTTCATTAAAGCCACTTGCTAAGGGGTGGAATACATCAAATATCAGCTGTGACTCGTGCATTTCAAAGGGATTGAGCTTATCTTAGCGAGACAGCAAGCAGCGTTGTAGATAAGGCTTTCCATTTGTCTCGTACTCTATTTACGTACTAATCCTTTTCCACGTGCGTAGATAAACATTTGTGGCGAAATGTTACGAGCTTTGAACTCTGCAGATTGTTATTTTGTATTTTAAGATTTTTTTATATATCTTATTTTCAGATATTGTCTATCAAAAATAATATACTAATTCTATTTACATGAGTAATCGTATTCAGAAGATAGAGTCATTACTAATTAAGTAAATATAATATAATAACTTTGTCATTTTTATTTATTCATACCGATGGTCACAATTATTTATTTATTCCAGCAACGAAAGAAAGTCTCTTATGCCTTTAATTTAGAATTTATTTGCATTCTCTATGTATATTTTGAAATAACCTAAATTCCTAATGAAATGGGGTTTAACTGATTTTCTATTTTTCCTTTATTAAATCAAAGTACCAACACTTTTTACTGCATATATGAAATTATTTTTAAGAAAATAAATCTTTATAAACAAATTGTTAGATTTTCATGAAATATTTTAATTATACAGCAGTAAGTATATATACAGTGTGAAATCATTATACAATATATTATTGAGGAAATATGGAATACTAAGGAAGACGTTTACTGAAATAAATTGATTTTAAAACTGTCTCATTTTTATTATAAAACTATCTCGTTATTACAAGATTCAGCCTGATATTGCGAAAGGTTAGAGAGTAAACTCATAAGATAATTACTCCTTGGCAATTTAGAATTACGGAAAAAGGACCTTTGCTTTAATTTTGTTACGTGAAACTAATGGGAACCGGGAGATTATTCGTCATAAATTTCTCGTTATGTGGAAATAAGAGAACGAAGCTAAAAAAGTTTGAATGTGTGGAATATTGTTGTTTTTTTTATCTAGATTTCATTGATTCCGTTTTAATTTAGGCAATCATATTTTTATATCCTAACTTTCTGTTCTTTTGAATCATGTATACAAGAACGCTATTGGTAAATTTACAACCTAGATCTCTTCTTACACATGGTACGAATTTTTTTTAATTATAAGGTGAAAATTCACAAAGTTTTGCTTTATTCATTTGTTTTAATTTTTAATATTCCATATTATTAGAAAATTTTGGATTCATTTTAATCGTTTTCGCCAAGAATTTTCAAACTGCAACTCATTACACGTTTCACAGTTTATATTTATATATAGCATATTTTATATTAATTAAAATTTTTTAACTTATTTCGTATACAGTCAATATTGACAAACCTATATAATTTAATTCACAGTTCTTTCTTTTTTGACAATGGCAACAAAAAAAAGTTATATAGGGTACATTCCTTCTTTTTTCTTTATCTATAATAAATATATCTAATTGACATGTATTACATTTTATCGTTTCGACATAATTTATATAATTAAATTTTCAATTTATTAAAGTTTTCAGTAATTTTTTTATTTACATTTTTGTTCATAAACCCAGCAAAAATTGTAGAGCAAAAAGTGTGGAGCCAATAACATTTTTCAAGTTCCATAATTTCTTAAGGAATAAAATAAAAACATTTCCTACACCACTTAACGGTAGTACTGCTACTTTTTTACCCTTTCATAAAGTCATCGACTCGATGTAGGCTTTGTGTATTCTATATATACTAATCATTTCAAAATGCTGCTTATGGAATATTAAATTAGATCGTAAATTAATTTATACACCAACGAAATAGTGGGTAACGATTATTTCAATTCATGAAGGCAATATATAGCCATTCGTAAGTAAGAAAGTATGTTTTAACGAAAATGTTTTTCGGAATTTATTTATCTTGAATGTATTCAGAAATAAATTGAGTGGTTTTAGAATAAACGAGTTTTTTTTTAAATATATTATTTTCAACAGCGCTTATTCCATCTTTCTATTTCCTAATTAATAATTTTGTTTTTGGCAAACAACGGTTGTTGTGTTTTATTACACAGATTGAATACGAATTTCCCTGATAAAAATAATTTAATTAAATGAAACTACGTGATATTGCTACATAGTATTATTTCCACTTTATTTAAATTCTTTACTATGCACTAGGTTTTGTTATATTACAACATCTTCAGGTGGGCAATTAGCTAAGATTACAAAGAGACTTAAGTCGTAATATAGAATTGAAATAATGTATTTATCACGTAGTTTCATTTAATTGTGAATTATGAATTTTTACAAATTTAACGGTAAATATATTCAACATATAAAAACAGTCGATGTGGATATATTGGCGATATTGCACCGTCGATTTCGAATTAAATTTCAGAAGAGGGTACGAAGCATTTCGTTAAAAAAAAATGACTTATAATTTTCGATAATAATTAACTTCCAAATGAAATAAGTATTGAACAAATAATTAACATGCAATATATTTTTCCTTTTTTCAGCAAACAACGATGTAAATCTAATTCACAAAAATTTGATTGCTTTATTAATTTTATCGTAATGCGTCTTTCCATTTCCTTTGGTGTAGATATCGATAAATTGATCAGCAGTCACGTCAAGACGCGACCGGTCTCCTCTTATATTTATTCTTGTCATGTAGTACAAGCGAAAGTTTTGCGTACCAGCAGTGTTTATGCAGAATTCAAATGTGGGTCGATTACTAGCAGAAATCAGGAATGGGTTAGGTCTAAATTGTCAGGCTCGCCTATTCAAATTTATGTTAAGCGGTATCGGTAAAATGAGAAGGACTTATTACGGTTTATTATTTGCAGTTTATATGAAAATTATTTCACTTATTTCAGAATCAGCAGTTTACAAACAGCTGCAACTGCTAACTCCATCGTCGATGAAATTTCGGCAAATTACCCAGTGCTCACATTAAGTAAGTGCTCAGTAGTGAACTGCAAAATTTGAATGCGCAATGCGCTTAACATCAGCCCAGATTAAAATGGCGTATATGGCGATGAAATAAATTCAAGGGCTTCTTTGGCTTTGGATTACGTCAAGGATTTCATTTATGAATCGTAAATTTACTTTACTTATGACTTTACTTATGACGATTTCCTTACGCGCATGCTCACATAATGGAACAAGTATGACATAAACTTTTACGCGTATGGTAACTGACGATATAGTTACTATACTTAAAGTTTTAAAAGTAATGTTACCACATAGTTTAATTTTTCGGAAAAATTAGACGATGTGGTTGCTATAGTTTTTTTCGTGAAAATTTATTTTCTAAGATCGACCTTAATATTGTTCTTAAATTTTAATTTCCCATATTTTAATATTTCGAAATTATCTTAAATCTTTTCTCATTGCGGTATTTTTTTTAGTTTGACGTGTAGTAAACAAATCTTAAAAATCATCTTTCAACCGATTTTAAATATTGTATTGATTACAATTAAGCAAGGGTACTTTTTCCAACCTTATAAAACTTTGACACTATAATTGCATTATAATCACATTTGATTATGTAATTTCAGAAATTAAATTTTGACATTATAATCACATTCGATTCTGCAATTTAGAAAAAATCAAATGTGAAATCCTAAAAAGTCCAGGTACACTATATAAATAATTTAAATCTATCAATTAAAAATAGTTGTTCCATATATTTAAATTATAGTTAACAAGAAGGGAAAACTAAAACTCAGAGAGCCTGATGTGAAACTCCAAAAGGCCCATTAATATTACAAGAACCAAGTCAATGCTGATGCAAAAGTTGACCAGAACCATGGAATACTTCTTACATTTGTATAAAATGCGATGCCTAAAAAATTTAATGGAAGTCTGAAGCTCCAACTAAGGTACTTAAGATAAGAAAAGGCTGCTGAATCAAAGTTGTTTATAACCTAATCCATTTCTGAAAATAAGGAAAGATTTACAGAGAATCTGAAGAAAACTAACATGGTCCCCTAGTGGTAATGATAGGTGTGAAATTACTCTTCAAACAAACTTTTGATGCCACTAAAATAGTCGTACAAAATATACGGGCAATTTAAGACTATGATTTGCCATTGCACCATCAAATTCTAAAAACTTTTATTATTAGCAATTTGACAGTTTGCAATTTTTGCAGTACTGACTTAACGCTCAATAGTAAAAATTCTCGATAAATTTGGTAGTAGCAAAAATGACCAGAAGAGCTAATAATAACATTAGGGCTAAAAGACGAATTGAAGTTACTAAGTAAACACGTAGAATACTATCAACAGTATGACCGAAATGTAAGGTTTGCCTTTAACAATGTTTACATATTCCAGATCATTGAAGAAAAGAAGAAAGTAAACATTGATTGCGGTAATGAGGAATTTTTAGAATAAGCTAACATGAATAACCAATTCCAGTCAGTGCGTTATGGACATGGAAAAATATAGTTTTTCAATAACAGTATTTTGAGAACACAAGGAAAAGCTTTCAATGAGAAAATATAGACTTTTCAAAGCCTGTATTGCAAAGATCGTTAAGATAAATTTCAACTCTATCTTACTAGAAGATGTTATTGATACTAAAAGAATATGTTTAAAAACATTTGAAGGAACCAAAGTCATGCCGTTATCCAACATTATCGTAGCAACAATTGTTAAATCGATAATATTGGTTTTGTCACTGAGGTAATCTGACCTGAAGTCCTATATCTGGTACAGATATTTCATTAGTTTGGATAGACTTTGATAAGAATTATGTACAAATAATCAAGTCTATGGCAATAAAGTGTTCGAGTAAGTTTACAAATATTGCAAGTAATATTGGCCTTGGTATCTATTATCTTAGTATCTATATATATAGTATATATTTAGAGCAGTTCAGCAAATAATGTATTCTTCGACTTAATTTTTTGGCACAGAATACGCTTGTATGCAATACGGTTTGTATTCTACGCTATTTTGATTTAAGTAAATTTGCTAAACTGTATACAAATAGAAAAAACAGTAGTTATTAATAGAAGGAGTACAAAGACAAAATAAAAACAAAAAATTTCATGTCTTTAAAATTATTTGAAAGGAAGTTTTCTGATTTCAAATAATTTTAAATTCCATTTTGCATTTCACCAACAAACTTTCACGCATCTACGCTTTCAGGGTTTCTAGTAAATAATAAACTCAACATTTATTAATTTAGGTTAAGGTCTCTGTCAACACCCGTTTTTTATTAGTCCTTGTCTCGGTGCGAAGTAACGATTACCAAAAATGTAAAACAATCAATTAGTGGAATTTATTTGAATACCATCGTCTGAAAGTTAAACATATATAATATATTCAGTTTACTCCCGATACTTAACTATTTAAACAGATGGCGGATAATTTGACGACATTGCTAACCATGAAAACCTTAGTAAGGTTTTTATTGAGTAGTTTATTGAGTAGTTGTAATTATGAGAGTAAATTAGCTAAAATATGTTTTATTGAATATATTTGGCATTTACTTTGTAGAAATTCATAATTTACAATTAAATGAAACTACATGATATAGTATTATTTCTACTTTCTTTAAGTTTTTTACCACGACCTAGGTTTCGTTGTATTACAACATCTTCAGGTGGGCTGTTAGCAATCTTACTACTAAAAGAAATAATACTACATCACGTAGTTTAATTTAATTGTGAATTTGTTTTATTCTTATTTGTAGTTGGTGTCGGATGTGTTACTTCCGGGTTAATACTCGTATGATTCTATTTATCTGTGTAGTTACCATCTGCCCACATTTTGAATAAAATTCTCACCATTTTTTGTTTTGTGTTATTAAATTTTCGATATGGGTAATATAAATATAAATTGTATGGCTATACAATTTATATTAATATTACCAATATCAAAAAATTAATAACACAAAACTATAACTATCAACTAAAACGTATGCTTTTGACCATGAGCATTTCGTATTAAGACATATATCAGAGTGGGCAAAAATAGTCTTTTCCGTTATAGCTGTTAATTAAAAAATATATTTCTTGAAAGGATAATATAAGAAAGAAAACTTTTGAGACATATCTTCTCTAAACGCAATCGGAACCTAGTCATTTATAGTTAAAATGTTGTTCTACGTTTAATTGTGGTACTAATTGAGGTAGTTTAAAAATAAGTTTTAAACGAATTTCAAATTACAAACATATATATATATATATATATATATATATATATATACTCTTCAAATAATAGATATTGTATCCATTTTTGCGCTTGAGACCAAGTTAATCTTGCTTCCTTCCAGCCAATCGCAATGTCCGTTTTTTGGAATACTCATATATTTAATTTTATTGCAGTGTCCTTTCAAATGGCCTGCGCGCATTTGAAGAACTTTGTTAGAAATATTAACCACGACTATGGTTATTTAGCTTCTAGATATTAGATTCTTGCTTACACACTGACCTGTTTTTTCCTAATTTGGATTTGTATGTGTTTTGATGAACTTTGTTTGAATGAATGTAAATAAGAAAGAATAAGGAACAGTGAGTTGTTTTTAACGCTTTAATAATAATGTCAAGAAATAGAAATATTTTGACTACGGTATGTATTGATAAACATCTATTTTTATTAGATTACATCAGCGAATACAAGAACATAAGAGAGTTAAGTTCATTTTAATTTATTTAAAATAATTGATTTTTTTTAAATTAAGCTTCCAATGAAAATAATCCAGAGTGGTATGTATTTACAATAAAAAAACAACTCCATCCTAAAATTAAACTACCGTTTGAATTATTGATCTTTGGGAAACAACGAGTTCACGAAAACCTCTAACAATTATTGGGATTGTAGCACAATTTGGTAATTTTTATTATCTTTATTGATCTCTAGATCAAATTCTTACAAAATGGAGTGCATTATACTAACACAAAAATGCATAATCATTATATCATTAGTCACGTAAAGGATGATTACATTTTTATTTGATCCTCCATGTCGTTATTGTACGCCATATATACGATACATTTACTCCAATGGGTAGATTTATTAAAATTTATAAAAATCATTTCAATTAATAATTATTTCTTTGATATATACAATTAGATATTGTAAGAGAATAAGTAATTAATCAATGTCAATTTTGAACACGAATATTTCAGTTTGAAATGAGTATTTTGTACAATAATTTACGTTTACGTTTCCAATACAAAGAACGCGCTTGTATATTATGTCCTCTAAGTTAAAAAATCGAGTTCTCTACGTAGAAATTTCATGAGTTAGTGTCCAAAGTTTCCAATCTTGAAAAGAGACAGGCGAATAAAAATATTTGTATTTTTGATTTGTACGATAAGCGTCACTAAAATTACGTATTTATTATTTTTTTTTAAATTCTTTCACCGCTTTCCAATTTTCTTTATATACTTGTTTAATTCACGTAGATTTTTATTACCTAATTAGAGAGATGACATGAATTATTCATTGACCTCAATATGAATAATTTTTCAATTGAACTAGCTCTATAAAGTAGGTGGGCATGTATATATTTATATATGCTACATTATTAGTAGTAGGTAGATATTAAATATGACGTTACGTTCTTGCACTTATCTACGTACGTGTCATAAAAATGTTTACACTAACACTTGTTAAGTTCGATGACAGTCTTTTCAACTCTATTTCAATTTCATCTATTTTCAATTATAATTATAATTTACACATTGTATAAAAACTAACTGAACCGCAGCGACTTTGACTCAATTATCTTAATCCAATTATTCTCTCATTATTTTAAATCTTTTGTGGTTATTTCTTTATATTTAATTTCCAACTTATGCATTTCATTAAACCTTGGATAAACCTGTTAACTTTAACAATCCATTCTATGGTACTGATATATTTTACGAATATTTCTTCATCAATCTTTTTTCATAAGCAGTTTTGCTTATCGATATCATGTTATTTAATGTTACGCCCGAAATATGAAATATTAATTTTTTCCTTAACCTAAGGTAGAAGAACTAATTGTTGTTAAACAAACCTTGTTATTATTGTGGAACTTTCGTCAATGGAAAATTAAATTACATCAATAAAATAATTATAAGTTATTTGTATCATAATGACATTTTTCATTAAATTCATATAATTCATAGACATGTAGTATAGTTATTGACATAATGGTGATCATAAATATTCAGTTTGTTACTACAAATTTTACTGACACCGTATTTACCGGTATCAATAAATTTGAAGAAATACTCTATTCGGAGCGCGTCGCCTTAACCGCTCTTGTAATTAGTTACGTGTAATTTACTAAAATATTTCTTTTATGTAAGTCGTTGGTTTCGAAATAATTCAAGTTTAATTTTCATACGAAGTCATGATCATACACCTGTCTAAATAACGTCAAATAATCAATTTAGTAACGTATAACATTTTGTAAAATGTAATGATAATAGATGGCTTGTCATTTAATTATTAGGAAAAACCTAACATACAAAAGTACTGCACGTTCCCAGACCTGTGAGATCGATTACAGTACAATATAAAGTGCAATTTAGTCATTATTTTGTAAGATTAATATGATCTAATTTTGTTGACAATTTAAAAGGTAGACAGGGCTGGGTTATTTAAACTCCTCATCTTATATTATCTGCGGCAATTGACCGACCTACTGGCAGCTGTTTCCATATTATACCGAAATGTTATTAGTCACATTATTTCTGTAATTGTATTTAAAACGTTATTCATTCTAGGTTAATTAAATGTTAACATTATAAGTTTTTAAAACAAAAATTTAAAATCGTGAGGTGAGATTAATATGAAGGAATTATGTTATTGTCCAATGTCCATACATCGCTGAAGTCTACGTTATGTCGATAACGCAGGGATATTAAAAATGTTAAATTCATATTTGTGTGTTTACAAAGGCTAGTTATACAGGATTACAACATTTGTTACGAGTATCGAATTAAAAGATACATATTGATATGTTTTCTGCCTTATAAAGTTAAAACGACTTTTAAATAAAAAAAATTATTAGTTTTACAAAAAAAAATCTACGTATATTTTAATGCTCACGTCGTGTTCAAGAAAACGTATGTACTGTATAAATAATGTGAAAACTTAAAAACATTTACATTTTTAATTGCTTGTTTTATGCGTATTTAGGAGTGCGATATATACGAAATAATTTTCTGTAGAAAAATATTTCCCAGTCTGAATGGTTAATTTTTTAATTTTTATTCATATGTTGAAAATATATTTCGTATAACAAGATTATATATGAAAATACGAATCTCAAGATTTTGCAACCGGATATATATTTAAATTTTGAAATTACCATATTTATATGTGTATATATATATATATATATATATATATATATATATATATATATACATATAAGATTGATTTCTACCGTCTGCAATAAAACAAATACTATGACACTGTTACTAAAACAACGTAAGAGAAAACGCCCACTATGCAACTTAGATAATGTAAAGACGTAAGTAGAAATAAAAATCAAAACAAACAAACGCCCCAAAACTATACCGAAACTAAGCCCTGGTATCTATAGCACGTAAATATCGTTAAACATTTTTAAGATGGTTCAATCTAAATAACTTTTTTATTACATTTTGAAACTATCTATAATTTTACTAAAAGCCTTTTCACAAAAGTTTAATAATTGAAATTTTACGAGCCAAAAGGAATAATAAACTGGAAATCAAAATTCAAGACTTTATTACGTTTTTATTTTGTAAAAGTTAATACTTCTTTTTGTAGAATATTTGAAGACGAAAAGTATCACCTATTACTTTTTAAATTATCAGTTTTTTACGGATTATTCTGTGCTTCAAATAGGAAAAATGGTAAGTAAATAGTAGCAATTATTCTTTAAAAAGTACATAAAAATGTCTTTCTTGAGAAGCCCTTAAAAATGTTTATTTTTTTTTATCTAAACACAAAGATGAGCAAGAGGCCTTAAAATTTTTTAATCGAACTTCTTGCATTCTCCAACTCTTCCAATTTCATTATCATTTAATATTTTACAAGCCATAGAATTTCAAACATAAATTTCTAAATTACGTATAGTTTTATTTTTTAACAAGGCTTCGTTGCTACATATGCGCTTTGATTTTCCTCTCCTGCAAATCCGTACAAATGTGATAATTGAAAAAAATACATGTCTTAAAATTTGTATCTTGAATTTCTTCACAAAACTTTTCTGTTATTTTTTTGTTAATTGAATTTAAAATATAAACCTCATAACTTCTCAATTCAATTTTATTCAAATTGTCTTTTTTGTTCAATTAGTAGTTTTAGTTACATGTAAAAAATCTAAAGTTTGCGGATAATTTAATTTTCTATGAAAATTTTATCGAGAAATTTTATTAAAATTTAAACGGTATCTATCTTTGAACTGACTTTTTAAGAATATTTTTATGTATTAAAGGAATACAAATCCAAGTAAAACTGCAAAGTGCAAAAGTTTAAACGTATGTTTATTATGTTGCTTAGTTACGCCATAAAGGCTGAACAAATTTTGACGAAAAATTTGATACAAAAATAAAGCGTGTCTTACGTATATAGTCTACTTATTTGTTTTAGAACGCATAAAATTGTTTAGAAATACATATTAAAAATTCATGAGCATCAGTCATGGAGCCGTACATCATCGCACGGCCACAAATGAAATGACAAAACAAGAAAGGGACATCGGCTTAAGTATCGTGGTGTGCGATTAAATGAGCGGTAGCCATGCGTCTTTTCCCAAGTATTCCATCTGAAATACAAATTGCCTATTGAAAATAGTTAGGTTCTCACAATTTATTATGATCCTTAGTAAAATAGACCCCGTTTTTTTTTGGATTATAACTTTTTTTAATTTAAAAAAAATAATTTATGTTCTTCTGGCAGTACATAGTATTGGTCTAAAAAAATCCTGGCATGACAGTTAGTAGAAGATATCACCTGGTAGTAGAAGCAAAAGATCCTATAGGCACGATTCATCGCATTTCCGTATCTGTTAGACTACCTGAAACGCTTGTCGGATATGTACTCAGAGAACATAGATAATATTCTTTTCTTTTCTAGCTTGATCGAAAAATGTTTCGTCCGTTGTTTACATTGCTGTGGGTTGACATCAAGACGGAATATACGAGTATTTTGAGTCTTTAAGTGAGTACACTACGTAAATATGCAATAGTGCTCCATGAATAAACATAAACTCCAAGAATTTTTATCCAAAAATAGTAATAATTTTTAATCTAAACATTTTTATGAGTCCAGTAACTTAAAAATGTCTCAACTTATATCTTAAATTTTTATGAATTCAAGGAAGAGTCGATGCGATGGTACAAAAAGAGAACACTACTGGCCACTTAACATGTTGATTGAGGATAATTAAAAGAAGACCCTTTTAATTTTCCATCTACGGTAGGCTTTAGTAATGATCATAATGACTATTCAACAATAAAACAATTTTTTCATCAGAATCGCCACTCGCGTTTTCTAGTTTTTTACTGTCTACTTATAGAAACATAAGTCATAATAATATAACTCTGTTAATATTATAAGTTATCAAAATTGTTAAGAATTTTCTTTAAAAAAATACCTAAAAATATGATTTCTAAATTAGAGTTCGGTACAATGACAGAAGCATAAACAGTCAGCAATCACTAAAAATACAATATATAGACTCAACAAAATTGAAAACACAGTAGTTTCTGAAATACCCGTAAACAAATTTCCCGGCACTACTTTACGTTGTGACCAAAAATATGGTAAATAAAGTCATGTAGGAAAGCAAATGCGTGGGCTAACAACAAATTCTAAGGAAAAAACCGTGGCCAATATCGATGATATCCTCGAAATTAAAAAAATACGCTGCTTTAGGAAGAATTTATAGTGTACATCCTGCCCAGGCAGAATATTTCCACCCCAGAATGTGCAGCTTAACCTCATCAAAACTTAAATACCCTGAATGGAGTAATCAAAGAAAAGCATCTCGCTGGGCCAGAAATCCACTTGAACTCCGAGACCTTTAACTAATTTAGGGGACTAGAATTCCCTTTATGTGCCATCGCATCGACTCTTTCTTGAATTCAGGCTCAAAGCCATAAACCAAAGGTTCATTTGTAGTTCAATTCTCTCCGAAGTCGACTAAGTTCATCAGCACATAGCTTCAAAAACTTTTTAGATGCCTCGACTCGTTGGAGGTTTGCGATGGGGTAAGCATTCTTGGAACCCATTTCGCACTGAATTTAGTCATGCCATGAAGGTCGTGTATAATTCTCAAAATTGTTATATCTATTACAAACAATTGTTTCTTCTTCTGGTGAGTATCTTTCAATGCAAGTTTTTTGACTTTTTCGACAATATCCGACGTAGTGGGCTCAGCCGGCCGTCCTGAGTGGGGTTCATTTTCAATCAAGTGTTGACCATGTTCAAATATACCATGCCACTTGTAAACCATGGTATTACCAGGGCAACAATATTCGTAAACTACTATTTAACTTATAATGGTTTGAGGAGTTATTTTTTGCATGTTGAGGAGTTAATCATAGCGCGTATTTCGATTTGCTCCATGTTCGCAGTTTCCTTCCAGATTTACATTTATAAGGGACGATTATTCATTAAGAAATCACGTTACGGACTTAATATTTAACTTATTTACCTCTAACGAGTTCCTAATCAGAGGGGTATCAAGAAAAAATGTATCCTTATCCCTACCTCTTCATTGAGACCCTTTGTTTTATGATCGAAATATTATCTATATGATAATGTATAAATAATAATATTCCCAAAAAATGCAATGTAGCAAATGGACCCCTATTATCAGCGTTTCGGGGTTGATAAATGGAATATTCAACCCCATATGTCTGCGTCTCGTTAACAAAACTTTGGGGATATTTATTTGTCCATATCCCGTTTTTCATAAATTCTGACGTCGCATTTGGTTTACTACATGACTTTATTTACCATATGTTTGGTCACAACGTAAAGTAATGCCGGTATTTCAGGAACTACTGTGTTTTCAATTTTGTTGAGTCTATATATTGTATTTTTAGTGATTGCTGCCTATTTATGCTTCTGCCATTGTACCGAACTCTAATTTAGAAGTCATATTTTTAGGTATTTTTTTAAGAAAATTTTTAACAATTTTGATTGCTTATAATATTAACAGAGTTATATTATTATGAATTATATTTTTATAAGTAGACAGTAAAAAACTAGAAAACGCGAGAGGCGATTCTGATGAAAGAATTGTTTTATTGTTGAATAGTCATTATGATCATTACCAAAGCCTACCGTAGATGGAAAATTAAAAGGGCCTTCTTTTAATTATCCTCAATCAACATGTTAAGTGGCCAGTAGAGTTCTCTTTTTGTGCCATCACATCTACTCTTGCTTGGATTCATAAAAAATTAAGATATAAGTTGAGACATTTTTAAGTTACTGAACTCATAAAAATGTTTAGATTAAAAATTATTACTATTTTTGGATAAAATTTCCTTTAAGTTTATGTTTATTCATGGAACACTATTGCATGCATATTTATGTAGTGTACTCATTTATAGATTCAAAATACTCATATATTCCGTCTTGATGTCAACCCACAGCAATGTAAACAACGGACGAAATATTTTTCGGTCAAGCTAGAATAGAAAAGAATATTATCCATGTTCTCTGAGTACATATCCGACAAGCGTTTCAGGTAGTCTAACAGACAAAGAAATGCGATGAATCGTATCCTATAGGAACTTTTGCTTCTACTGCAACGTCTTCTACTAACTGTCATGCCAAGATTTTATTAGACCAATACTATGTACTGGAATAGGTAATAATGGAAAGGTCTGTTCATTTGGCTTCCTGGCGCGATTTTGATGAATAGCCGAATACATTACACTCGCTTGCTAAATACAGAAATTACATGCACCTAAATACGTGAGAACGTCGTAATTTTCCGAACTTGAGTAGCACACAGTGGACATTATCACAAATAAACAATGGAAAACAAACAAACATTGTAACAATTAAAATACTTGAAAACAAAAAAAACAAACGCTAATACTCTAGAAAATCGAAGTACATTTAAAATTGAAATCACGGCATTTGACTGATTTTTTTCTTACGTAACTAACGCTAACGCCTATACTTACGCTATTAAGTGTTTCATGAGATGAATGGCCGAGTTTTTAAGTAGAGGTTCATTTTAAAACTTGGTAAATTTTTTTTTAACTTCACATACATTAGACGTGATTGAATGAGAAACATGTAATATTATATTATTATAATATTGCAATGATTAACTAATTTTAGCCTTAGAAGGACTTAAAATTTGTTTTTTAAATTAATAAAATTATAATCCAAAAACAATCGTAGCCTATTTTACTGAGGATCATAATAAATTGTGAGAACCTAACTATTTCCAATAGGCAATTTGTATTTCAGATGGAATACTTGGGAACAGACGCATGACTACCGCTCATTTAGTCGCACACCACGATACTTAAGCCGATGTCCCTTTCTTGTTTTGTCATTTCATTTGTGTCTTTAATTCGTCATTTCATTTCTGGCCGTGCGACGATGTACGGCTCCATGACTGATGCTCATGAATTTTTAATATATATTTCTAAACAATTTTATGCGTTCTAAAACAAAAAAGTAGCCTATATACGTGAGATACGCTTTATTTTGGTATCAAATTTTTCGTCAAAATTTATTTAGCCGTAATGGCGTGACTAAGCAAATAATAAACATACGTTTAAACTTTTGCACTTTGCAATTTTACTTGGATTTGTATTCCTTTAATACATAAAAATATTCATAAAAAGTCAGTTTTGAAGAGATACCGATTACCGTTTAAATTTTAATAAAATTTCTCGATAAATTTTTCGTAGAAAATTAAATTATCCGCAAACTTCAGTAATGATTTTTGACATATAACTGAAACTAATAATTGAACAAAAAAGACAATTTGAATAAAATTGAATTGAGAAGTTATGATGTTTATATTTTAAATTTAATTAACAAAAAAATAACAGAAAAATTTTGTAAAGAAATTCAAGATAAAAATTTGAAGACATGTATTTTTTTCATTTATCACATTTGTATGGATTTGCGGGAGAGGAAAATCAAAGCGCATATGTAGCAACGAAGTCTTGTTAAAAAATAAAACTATACATAATTTAGAAATTTATGTTTGAAATTCTGTGGCCCGTAAAATGTTAAATGATAATGTAATTGGAAGAGTTGGAGAAAGCAAAAAGTTCGTGGAAAAAATTTTTAAGGCTTCTTGTTCATCTTTGTGTTCAGACTAAAAAAAAAAATTAAACATTTTTAAGGGCTTCTCAAGTAAGAAATTTTTATGTACTTTTTAAAGAATAATTGCTACTATTTACTTACCATTTTTCCTATTTGAAGCACAGAATAATCCGTAAAAAAACTAAAAATTAACTTTTCATGTTCAAATACTCTACAAAAAGAAGTATTAACTTTGACAAAATAAAAACGTAATAAATTATTGAATTTTTTATTTCCAGTTTATTATTCCTGTTGGCTCGTAAAATTTCAATTGTTACACTTTTGTGATAAGGCTTTTAGTAAAATTATAGATAGTTTAAAATGTAATAAAAAAACTTATTTAGATTGAACCATCTCAAAAATGTTTAACGATATTTACGTGCTATTTAGCCCAGGTATCTAGGCTAAGTTTGGTTATAGTTTTGGGGCGTTTGTTTTTGATTTTTATTTCTACTTACGTCTTTACATTCTGTTACGTTATTTTAGCAATATATATATATATATATATATATATATATATATATATATGTATATATATATATATATATATATATATATATATATATGTGTATATATATATATATATATATATATATATATATGTATATATATATATATATATATATATATGTATATTGGATAGAACATGATGGGCAAATCATACAAAAAATAGGGAAATTTCAAAATTTAAATATTATATATCCGGTTGCAAAATCTTGAGATTCGTATTTCCATATATAATTTTGTTATATGTAATATATTTTCAGCATTTGAATAACATGAAAAAATTAACCATTCAGACAGGGAAATATTTTTCTATAAAAAATTATGTCGTATATATAGCACTCCTAAATACACATAAAACAAGCAATGAAAAATTAAATTTTTTTTTAAGTTTTCACGTTATTTATGATGTACATAACTTTTTTTGAGCGCGCCATTTCATTACGTTATAGTGCATTGCGAGTGAATTAAAATAAACGTAGATTTTTTTTTTCAAAAACAAATATTTTTTTTTATTTAAAAGTCGTTTTAACTTTGTAAGGCAGAAAACATATCAATATGTATCTTTTAATTCGATACTCGTAACAAATGTAATCCTGTATAAATAGCCTTCTTAAAGACATAAGCATGGATTTAACATATTTAATATCCCTGCGTTATCGACATAACGTAGTCGTCAGCGATGTATGGACGTGAAACAATAACATGATTCCTTCATCTTTATCGCACCTCATGGTTTTATATTTTTTCTTTTAAATTTATAATGTTAACCTTTTATTAACTTATAATGACTAAGGTTATATATACAATTATAGAAATAATGTGACTAATAACATTTCGGTATAATGATAGAAATGGAAACAGCTGACAGCAGGGCGGTCAATTGCCGTAGATAATTTAAGATGAGTTTAAAAACCCAGCCATGTCTACCTATTAAATTGTCAACAAAATTAGATCATATTAATCTTACAAAATAATGACTAAACTGCACTTTGTACTATGTAGGCGGTTTATACTGTAATCGATCTCACAGGTCTGGGAACGACCAGTACTTTTATATTTTACGTTTTTCCCAACAATTTTATAACAAGCCGTCTATCATCATTACATTTGACAAAATGTCATACGTTACTAAATTGATTATTTGGCGCTATTTACACAGGTGTATGCTCATGACTTCGTATGAAAATTAAACTTGAAATATTTCGAAACCAACGCTTACATAAAAGAAATATTTTAGCAAATTACACGTGACTAATAACAAGAGCGGTTGAGGCGAGGCACTCGGAATAAAATATTTCTTCAAATTTATTGATACCGGTAAATATGGTGGCAGTAGATTTAGCAGTAACAAACTGAGTATTCATTATTACCATTATGTCAATAACTATAGTGTGAAATAAATGTCGCCGTGGTGAATTGGACTTTGCGCGGCCCCGGTTCGACCCCCGACCGTTCATCGAGCGAGGCTGAACTGGTATTCTGGTTGGCTATAAGAGATTGCTCCCGAAGCAATAAGTTTGATATATGTATCGATTAGATATGTATAAATTATAGAAAATAGTGATAAAAACGGATAGATCTGATGTAAAATTTCTCGACATGTAAAAATATAAACATACGACATATAATATACACACACACATACACATATGTGTGTATATATATATATATATATATATATTTATATTTATATATATATATAAATATTATGTTAACTAGTAATAATTTTTTTTAAATTTAGAAAAGCCCCGAAGTTGTGGCTTTTTGCCACAACTTCGGGGCTTTTCTAGAAAAATTAGTAACTTGCGATGAGGAGTGGATTACAAGCAGTTAGTAACTTGCGATGAGGAGTGGATTACATACATTAACCATACACGCAAACGCCAATGTCTAGGTATTCGAAGAAACAGGAGTTTTACTATACAAACTTTAAATAAGTGTCAAAAAGGTGATGTTCAACTGCTGGTGGAATGTCAAGGGAATCATATATTGGATGTTATTTCCAGAAGGATTTACAATTAGTACATATATTTACTGTGAAAAATTGGACCGATTAGCTAACAAATTGAGTAGTCAACAGGATCTAGTTTTTTTCTATGTAATAATGCTAGACCACATGTTGGAAAACGTACTCGTGATGAATTAGAGGAGCTCGGCTGGGTTGTACTCACTCGTCCACTATACACTTCGCTGGACACTGCGCCATCTTATTACCTATTTTTCAGGGCTTTAAATAACCATTTAAGTGAAAAAAAATTCGACGTTAAAGAAAATTTACAAAACGACCTCGCACAGTTTTCTCAATCAAAGTCACCGGAATTTTATAAGAAAGGTATATTGGCACTGCCACCTAGACAACTAGATGGCGGTAGTAGATAATAATGGCACGTACTTAAATTAAAGTTAGGGTAACATATAAATTAGCGAACATGTATATATGTATATATATATATATATATATATATATATATATATATATATATATATATGTGTGTATATATATATATATATATACATATATACATATATGCGGGATACATAACTATAACAAAATGACTAATTTAAAGCTTACTATGTGGTAAACAGATCGCTGAATCGAAAAAGTATTCATGACGTACCAAAAATGTTTTCAAAATCTATCCAACGATACCCTGATGAAGGGTATGAAAAAAATCGCCTTCATATTGGATATAGAGCAGATACACTAAAACATTTTTCACAATGTCATATTTCAAAATTTTTGTAGGCATTATTAATACCTAACATAATATAATTATGCCACTTTTAAACATATAAGGTTAAGAGTTCAATTAAAACTACACTGACAGAAAGCCAGACAGAGAGACCTAGGAAAACAACAAGTACTCCTATTTCGACTACTGAACACTAATAATTCGCTATCTCCGCAGCTCCCTATTTCTACTGTACAGCTTATTTGGCTATTGTCGAATTAACCCATTTTAAGCCAGATTAAAAAAATATACTATTTACTTATACACTTTACTCCAAAACGTATGTTACTACTATATATATATATATATATATATATATATATATATATACATATATATATATATTTATATATTTATATGTATATATATATATATATAATACACACATATATATATATATATATATATATATATATATATATATATATATATATACATAAACGTATATTTATATGATGTGTGTGTATACTATAATTTGTACCATTATAGTTTGGACTTACGACCTCTACGTAATCGGTCTACTCAGCTAACGATCCCTGTTATTAACATTGCTTACGACTATGGTAAAACCAATATCAATAAGAAACATGTGTGGTTTTATCCAACTCAAGGTCAGCTTCGTTATCACCAGCTACGACATCTGCGTGTTTGCGGTCTGGACTAGTTCTAATAAACTGAAATAATAATTTTTTGCGAAGGATGATCAATTCCGGAAGGAAAACGCTCATTCATTTAATTTTACTTCTGTTTTGTAACTGTTTGTTTCCGGAAGCGATGAATCTAAAAAGTCGAAATCTATGAAATAAAGAGATCATTCAGATAGTGCTAGTCACATTCTGATAGTGCTAAGATTTTGAAAGCGTGGAACTAAAAATTATTAGAATACTGGTTTGTCATTTTAGAACTCCGACACTACCGATGTTTATAGCAATGAAAAAAAGAACTTTTAATAACAGTTTACTTAATAAAAGTAGGTAGTAAACAAAAACCCTTTATCTTAACGCACAAACCAAAAAACAACTTTTTGAAAAAATATTTGCCTATTCTGCAAGTTTCATTTTAAATAGAGCTTTTTAGCCTGGGTAAGTGACGAAAGCAAATTGATGCAATTTTAACTCGTTTAGGAGTTGGATATGACATCGCACTTATGTTGGTGTTCAAATAAAATTACTCAGGAGGAAACAAGGTAACAGTAATAATTAGTATCTTTCCAAATTTTCAAAAATTAAGCTGTTTTTTCATGCATTTCCATAATTAATTTTTCGCTATTTAGTTTGCTTCACACGTGATTATTATATGTTTTTACGGGCATCTTAACAAGTTAGATTTCCTTTATTGTTTCTACAAGGTTTATGTTATGAAACATTTAAATGAATCTAAAATAATTCTTATTGTGATTAACCTATTTTTTGACTCATATAGTTGGTAATTGAAGATCATAAGCGTCATCACTAGCTGATGTTTCCTCGATAAAGTCGAAATTGACCATTATAAGCATACATTTTCATTAGGTGGCCTGCTTGATGGAAAACATTTCAATTTAAATTAAAATTATACTAATATTTTTTTATTATTGCTCGAATGTCATTTAATAATAAAAAAATATAGTTTAAAAAATATGTAGAATACAATATTTAACTTTAGTTATATTATGATATTAAGCGTCCATATTAGGCACTTCCGCTTAAGAGTTCTTGCGTACTAAGAAATGGAAAAAGGTGTGTAGGTAGTTTTACGTTTAAAAAATATCCGGAGTGACCACAATTTGTACTCACAACAATAATATTTTAGTGAAATAAAAAACGAATATGATAGTAAAAATTAAGGATCGAAATTGAATTTATTATAATATAATATAACCCATATATACGAAAAAATACGAGAAAAACAGCGAATCCGCATAATAAAAAAAAAAAAATGAAATGAATATTACAGTTCTTATTTACACACTCCTTAATGGTCTATGCAAAAATATCCACATGAAATTTGCGATCCTTGCTACCTCCATACATAGTTTCGTAATGTACAAATTTAGATAGATATCTGGCTAAATTTTTAAATTTAATAAGTAGACATCAGGAAAAGTGGCCCCTAGCGAAGTGTATTATATTTAGTAAAAATTTTCAAATGCCTAGGTTCTAGGTTTTTTTATCATCTTATCGTTCATTCGTTTTTATCATCTTAACGATCACAAAATTAATTTTGCGTCAGTCGAAATACTTTAGTTCACCGAAAGAAGTCAATACACGTTACGTGAGTGTAGTGTTGCATATGTGCCTCTCACACAGAAGAGGTAAAGCAAAATTACTTTCAGATCGGTAAGTTGAGAAATTTAATGTTTAATATTAGTTAAATTATTGGATGATGAAACCTTACATCTCATAATTATTAAATGTATTGTATTTTTGGAAAAAGAAAAAATATTCACTAGCCCCTCGGACGTCTCTTGCCCAGATCTAGGTTGGTGAGAAATAGTGCCACTCAAATGTATGTAGTGAAGTTAAAATAATATTAACATGTGGACAATTATATATCATAGAAAATATATTACAAAACAAGACTTTAACAAAAATATATACCAAATATTAAAACACAATTAATTCAAGTTCAGATTTTAAAATTGAATAAAAAGCACAATGAAAAAATTTTCAAAAACTCACACGGATTTAATAGTTGTAATTGAAAAACGACTAAACAATTTTCTCGAAAATCCCCTGAGTAAAAGAAAGTAAGAACGTATTAATATAATTACAAATTAGTGTAATTACACAATAGCCTATTAACCTAATTACACATTATTTTTTGATCCCTAATAGCACCTAAATGTGTTATAGCGTTATTTTTTCATCCCTAATCATATAAACTACTCAGGATTGTTATTAAAGTAATTGTATTACTTTTTAACAATTGCTATTATATGCTATTATATATAATAACTTTTTAGCATTACAGTGGCGACTCCGGCTTTTATTTTTTGTTGGTGTATTTTACCTACGGCACTGAGATTGCTCATTAAAAACTTAGCGATAACATAATTTTATCAGAATTTTATTAAAACTAATTTTTTTTAGATATAATTCTTGTTTGTAATTTATATGGTAATAACTTTTCCTAAAAACTCTTTTTCTTAAAATGACGAGAATTCTTTTGTTATATATTTATAAATATATTTTATTATATATTTTATAAATTCATAAATACGTAATTGTTGCCCAAATGATTCTAGCTTTTGTCCCTATATCGTTTCAATGAATTTATTCAAATCCAATAATAAACTTACTGGAAAGCGTTTAGTTATTTTATGCGTCCAACGATTGACGCGAGTGCGTCCCGTCTTTTGTTCCCGGGCGCTCCAATGGCTAGATTAAAGTATAATTGAACAAAAAAAATATTTTTTTAGCTACGTGTAGTGGTTTTTCAATACGACTTGAATGATTTGTTTGATATAATACATTCAGTTGCCTTATAAAAATTAAAATAGGGAAATATGAAGTATTTTTTTTTAATAATAGGGAGAACCAATGAGACCAGTGTTTTTAGTAGTTATGGTTAAAAACCGGAAGAAGAACAAACACAAACATAGAAAGAGCAATCGAAAGTCTTAAAGATCGATTTAAAATTGATTCAATTTTCAGGATTCGTGACTTTTCACTATAATCGCTAACGGTAACCAGCCTTGACTGAAAGAAATTAGAAAGAAGAACTTATATTATTACTGTTTTAAAAATGGAGAAAACCTCCTTCTTTATTAAAACCAGAAAACTCTTCTCGTAAAGTATAAATTAAAGATGTTTTGAGAACAATCAATTAATAAAAATATACTGATTAAATGTCGGTAATGAATTTTGACAAAAAATCATATAATATTACTCGCTTTAAGAGGTAACGACAAGCTAATCAATATATTTACACATTATATAAAATTGATTATGTGGGTACATATATTTCACTCCGCAACCAAAACTACATCTCGCAGATGAATGACATTTGTGCGTAATGGTAGTAGCCACAACTCTCCCGTCATGCACTATGGTGGTTGCGCGTCGATAACTATAAGTGTGTGAAAGATATGGGAGTTGAAATCATTCGACCACGAAAATGTGTGACTTTCAATATATAAATTCTAGTAATTTGAAGAAATTTCTACAGTGTTTTGGAACATTGTCGAATTCTCTGTCGAAACTGTCTTTGTTTTTTTTCATACTCGCAACTCACCTTTTGTCTTTCCTTTTGTCTTTTTTTTTCGAATTAAATTATTTAAAAAAAATGTACATATATATATATATATATATATATATATATATATATACAGGGTGTCCAGTGGCTGATTTCAAAGTTTGAACAAACATAGTTTTTGAATGCAACACATAAGAGGGGCGCGGGGGGCGTCGTTAGAAGCGCAAGCTGTGCGGATGTTTTAGTAGCCGTCGAGGCGTACATTTCGAGTGGATTTTCGCTGTCTGTAGCACATCGTCGATTTAATAATTGTTACAGTATTCGTCGATTACGTGATGGACCATCGATCAACCTCATTCAGTCATGGGTAGCATGGTCGTCGCCGTGGTGTGTTGGGTTGGTCACAAGGCATACGGCCTTTGACGATACGACGCATCGTGGCAACCCGGGTTCGATTCCCGGCCGTTCGTCGAACGGGGCTGGACTGGTGTTGTGGTTGGCTGTAAGATATTGCTTTTGTAGCAATAAGTCCGCCATATGTATCAATTTGATACATTAAAGTAGATAAATAAATAAATAAGGTTCAGAGCTACAGGATCAACATTAAATAGGCCCAGGCCAGGACCTACACCATTGGTAGCCATGGATGAAAATGTCGAGCGTGTTATGGTTTCTGTCGTTGAAATTCCCCGTTTATCACTGCATACACGTTCATCGATATTGGGAATTCCGAAATCAACTTTACTGGTAAAAATGCAAAAAAAGCTCAAGTTCCATCCACATAAAATTTAAATTGTTCAAGATTTACACGATTCTGACTTTGAATTAAGAAAAACTTACGCGGAGGTGATGTTGTTGAGATTTCGTACTGCTACCCGGATGGGCAACATATTCTTTAGTGACGAAGCTCACTTTCACATTGGAGGATATGAGAATAAGCAGAACTTTCGTTACTGGGATGTCCACAACCCAAGACAAATGCATCAAGAGCCTTTACATAAATAAAGCCTAAAGTAACAGTCTAGTGTGCCATGTCTGCATCTACAATCATAGGGCCTTATTTCTTTAAAAATCAACGTAGCCAAACTGTAACTGTGAATTCGGAGAGATATGCCCAGATTTTAAATGACTTTTTCACAGTAGAACTACCGAATAGTCCATCCTTCAACCAATACACATGGTTCCAGCAGGACGGGGCCACAGCTCACACTGCTGATGTGTCCATGAATGCAGTGCGGCAGTTATTTCCAGAAAAAAAACATATCCCGAAACGGTACCGTACCGTGGCCACCTAGGTCACCCGATTTAATACCATGTGATTTTTTCTTATGGGGATACTTAAAATCCGTTGTTTACAAAACAAATCCGAGCACTGTGACACAACTTAAAGAAAATATTCGAGCCAAAGTCAGTAGGATACCCCAGTCGCTCTGCAAACGCGTTTTTGAAAACATGCGTGCTAGACTCGAAGAGTATGTCAGACTCGATGGACGCCATTTGGAAAACGTGGTTTTTAAAAAATTAAATCTGCATTTGTTGTTATAAAGTTAAAATAAACCTACTTTGTATTAGAGGTGTAGTTTTTTTTACAATTTTTCAAACATTGTAATCTGCCACTGGATACCCTGTATACATATATATATATACATACATATATATATATATATATACATACATATATATATATATATATATATATATATATATATATATATATATATATATATGTGTGTGTGTGTGTGTACTTAGTTTGTAAGAAAGGTTTGTATTAATATAAAAAAGTAATGTATAAGATATGAATAAATGCACGACCAAAAAAATGAGTGAAGTGGGTATTTGCTTTTAGTAATCAAATCATAATTTTGCCTTCTTGTGTCGTAAAAAAAGCAGGATCAATTTGTACCTAACAAAGACAAACATCTGCTTTCACGCTTCAGAATTTAACCCATTTTTATTCATTGATATTCTCCTTCAAATGACAACAATACTTATTTTTTTAAAGGTAACCTAACATTTCTACCTCACGGTCACTTTCTGAAAATACAAAATTATATATCTAAAAGAATTGTAAACCTTGTACAAAATTTTCATACACTTATAAGAACTAATGGAGGTAATTTTTTTGCCGAGAGTGAAACATATATCCAGTACACTTCGACTTTCTTTACTTAAGTCGTCAATGCTAATATGCAAGCCTAAAGAGATATTATAAACTATTTTTTGAATATTTTTGATTCAACTATGTACGTAATAATACGGATTCAACTATGAATATTAAATAATGATATTATATATTAAATATTTAGATAAATTAAGTGAGATTAAAAAGATATTTGTCTAAAATATTTCAATAAAAATTTCAATTCAATGTTTTTTTTTGTAGATTATAGGTACTATGATAGTATGAGCACATAGTGTGCTTTAGAATGAAAGCTTTAAATAAGATAAGTAAGTATATTTTAACTTTGACGGCAACGATATTCCGCAAAGTATACTAAACATTTAAAATTGATATATATTTAACAGCCTTACTTGTTAGCAGAGTGACATTAATGTAAATTCTACATCAGCCCAAAACGTTTCGAGACTAAAATTTAAAAGACTGAAATTGTGAAATATTTAAAATTTTACTTATAAAAAATATTAGCCTCCTTCGACATCAAAATAAAGTTCATATAACCATTAAAAGCAGTGATGTCTTATGGTTACCTTGGCCTTTAATATCACCATAATGTTCGCTATTCGTATGCAAACTGAGTCTTGTGAACAGAAATTTCTAATTATTTTTATACAATTCAAATTTTTACGGCGTATATGGTACTAAAGGGTCGTTATTTATGATCCCCATTAGTAGAATTTTATTAAACTCTTGATGAGCGTTCGATAAAAACGACTTATTAAATAAAATTGTTTATATGTGATGCATCAAAAGTAATTTATTTTTTTGCTGCACAAAATAGATTAATTTTGTTAATTTGGTTTTAATATCCATAGCTCTTGTATAATTTCACACAAACTATTTGGATACACTACGCACAAGCTTATTTGGGTATTTTTTGGTTTTTTTATATAAATATTATAATTTCCAATAATTAGCAAATACGATTTAGAAAGCATTTAATTATTATTAGACTAAATTGGGGCATATTACACAGGACATCTTAAATAAATATATTACGATAATTAACATACAGTACAAAGTCTATATTAAGACTGGAAATTTAAGGTAATTTTTTTTCATTATTTTGTAATTGTAATTATATAGGAAAATTAACAAGCTTACAATTTTCTATTCATTTTAAGTAAAGTTTTAAGTAAAATTCATGAAATTTTAGTCTAGAGAACAAGCTGAACTGGGAAAGCAATTTTATTAAAACTTACAATAACATTTCATCAATTCCTTTGCAAGATAAAAACATTATCTACTTAAAACGTTTACTATCATAAATACGATGGTAATCTATTTAATCAAAGTAGAGTAAAATATCCAATCAATAACACCTAGTGACAATGGTTGACGTAACAAAATTGTGTCAAATACATGAGAAAATTCTATGGAAGCAAAATAACTAATAACTCCATAATAATCGTAAAAGGAATGTTTCTATTATATTGCACACCTGTATTAACTTTGGCACCTACACAATGTGTGAATGGTTAACAGTGTCGTTACATAGACCAACAAGAACTGATGAGGATTGTAGCGCGATATTTTATTAATTCTTTCAGGCTTAACAATGACCAATAGGAAGAATTGAGTTTAAGTAAGTTCTTTATAAGAAATAATATTCAATGTAAAAATGGTAAAGTCTGTAAAAACTTACTATGGAGTAGCCTCTGCTAAAGTTAAGGATTAATCTGAAGTTTTTAATATTAATGTTTAATAGCAAACTTAACATGCGTTTTCATTTTTGCTTGTGATTTTATCATGTTCTTTACATTCGCCTTTTTTATTTCTGTCCCCTATTCAGCTGTAAATGAATAATGGTATTACACTTTCACAATTACTTTCAAAAATGTAAAAATTAAGAAAACATATAGAAAAAATAAAATTTAAAATATGTAAAATATGACAAAATGCAGGTTTTCCTGAGTACCTATATAAGTAAATGAAAAAAAAAAGAATTTCAGGCTGAACAATGACCAATAGGAAGAATTAGGTTAAGTAAGTTCTTTATAAAAAATAATATTCAATATAAAAATGGTAAATTCTGTAAAAGCTCACTATGGAGTAGCCTCTGCTAAAGTTGAGGATTAATCTGACATGTTTATTATTAATCTTTAATAGCAAACTTATCATGCGTTTTCATTTTTGTTTGTGATTTTATCATGTTCTTTACATTCGCCTTTTTTATTTCTGTCCCCTATTTAGCTGTAAATGAATAATGCTGTGAGAATGGTATTACACTTTCACAATTACTTTCAAAAATGTAAAAATTAAGAATTAGATTATGACAAAATGCAGGTTTTCCTGAGTACCTATATAAGTAAAGGAATAAAAATAATTTCTTAATTGTGACACTTTTAAAACTCGAGTGCGATATAGTCTCATTGTAAATATTTAATATCTGGTTTCACGTAAGCTAATTATACAAGAATGTAACTAGATGTCTCTATGTTCAGTTTCGATCAATTACCGTGGGATACTGATTGTATAAGAATAATTCAAGAAAATAATTAAACTTACATAAATTTTCACCGAATAGCCAGATTGTTTTACATTTATAAGCCTTTTAAATATATTTTCAATAGATTTATTTCTATAAACATAAAAGTACTTTCAATAATTGACTAAATAATTTGATAAAAAATATTGAACGTTGAATTAAAATGAGAATATAAATATTAGCAAAAAATATTTATATTCTCATTTTAAATAAACAAAGCGAAGGACATTGTAATCCATCTAGATGGTAAGTATGATAATTTTAATATTCAAATGAAATATTAATTAAATATTAATATTAATAGTTCCAAGCTCACTGTTTTCTTGTTATTAAATTCAGTTTACTAAATTCTTGTTTCCTGAAATTCGTTTTAGTCTATTACGAAGTAATTATTTTCAATATTTTTAGACGTCCGTGCATAAGAAAAATATGGAAAACCTACAGGGTAACTTATGCGTGTGTCAATTTAACTGTACAGGCGTTTTATATATTATTTTCGTGCAATTGCATATGGGATTCCGGTAAAAATTTGAGAGCAAAGGTGATAAATCTATAGTAATAACCCTTGTTGGCAACAACTATTACCAATAAGAGTTGTTAAAAATAGTTAAGAGCAAATCCATGTCGGGACTAAAATTAAACAAGAAGTTTGCAAAGCAAGGCGCCTTTTTTGCTTAAATTTCCTTTTGTATTTGGCGATTAAAAATTATGTTTTATTTTTGAAAAAGAATGTCCAGCAAGAATGAAAAAGTTTATGATCACATTCGATAAAATTATATTAAATAAGATCGTAAAATCAAATTAACGTATTTTTCATTAATCTCCTTTTGTTCTTTTCAGATTTTGAAAACAATAATTGCCGCGTTTGTCAGTTATTTTACATATAACTTAAGCAACCGTTGGCCACCAAATGTCGCTTACGAGTTATGTGGTAATTTTATTATTTTCTTTATATTAAGAAAAAGTTATCATGGTACCATAAAACATTTACTTAAACATTTAAAATAATAAATTTGGTTAAATATTTAATATCGATTAAAAAAAGAGATAACGGCAATAAAATAAAGTTCTTTTTTTGTTTAATAAGAGCTGTTCTGGTGTTTTTATGTAAATACTCATCTTTTGACATGGGCTTGGATTCCAAATAGTTACGAAGATATTACGTTGGAAGGAAAGTTTTTGAAAAATATCTGAAGCCATGTCCAAATTACATAAAACATAAAAGATTTAACCTTTAGTAAAACTGATATATCTGAAACCACAGATTTTAAAATACGTAAGGATTAATAAAATAAAATGGGTGCATTTTTTATAAAAAAACAATTATTCGAAGATGGCAATAATTTTTCACCTTTAGCTTTTTTTAATTTTTGGCTAAATCGATGTTCAGATCTTCCAATGTATTCGCTTAATCAGAAAACCGAGATTGAGATACGTATATCTAATGCCTTAATAAAAATACCAATACTTTTAAAACTGAAAAAATAAACGACTACCAAATTTTTATCGTTTTGGTATAAAATATTTCTAAAGATTGGAGTCTATCTTAGTCTGTCGTATCATTGGGTAAACAAAAAGATGAAATTTATTTCAAAAAACCATCTCTTTTCGATAGAGTTCTAGAATCAGTTGTTATGAATTTTTCAATAATTTTAGTAAGTATTTTCAACGATGGAAGACAAGAAATAAAATCTGTTTTTGCTTATCCCACTAGTGCAACATTCAAATTATATTTAATATTCCTAACAAAAGATTTTATTTCATTATTGGTTTATTTTTTTCCACAACCAGGTAAGGCAGAAATTTTGAGCGATCAACAAAAGAAAAATGAGTTTTTTATTGAACGGTTTTAGTATGTTTATTGATAAAGTAGCTTTTAAAACTTATTACTTACCAAAGTTTTTTAAATAACGCATAAGCTTTCGGTCGCTTACTAATATACGTGCATACTAATACAGTGGTTAATTGACGCAAAACATATAAATATTTCACAATTTAAAATAAAATGGTAGCAGTTTTTTATCTTTATTATTTTTTATCGTAAAAGTTAAAATGTGTGTTTCTATGTTATTTTCTGAATATAATTAATTGGCAATATTTTAATAATTTAGACGAAGTTGATAAATAATACCAAATACAATATTGAAGTAAATTTCAGCAAAGAAGATTTCCACTTTATATTATTCTCAAAGAAAATTTAATTACATAGATTTTCTTCTATATGTGTATTTTTTAAAAATATAGCATTTTTTTCTACCCGCACATTTGAAAACACGCTTCGAATTTTCTTCAATTATAATTTTGTGATCACGATTTTTGCCAGAATAAAGTATGTGATTCGGCGTTCATACATTCCTAAAAGGATTATTAAAATATTTAAGGATTTACTGCTGGAATCGACTTTACGCAAAATACATTATTATTATAATTTTTTTCGATATCTAGGTAAACAAATTTATTAACCATCTCATTAAGGGTCATTAGTAAGGAATAGAATGGGAATTTGATGCATGTGATATATTCCCAACATCTCGCTAAAATGAATTTGTTTTTTTTTTAAACTATCTAAATTTAAAAAAAAATACAAATTTTTGTTCACCCCAAAGACTTCATGTAATCCATAAACTTTGTTCAATAAAGTTATAAGGATATTAAAAATGATTCCATGACTGTAATTAAATCTACTCAAACCAGTAGTAATGAGAGTCTTAGAGTTTTAATACGTTTTACCTTTTTCGCACTTTGTGAATTCAGTGCTCTTTTTAATTATTATTTCTTGTTTCCTGTAATCTTAATTATACAAGGTGAATTATAAATATTCATACATTGAGAGGTACGCGAATAAACCAATTCCAGGAGCAAATAATCGTAATAAAATTTAACTAATTTCATTTTCTTTTTTGATCCCAAAATATTTATAATGTTAACTGATATGGACTGCCACGTTTACCAAATCCGATTTGGGAAGGACGAGGATGATTTCATAAGATATATGGAATAATTTACATAATTTGTTTTTTTTAATACCAGTTATAAACATATAAGTTTCATATGTTTGTCAAATTAAAAAAAAAGAATATTTTTGTGTTTATATCAATTAACAAATCGAAATTTGGTGTCTTATTCAAATACCGGTTTATTGAGTTGCCATTGTTTCTTAACTATCAGCGTTAAAACGAATAGCAGGAACTGTAAAAAAATTACTGCCATACACAAAATATTACTACCACATACGATTTTTATAAAGAAAAACGCAAATTATTGCTGCTTTTTGTTTGCAAATGTCATTGAAAATGAAAGATGTTAGACCTCTTCCTACCCATCTATGCCATTCAAAATTATCGATCTTATAAATTGCTTGCTTTCAGTACAATTAGATTTAGATTTGGTATTTATAACTATGTGTCATCGAATGCACTCCACGTTTACAATAAAATTACTTAGTTTACTTCTAAAACTATTTTGTGTTTAGAAACATAAATTATACCTGCATTAAATGATATCACAGAATTAATACAAAGACCCGAATACGACAACGACGTCGCGAAAAGTTTATACGCTTGCCTCCAATATATTTTACTTTATGTACATTAAAACTATTAATTAAATTGTTGATATCATTATCAAATAAGCTACATGAATCACACTATAATTTTTGGAAAATATCTTCAAAGAGTAGCATCGTAGTAAGAATACCGTCAACCTAGACGTAACAAAAACTGACATTATAGCCATTGATTTAAAACTCATGCTTTCTGGTTAGCAAAAGTAATCACTAAAATTGAGATGATTATCAAATGTGGGTTGAAAGTTATTTAGCATCACCTTACTTAATTTACAACTTTTTGTCAAAATTTATATCTTGTATTTATAATACCTTGGGATATAATCGTGCACATTATGCCATTTCTAAAACTTGTACACATATCCATATTTGACTTACTATTTTGTTTGGTTCAGGTTAAGTCTATTTTAATAAAAATTTTGTCAAAACGTAATAATCATTTGAAAAATTACGCACTCGCTAATATCGGCATACGTAATAAGAGCGCAGCTGATCCATATCTCTTAATTTAATCCATGGATTCCTAGAATATAATGCAATTCTAGTAATGAAGGACTAAAGGGCAAATAGTATAGAGTATCTTATCACTGTACCATATAAATTTTAGATATATAGTATTAATTTTTCTCTTCTACCACCATTTAAGTTAGTAGAAACGAATAATTTACTACCATTGCGTCAAATGTACCCATTTTGGATGTCAAAAACATTATGAAACTTGACGAAACATTCTGTTCTGTCTCAAAGGATATAACTCAAAAATCATACTTTTTTGGCGTTTCATTCCGGCGTAGATGTCTTTTATATATGGCTGTATGAGCTCTTTATAATTTTCTCATACGGTCTTTATTGTAAATAAGAATGTAATAATCAAAATAAATTTAAAATCACTCAACAAGATTATTGTTATCCTTTTGTGCGAAAGCTTCAAACTGATATATTAAAATTTAGAAATTTGTCACGGAAATTGAATAAATTTTCACAAAATTAACTCAAATTTGGGAAAAAAATCAATTCAATTTACAAGATTTTTGTTTCCCTTATATTTTTATTACCTTAAAACCAAAAATAACATTTTCAAAATGTATGCCCGTAGCAGTCGTTGTTATATAACCGCAATAGGTATTTTTTAACATTTTCTGCATAATTTCATTTCAGAACTAACTTCACGATTGATTTAGAGTATTTGAGCAAAGGATACGTTACGTGACGCGATCTATATTTTTCTAACTTTCCTAAAATTTTGGGGTTCATAAAAGGAAAAGATCGCTCAGGTGTCTGTTGGTCTGTTATCAATAGCTGTTTTCCCGCTTACCGTGGACACTAATACCCGTGGGACCGTAATAAAACCAAATTTAGTCGCGTATATTTCAATAGATAACACATATAAATATTCATATGGAAATTTTAGAGAAAAAATAAATTTTTAAAAAAACATTCCAAAATACCATATATAGTATGGAATACCATCCAAGAGGGCTGATTATAAGTTACTTAGAAATAGTTTTTACCCCTGAAAGAGTACAATGGATTTAGCATCTTGTACTTTATCATCACTTTGAAGAAACTGTTTTATCTAGTTGGAAAGACAAATTTAAAATATATTGTATACCACAGATTCGATTTTTGAATTTAGAAATAATTTTAGTTTATTCTTATCGAACCAAAAATAAATTCAGATTGACCTTGAAAATTCACGCACGCATGAGAAGATCACGAATATGCATATCTGTGTCATTAAGTCACTCTGCATTTTGTGTGTGAATATATCAATGAAACATGGTTAAAAACAAAAATAGTATAATTTATCATCTTTTATGGGTTAAGTTTTTTTCCAAGACTTATTTTCATACACTATTTCAAATAATTGAAGGTGATTCATTATTGTTATCAATACATATACACAATTCACATTTTACGCTAGCCACAATTGCCCTTTTAAATATTTATTTTGTACCATATAGTATTTAATAACTCCTTGGCATAATAATAAACCAGATATTTATCAACAAACTAGCAATATTTTTTTTAATTCATGAGATTTAATTAGCAAAATATATCTGAAAATTACTTTATATAAATTCTTAGGTCTATAATTACTTTATATATATTCTAGGCAAGCTGATAATTAGGTTTATTCCCGCTATAACTTGATTTTAATATAAGCAGTTAAATAAATTACAGAGTATACAGTTTTTCCAATTCTAAAATTTAAAGATCTATATTTACAGATGGTGATTCGTATGATTTCATAGTGGTGGGATCAGGTTCTGCTGGCTCACCAGTCGCTGCGAGACTAGCGGAGCGTGGACAGAATGTACTTTTGCTGGAAGCTGGGGGTGAGCCACCATGGAGTTCTGTGGTAATCAAGAATGATCTTAAAATGACTTTGTCTAGTTTATCTAATCCTTCTGAAGGTTCCTTTTTATTGCAATTTAATTAGTAGGCTTAAGGTTAGCTTACTTTTTTGATTGTATATGGGAACACATTAATTTTTTTTATATTTCATAAAATTTTTCATCTCAGGCGGTATCGATGCTTTTTGTTTTTGGTATACATTACTATTTTAGAATATAATTACATTATAAGGATATAGACATAGGGTTTTAAATGAAGAATTATGACATGAAAAGATACTGATGATAAAGTGTTTAGCAGTAATAAAATTTTTAAATATTTATAAAATTGTGAAGAAACGGATTTCTTTGATAGGTCTATAGTACATATTATGTATACTGAACCTTTCTTATATATATATATATATATATATATATATATATATATATATATATATATATAAATATATATATATATATGCATATATACATATGTATATATACACACAAATATATGTAATTATATATAATATATGTATAATTACATATATTTGTGTGTGTGTATTTGTGTCAGTGTCTCTGTATGTGTGTGGGGGAACATGTACGCGCACGCGTGTTTGTGTGTGTAGGTGTGTGTTTTTTTATTATGGAGGTAGGAAAATACTGTTAAGTATAATCAGATCTTGATGGTCATCCTGGATATGTCGGACTCGAATGGATGGAGGAGAATGGATGAAGGTTTTTAGTCGGTATGAGTACTACCGACTAAAAACCTCCACTGTCTCTGGTCCCTGTTTCCTCCGCGGAACCGCCTTTAGGATTTATGTCACGGGGTGCCGACCTAGCTGTTGCTCTTCCTTCTGTTATTCGAAGTCACTATTTCTCTCCTTTAATCGCTATTTACTTTTATTTTTCGCACGCCTCCGTCGCAAATGTGCTGGTCGCGTCCCAAGCTGCTTTCGATGAAAGCATAGCTCCTACTAGGGCATCTGGTTGCAATTTAAAAGCAACCATGCCCTGTTAGCATCTGCGTCAGGTAGTAGTTGATTTCGACTCAGCCAGGTATCCACTTCTGGTATAAGATGATACTTCCACCTGCCCGTGGTTGTGGAATCCCACATTTAGTTCATTGTAGTTGTTGACCCTTTTCGCCAATAAAGCGCTCTTCGTTCTTCGGCCAGTACTTCAATCGGCAGCATCCCAGCTATAATAAGTACCGCATTTTCTGACACTGTTCTGAAAGCGCTGGAACTCAGGCGCTCAGGCGATATACAGAAGCTATTTTCTTCCGTGAACCGTGGATTCTTAAGGTGTCAGCTCATACGGGTATTCCATATGTTAGTACCGACGTTACCACTGACGACAACAAAGTCCTTCTACTTTCTTTTGGAACCCCAAAATTAGGCATTAGCCGTACTAAGGTTGCCTTCACGACCGATATTTTAGAGCTAATGTGTACCACCTGTTGTCTGAAGCTGAGTCGGGCGTCAATTATCACCCCCAGATACCGTATAAACGGTTATGATTTGATTTCATGTTCACCCACTCTCAATGTGATAGTCACCATCTGCTTTCTACTGCTAATAAGCACCGCCTCCGTCTTGTGTTCCGCCAGTTCCAAATTAACTGTATTGATCCACCTAATGATTTTCTTGAATATAATATCAAATGCGAGTTCTATCACTACGGCAACATTATCCCCGTATGCCGCGAAATTGACATTTCTTGGTAGTGCTACTTTCAGAAGCCCGTCGTACATGATGTTCCACAAGAGTGGAACAGCCTTGTTCCGAGCCTTGAGGCACTCCTCCAGTCATGTTATGTTGCTTCGGACCTGTATTCGTATTATACTTCAGCAGTCTATCAGTGAGGTAGCTTGCTACCATCTTCTGAAAGTAAGATGGCACGTTCATCTCATTTAGGTTGCGCATAATACAGTCCCAATTTACTGAGTTGAAGGCATTATTCATGTCCAGTGTGGCCACCAAGCAGTATTTCTTTGTGCCTCCCATCCCTCTAGTTCCTGCGATTGCGTTCTTGGTTCTATTGACAACAAAGTTTATCGCATCCAGAGTTGATCTCCCTTTCCGGAAGCCATATTGGTTGCTGTCCAGCAGCGGATCAACTTCTGCTTCAATCCTTTGGTGAACTATTCGTTCCAATACCTTTACAGCTGTATCCAGCATGTAGAGCGGATGACAAGATGATGGTTCGTCGGGCGGTTTCTTCCCCTTGGGCAGAAGTACTAGCTTCAGCTGCATCCATTTACGAGGAAAGATACCTTCTCTGAAACATGTGTTGTACACCTTCAAGAATAATTCCGCGCTACCTTGAGGCTGAATTTAAAGCAATATTTGGAATTCCATCCAGGCCCAGAGCTTTATTATTCCCCACTATGTTACATGCCTCCATCAGTTGGTCGTTTGTGACTGTTGGGTTTTCCTCAATCTCGAACTGTTCTGTCAGATAATGTGATTCGCGTTGTTGCGGGAATAGCACAGAAACGATCTTCTCTAGGAGTTTACTCCCTAGTAGACACGTAGGCATTGGCATCAGCTATTTTTTTAAGTGTGTCATGATAGCTTTATACGGTCTGCTCCACGGGTCCATGTCCATCTTGTCAATAAGCTTTTTCCAGCATTGTCGTTTACTATCCTTGATGGTTTTGATCAGTTTCCGACGTACCTTTTTATACTCTGCCATCAGTTTCGCAAAGTTTTGTCGTCTCCAGCTACGCTGTTATGCTCTTCTTGTTTTGAGGCACTCTTTTCGTAAAGAATCGATGTGATCGTTCCACCGGTGTACCGATTATTTATGTATCAGCCGCTGAAGAAGGTGAGATCTACGATGGAACTTGCCTCTCCTTTGATGTATGTAGGTCTATCGTCACTGTTAAGCAGGACCACATCCAATATGGCCATGGCTCCCAGTAGCGCTTTTCCTCGCGTATTAGTTTCTTTACTTCCTCAATCAACTACCCAAGAATTGAAGTCCCCGGCGATTCTTTTTCTTCCTTTGTTTTCGCCGGAGATGGCCGTTGCTTCCTTTTGGCCAACGTGGTGTCACGCTTCTCCTCCGTGACCGAGTTGCTGTCTCCATCGTCCCCAGTGTCCCTTTCATCATCTCAAGGGCGGTCTGTGTACGTCTTGTCGTTGGTGAACTCAGATCGTTTGGCACTTGACGAGGGAGGCCTTGTTGTTTGACTCGCGTCTCATTCTCCTGAAGGCATTGCCTATACTGGTTGACTTGGTCTTTATCTCTTTGTGGACGTTTGGTCTCAGTTGGACGTACTCTTACAGATCATCAATCATAAAACTCTTGCAGCTAGTCGAGACGCTCCCAAGCTTTCGTCTTCTCCATTTCAGAACTTGCATCCAGTGCAGCTTGCCGGGCGTGATGCCCGTTGTCAACTCCTTCACTTACCTCAGTTTTTTTTATTTTTATTATTAAACATCTCCATACTATTCCCACGACTCCCTAGGGAAATATCAGTCCACTCCAGCAGAGCCCCAGTTGCTAGAGCAAGGCACTATATACACCAGGGGAACCGTTTGCGACTTTTCCCCGACGCCATGCAGTCACCGGGACGGTATCTTGACACCTTCACTTGGGGTGTTTTGTCCGCAAGAGCTATTTAATTTCACTCCTACCCTCTGCTCCGGAGATCAATAAGCATCCTCCTATCCGCGCGAGGAGACGTGCCCGGTAGCAGTATCACTTCTGCCTGTATGTGTGCGTGTGTGTATCTGTCTGTGTATATGTAGGTGTGTGTGTGTATGTATGCGTGTGTACCGGAGTGCGCGTGGGCGAGTGAGCGCGCACGTATTCGCGCATGTGTCTGTGTCTGTGTGCAAACGTGGACGCGTAATTTACATGTGCTCCACGTCTTCACTGATTCCAGGTCAGGATGAGTACTAGTATTTTGATTAGAAACATCCCGGCAATAACGCACACCGCGTTTTCGGATACTGTGCGGAAAGCACAGGCAACTCTCAGCGCACTCAGCCTATATACTGGTGCGATTATCCTGCGTGACTCCTAGTTTTTGAAGGTATCAGCCCAAATGGGGATTCCATATGTAAGCACTGGTGTAAATACTGACAACAGTAATGCCCGCGTCTTTTGTTTCCTCCTATGTTAGGCATTGGTCGTGATGACGATGCTCTCACTACCGATACTTTTGCAGCCACATGGTCTGTCTGCTGCTTTGTTTTTCACCTTATTTCTGGTTTTTATGAGCACCGCTTCGGTCTTGTGCTCTGCCAATTGCAGGTTGCCCGCTTTTTGATTTTCTCGTAGGTAATGTCTTACAATGGAGAGATTACCTTAAGACCAGTACCAGAAACACTTTGTTAGTCTCTCCAGTGCTCTTATCCTACAATTGACCCTCCGATTCTGATCTTACCGTGTTCGCCGAGCACTTTCTTTGCTATTGGTATTACCAATAGCAAAGCATTGCTATTGGTATTACCAATAGCAGTCCGGGTACCTCTATAAGCCTTACGCAACAATTTGTTTGCGTCGTTCGTGATTTGACACTCCTCTCCAGCTACTTTTTGTAAGGCTGCAAGGACCTCCTCCTTTGTCGTCGTGTCATCGAGATCTCTTATTTCGAGGTCTTCTTGAGGCCCCTTACTGACGACCTTGGCGTCATATTTGATCGCAGTTCTGTCTAGTGGGTACAATCAGTAGGTTTCCGGCAGATGTCTTGCGGACCTTGTCAACTGCGGAACGAGCCTGGTCATCAGGGATGTCCTTCTTGACTCGTGTAAGAATCTCTGCATACTTCGACTTTTCCTTAGGTCCGATAATCAGTGCATTTGGTTTAGTCGCTGATTTTTGTAACCTCTTCATCTTGAGCTACTGCAAAGAATGCTTGAGAGGTGCTCTATGCTTCAGAGGTGCTCTGTGCGCTGCTTCTTCTTGCCTTTTTTATTGAACTAGCTACCAATCCGTTGCCTTCATCTTGTCGGACAGCTGTGTTACCTGCTTTCCAAGAGGGGTTGGTGCACCTTTCTCCTTATTTACGGGACACAGTATTTCCTCCGTCCTAGGTAGGGACAGTTCCCCTTCCCTCTTGCTTTTCGCCTGACTATTTGTCATCTCTGGTGACGTCCGCTGGTTTCTCTTGACCCTTCGGCTGTCACGTTTTCATCTCTCACCTTCATCTCCGTCTCGGCGATTACTTGAGAATATGATAGCTGTGATGTGTTGACATCCCTTAACACTAGGCTGGAGGAGCGCTGCTGCTTGCTTCGCATGTCGTCTTCCAATAACTTCAACCCTCTAAAGGCGGTACCTATGCTGGCCACCTTGGTCTTTATCTCCCTATGGACGTTTGCTTTTGAATGGATGAAATTTTTCTGCTCAGAGGTTCCCACGCTTGTATCCTCTTCATGTCAGCACTCGCGTCCAAGTCTGATTGTTGTACCAGTTGCCCGTTGTTAGATCTTTTACTATCTTCATTTGGTTTTTCTGTTGATTATTTTATCGATATCGTTCCCAGGAGTATCTAGGGCAGTATCAGTACATTCCTGCAGAGTCCCAGTTGCTGGAGTGAGGCGACTAGATACACCTGGCTGGGATCTAGTGCCCCAGGGGAACCATTTGTGTTGCCGTATCCCTGACGCGATGCAGTCCTTAACACGGTATCTTGATACCTTGACTTGGAGTACTTTATCCACGAGAGCTATTTTATTTCACTCCTACCCTCTGCTCATTTAAGCAGCGAACATTCTTCTATACGCAGGTGGAGAGGCGCCCGGCAACGGTGTCACCTCTGCATCGGGTGTGTGTGCGTATGCGAGCGAGCGCGCGTATGTGAATGTGTGTAGTTTTGTGTATGTGTATGTCCCTGTGTGTGTGTGTGTGTTTGTGAGTGCGTGGGTGCATGTATATGTGCGTGTTTGTGTGCATGTCTGTGTCCATGTATGTCTACGTGTGTACGTATGCTTGGGCACGTGCTGTGTGTGTGTTTATGTGTATGTGCGTGTGTGTGTATATGTCTGTGTTTATGTGCGTGCGTGTGTGCGTGTACATGTGCATGTGTGCGCGTGTGCATATGTGTGTTTGTGTGTATGTGCAGGCCTGCACATATATATGTTTGTACATAAATGATTGAAAACATAATGGGAGAATATTCTTTGTTTTTTTATGTATTCACCCAAAATCTACTATTATTATCATATAGCTTTTATAATATGGAAATTCATGGTTTCCAAATTACACTATACTCCATATGTATACACGTTGTCCAATTACAGATGTATAATTAATAGTGTCAACGTAATTGGTAGTTAGTAAGAAATTTTAAGTCATAAGATGATGTGTATTGAGGTAGCATTAAATAATATTTTTTACTTTAGTCGCACAGCTCCATATAACAAGCCCCATTTAGAAATCAGAAAATAAATATAGCGGTGTTCAAGTCGCTTTACTAATTTTTATCAAAGTAAATACAGTTATTTGAGCATTTTCCGTAAACACATTTTTTGTCAAACTTCGCACTTTTGTAGTTTGGTACTGTACTAAACAACTTAGAAATTATAAGGAGAAATTAAAGAGTATCGATAGTACACTACTTTCAAATGCGCATTTTGATTACATTCCGCAATTTATTAGCGGTTGAACAAATTCAACGAAGAGGAGAATTGGAAACGTTTGACGCTGGAATATCACGAGAACAAATGCTTTTTTCGCAGCTAGGCGGTACAGAGTTCGGTCGATTGTCCTGCAACCTGCTTAAATATTTAAAGAATCATTTCACTCTATTCCAATATAATTACTAAGAGTTACGTTTTCTCTTGCTTCCCTAATTTCATAGATATTTTAGCAAATTATTTTCATTTCTATTATTTTTATTATATCTCGAAGGTTTACATGTTTATTTAATTTTGTTTAAATTTTTAGATAGAACTAGTGAACCCACTGTTTCCCTGTGATTGATAAGGGTGTACTGGTCAAACGAAAAAATTGTATAAATATTACTTCTTAGAGAGATAGTTTTTCGTTTTTGGTAAATTGTATTTGTTTATTTCAATGCAGATTTTAAAATGTTAATTTAATGAAATTCTATTATCTTATAGAACAGGAATAATTTGTATGCTGATCACTAAATTAAAGTTAGGAATTAGGTATTTCAATACTTATTTCTTTACACAATATTGTGATTTATGTTTAACTCTGCATTTGGGGTCAATATAAATACACGTTTGTAAACTCTTATATAACAGAGAAAATTTTTATTTTTTTTATTCCAAGATTTGACATAAATAGGGCATAATAAAATTATATGAAATTCTGACCTTCATACAGCTTATATTATTCAGGTATATATAGGGTATTTAGTAACTTTTTAGAAAGTCAGAGTAATGAGCGATAATGATTCATGTGAAGAAATTAAAGTATGCTTATATTATTTATGATAAAATTGTAAAGTGCTATAGCCACATTTAAATAATTTATGAAAATATTGTAATTCACAATAATAAGTAGTCACAAGAAAATAAATAAATAAATTGTTTACAATATTTATTCCCTCAAGAACTGTTGAAACCTCATAATTTTGTTTCAATATGTACCTCTTCCTCAGTGTCAAAAAACATCACATGTATTTATTGAATTCGTGCTTCAGTAAACTTTTATTTGACAGCCAACGCGATAAGCTTGATAGAAAATTATTTTTACATTTCCAATTTAGTCCGTAAAAATTGATCCCAGATTTTAATATGACTTCGAATCTATAAATTTTACCACAATACTCTCTCTATGTACAAAATTTCAATTTATGTCGAATAGTTTCCGCAAAATTTTTAGCAACAGACAAACGGGTGGACAGATGGGTACCGACCGAAGTGATTCTATAAGTGTTCTGTTTTGACAATTTTACCAGAGAACAAATTAGGAGGGATGCTTATAAATTAAAAATTGAGCGGAACTCATAGGGATTACATTTAGTTATGAAAGGTTGTGCGCGTTTCTTTTTTACATCACGATGTATAATATAATAAGTTTTCCCGCATTTTGACGCTTTTTTATTTTTCATTGAACTGTAGCTTGTATGATCAGTTTATTAAATTCAACAATTTGCTTCATATGTTAGCTTACATTTATAAACAATTTTAAAAGTAGAAAATGTTGTAAACTAAACACATACACAAATACACATGTGTAAATATGTATGTGCGTGTGTGTGAGGGTGAGTGCGTGTGTCTGCGTGTGAGTGCATGCCCATGCGTTTGGCTGCTTGTATGTGTTCGTGTGTGTATGTGTGTGTGCGGTCGCGCACGTGTGCGCGTATATGCGCACGCCTCTGTGTGTGCGTTTGTCTGTATGTTGAGTGTTGTGTGTGTTTCTTTCTTCGTAATCTTTATTATTAGGGACACTTTCACTGGGCTGAATTCTTAAACTAATTGAGAATAATATTACAAAGACAGTATTACGCCTAATAAATAATTACAATTTTATTTTGAATGTAATTTAATCTTTAAGAAATATGAAAGATAGTTACGTCACTGGCATTGTTTACTTCATAATATTTTTTTCCTTAATTCTACTCATTTACATCAGAGAACGCTGATTTCTCCTTTTTGTTTTCGAGTGACGTAAAAAATGCATGTAATTTTATTATTTTGTTTTGGCTGTATATCTTTTAATTAGCGGGATCAGGTCTTATATAACTTAAAATATAATTTTTCAAGTTCCCTTGTCTGGAGTTATTTCATACTTTTATATAAATGTCCCTCTATTAACAGAAATATTAATATAATATTATGGGATAAATTGCTAAACAAGGTTTAAAATAAAACGCTTGTTCTGTGCGATTATTGAACGATATTCTATTAACATTGAGCAAACATTCTGTACACCATCGATTTCACACGATATATAATATGAAATCATCACGCTGTGTCACATAATATAATCGATTATCATTTAAATATGTCTTTACTTTAGATTCCAGGTCTATGTTTATTCATCCCTTCAACCTACATAGATTGGCAATATGCATGTGAATACCAGGAAGGTGCTTGTCAATCGCTTATTAACAAACAGTGCCATAAGCCTAGGGGTAAAGTGCTCGGTGGATCTAGTACACTAAACACCCTAATTTTTGTTCGTGGTAACAGAGCAGATTACGATGATTGGAATAGTTCGAGTTGGACTTACGACAAAATGCTACCATATTTCCTACGTTTAGAATCCCTGACTGGCTACGATGATTTCCCTCCTGAAATAAAGCAGTACCACAATAAAGACGGTCCATTAAAAATAACAATTGACAACTCATCCAGTATACCGTGGCGAGATGAACTAATCACTGCTTATCGAGAAATTGGATTTGAACGCAATTGGGATGCCAGCGGCCCATCTCAAATCGGAATTACCATAACGCCTAGTACTATATACGATGGTGAGAGACAGAGTACAGCTGAGGCTTATTTGGCGCCGCATTCAACAAACAAATATTTGAATGTGGCTTACAATTCTTACGTTACGAAAATTATTATTAATAAAAATAATGTAGCGAAAGGGGTGAGAGTCAATATAAATGGCAGAAATGTGATATCAATTAAAGCTAAGAAAGAAGTTATTCTCAGCACCGGCACAATAAACACACCCCATCTATTAATGTTATCTGGTATCGGACCCAAGTCTGAGCTGGAAAGACATGGAATTCAAGCTTATGTCGACAATCCACATGTTGGTCAAGGATTACAGGATCACCCGTCGACCCCAATAATATTAACAGCTAATACGGGTGTTACTACTCCAATATCGGAATTTGATTATGTAAGCTCTGTTTCTGAACAGTATTTGTTTAATAAGTCGGGACCAGGGGCAACAAATTTAGGAACAGATATTTCTGCTTTTATTGATACACTGAACGGAAGCTCTATACCTGATGTTCAATTTGTACATGTTGTTGCATATAGAAATCAAGCGCTTACGGCTAGAATCGGTTTGGAAAAAATGTATTCGTTTAATCATGAAATAATACAAGATATTGTAGAGTTAAACGCCGATAGTGATATACTTATTATCATGCCAATTTTATTACGACCTATTTCAAGAGGTAGTATTCATCTCGCGAGCAAAAACCCTTACCAATATCCTATTATTCACGGAAATACGTTAGTCGAACCAAAGGATTACGAAACGTATCTTCGAGGGATTAGTATAATTGAAAAGTTACTACAATCAGAATCGTTTCTAAAAAATAACATAAAACCAGCTAAAATCAATTCGTTAAGAGAATGTAATATTCATAAATTTAGATCCGATGCTTATTGGATATGTTATCGTAATCATATGGGTGACACTTTATATCATCCGGTAGGCACAGCCTCAATCGGTCGTGTTGTGGATGAGAAGTTGCAAGTATACGGGGTAAAAAGTTTACGTGTAGCTGACGCTAGTGTGATGCCCTTAATTTCTAGGGGAAATACAAATGCTCCAACTATTGCTATCGGAGAACGCGCTGCGGACTTCATATCAAATGACCATGAATTATAGTTATTAGTTAGATATCATTTTTTCCGTTTCTTGTATAAATAGTGTGTATTTTGCAAGTTCTCATAAAAAACTGCTTTGAAGCGAAATTACATTTCTTTTGTAATCATAGCAAAAGATCTGGTTACTGAAGTACATTTTTTTTAATAAAACTTATTTAGCGTCAGCAGGAGTAAACCTTTTGGGTCGAGATGAAAAACGCGTTGCTATGAAAGATGTAATGGAAATAACGCATCGTGTAAGTGCATGGATCGTGTATAGAAGGTAGCAAGCTTCAATATTTAGCGAAATAGAAAACGAATACGATAAAAGAAATAAATATAAATAAAATCGACAACTATGTACTTACTTTCAGGTTGCCGTATTTCAAAAAGAAAATGGGAACTTTTATATTCTTTGTCATTTGTCTGCTTGTCTGTCTATCTGGCAAGATCTCTTTCCTCAGGAACGCGTGGAGGCATCAGTTTGAAATTATTACCAAATATTTCAGTGTACAGTTCCTTGAAGCTGTAAAACAATCAAACTTCTGTATCAACACAATAAATAAATATGGTCATTTATGCTGCATATTTTGACACTCGCAAATAAATCAAAATTTTTAGGGTACTTCTCGTTTACCTAGAATCATGAAGTTTGGCAGGAAGCAAAATCTTATAGCATAACTAACAAAAATAATAAATACGAAAATTCTTAATTTTTAGGTATATCCACTAAACATTTTTTTATTTATTTCAGAAAATATTCTTTTTTCGTAGTTGCCTGTAAAACATATAATAGGTATTTTCGTTAAAAAAATTAAAACTTACAAATGCCTGAACGTGTACGGAGCCCTCGTAGTGCGAGTTCTACTCTTGGTTAATAGGTTTTTGTTAAAGGAGTTTAATATATCAGAATAAATAGCGCATAGAATTTTGTTCTTATTGTCTGAAGACAAATGTGTCAATGACAACACTTTAAAATTTGTTTTATATTTACGAACACATTTACTTTCTCGTTAGCTTGGAAAATTAAGATAATTTTTCGTCTTGGTATTTAAGATTGTCGAATCTCTAATCACAGGTTAAGTAATATAAGATTACAAATATTAAATAACTGAAAAAAATTAGCAACCATAACAATAAACTTTCAAGGCCAGTGTTGACTTATTCAGTATCATCTGTCTATTCCCAAAAAAATTAATTTTTCAATGACTAAAAACTCCACATTAGCGTCGGCAAAATACGGTATTACAAAGCTGACTCCTCACAATGTGTTAATAATATAAACTTAAAAAATGTACTGAATATTTAAGTCTATTGATTAACCGCTAGATTAACTCTTAGAAATGTTTTATATTAATATTTTAGTTAGTTCATCAATAAATAGCTTATCGCATCATATACGACATTTACTGTTAATTTTGTTTAATTTCTTGCATGATTCACAAAAAACACATCGGAAATATCACGATATATCACAAGCAATTAAAATAGGCGTCATAAACCTAATCGTGATTATATCAAAACTTTCAGTTAAATCACATAGGATCATCATTCCTACCTATCGTATTGCAGTAAACACGTTGTTGAGAACACAGTCCTAAATTATCATTTGTATTGCAATTGCATTTTATAAGAAATCAATATTAAATGCAAATATTCAGAGCGTTAGTAAAAATAATTCCAGCCATTTTATGAGCAATACAAACTAAACAAAAAAAAACAATATGTAATTAAAACAACACACAGAAAATATTTAAATATATTAAATATAAAATAAATTTATTTTCACAACAATAAATATCGCCTACCAACAAACAAATGATATGATCACAATTCAATAGCTGAAAATGAACTAATAAACTAGATGAAAATCGACAGTTAATTTTCATACATACCGTAATAAAAAAATAAAATATGACGAAATATAAAAACTAATGCAAGCTTATTAACGATTCAAGATACACGGTTTCTGTCCGCATTTCCAGCAGCGGTTAAATCGTTTATTGTGAATGACTAATATGTTTATAATTAAACTGGTAAAAAAAAGTTATTCGTAAATTACTAATATGTTTATAATTAAACTGGTACAACTAAACGTCAAATAGATAAACAATCATTAACTTTCATCCAAGTAAATCCTTCTGACAAACTAAACATTACTTAAACTTTAAAAGTAATAACAACAAATATAATTAAGTTACAGTTATTAAATAAGTCTTATAACTCCTATTTTGTTTCTGGGAAACTGAATCTTTAGTAAACATATCAGCATATTGCTCTGTAGTACATACATAGTTTAAGTCTATTTGTTTTTCTATAATTTTTTTTAATAAAGTTATATTTTACATATATGTGTTTGCATCTTTTATGGTAGTCTGAATTTTTTATTAAATAGGTAACACTCTGATTATCAATGTTCAAATACCCTGATTCCAGACTAAACGCACCAATATCACAATAACAATGTTTTATGGCAAATAGCCTCTTCTGTTGCTGAACATGCGGCCATAAATTCGGCTTCAGTTTTGCTGTGTTTTCCATATTACAGCAGCTCTGTCCTTAATAAAGACATATTCAGTCATTGACTTGCGTGTGCATATATATTTAGCATAATCTGCATCGCTATATGCTTGAAGTTCGTTCGATTGTGATGCTATAATATAGAGATCATAATTCTTTGTTTTTTTAAGTATTTCATTATTTTCTTGACAACATTCCAGTGAATGTGATCATAGCAATTCAAAAATCTTCTCACCAGGCTGACTCCAAACATTATGCCCGGTCTGCTTACTATGGCTAGATGCATCAGCTTACTGACTGCCTCGCTGTACTGAATGTTCTTATCAGGTACCTTGGAACTCGGCTCCAGAACAGTATGAGGGTCAACTGGAATGTTGTTGCTGTTAACATGACACATCAAATTTATATAACAGTTTGTCAATATGTTTGAACTGATGAATATAATTTGGTTTTGAGACTTTTTAAGTTGTAGACCAACAAAAATTTTAAATTGTGAATATTTAATTTCAAAAATTATTTTTCAATTCAGCTATGATATCATTCAATGAATCTTTTGAATTGGATATTAAGAGGCCATCATCTACATTTAACAATAAATACACTCTGTTGTTGTTTACATTTCCAATATATGCAAATTTATCAGCATGGTAGTTTTTAAAGCCAAATTTCTTGATTAAACAATCAAATTTACTGTTCCAGCATCTCGGGACTTGTTTCAAATCATAAATTGAACGATTGAGTTTACATATCATATTTGAGGAAACTTTCAAACCTTTTGGTGGCTGCATGTATATGTTTTTAATCAATGTCTCCATATGGAAATGCAGTTTTCACGTCAAACTAAGCCATTTACAGATTGTGTAGAGCAGCTTCTGACGATTAGACTCGAACTAAATCATATCTTACGGTGGGAAAAAAGATTTTAGTATAATCCATCCCTTGTTTCCGTCTACATCCTTTTTGCACATAATCTCGATTTATAGAGGGGACCTGAATTTCCTTCGATTGGGATGCTGTATAATAGAGGTATAACAGGGGAGACGTGATGTTTCTTCTTTTATTCTGTAAATCAACTTACACCCGATGACACTCATATTTTCAGGCTCTTCAATCAACTTACAAGTCTTATTAACAGCATACGATTTTAATTCCTCCTCTATTGATCGTTTCCACTTTTGTGAATTCAGGTTGTCAGAAGATCTGTAATGTCATCATTGGTACAAATATATGAGCTCTCATTTTTATTTAATTTTGATTTAGATCTTGTAGTTATATTTGTATATATTTCTTTTAAATCAATAAATTTATCTGGCTCATATAAAGATTCCTCATGAGAATGATGAAATTCATCACTTGATTCTGCACTATCAAGTTAATCTGGAGTATTCTCTAAAGATTTGTTAACATTTTTAGTTAAATAAATTTTATCTGAATCTGGTTTTGATGATCATTCTGACAATAGTACCATAGCATAATTTATCTTAATTGTGCTTAATTAAATAGTTATATCTCTGCTGATTACTACTTCTTTAGTGTTAAGGACAATTAGCCTGTATCCTTTAGTCCGTCCACTATAACCAATGAAAAGTTTTTGAGTCCAATTTTCTGGACCTCTCCTTAGGAACATGCACCATTGCCTCAGATTCTCAGGTGACTGAAATTTGGTACTTTACCAGTCCACATCTGCTCTGGCGTAGAATATGCTAATGTTCTTGTTGGGTAGCGATTAGAGATGTATGCTGCAGTCGACAACGCTTCTGTCCATTATCGTTTCTGTATACATCTGGCCTTTTCTGATAAGGTTCGATTTATTCTCTCCGCCAAACCATTTTGTTGGGAAATGTACGGTGCCGATGTCTGATGTGTGACACCAGTTCTTTTTAAAAAATTCTGAAAATTATACGGAAAGTTCTAATATTCAAATTCAACTGATTTTTTACTAGGGCTTTAAAATCTTTGAACTTTTAAAAAAACATATGACTTGTTATGTAGTAAATAAATGAATACTTTCTTGCTGAAGTCGTCAATGAAGGTTACAAAATAGTGGGCTTCTCCTAGAGATGGTACCTCCGTTGATCGGCATACATCTGAGTGAACCATTTCCAATTTTTCTGTTGTCCGTGTACATTCTGAAGAAAATGGATTTCTTGTTTGTTTTCCTTCTTGACATGTGATGCAAATTACTTTGTCTTCATTTTTCAGTTCAACGCTTGTATTTTTTGAGAGTTTAATCATGTCGTTTAAGTTCAAGTGTGCTAATCTCTGGTGCCACAAGTAGAAATCATTATCTTTAGTCGCTGATATGTATGCTGGAATACTGTGTGTATTTAGCCGGTACATATTGATCACTAATATAGTTGTGGCTATATGGTCGTTGTTTTTATTCTAAATTTTAAATCCTTGTTTGTCAAATTTCACATTTATTTTCTTTTTAATTTCACATAATTTCACATTTAATCATTTGACTCACTGATATTAAGTTGTTGGCTAATTCAGGTACATATAAAACATTTTCAACTCTTGTAGTTTAAATTTTGTTTTTTTTTCTGAATACATTTAAATTCATTATTACATTCTCCTTTCAGCAGGCTTTCACAATCATTTTCTTGTCATCATCAAACTCTATAACACTGATATGTGGTACTATTTTATCATTCATTATTTCATCATACAGTCTCGGTGCATTGTCAAATGCATTGACGCTCCAGGATTAATTAACCAGCTGCTGTTATTGTTCATATGTCTATGACTATGTCACATAACTTGAATTTTCTCCAGTCTTTTGTCCTTTGTTCTTATTTCTGCAATGTTTACTTATATGTCCATACTTATTGCACACAAAACACCGAGGTCCTTTGCTTGTGTTTGTGAATGTCTTCTTATTAGGAGCTTGTTTGGTAAACTGCTTCGGTAAAGTATTTCTTTTTCCTTTGTGTACATACAGTGCAGTAGACTTCGAGTTTTTTACGTCTTGAGGAAGCTTAGTCTTGATAGCAACAGCAATTATTACCATACCCGAGCTCTCTAGTGCCATGATCATTGGTTGGTCAACCTCCGGTAAACCAGCTAGTAAAAGTGTTCCAAGCCACTCGTCGTTTACTATGAAGCCGATATTTTTTAGTTTATGTGCAGTCATCATAATTTTATTCAAATACTCTTCAATGTTTTGGCGTACGTAGTCCTTCAGTTGTCTAGCGTGGTAGTTATTAGGATCGCGTAATAACCCAACTCGGCGTGTCAATGCTTTATCATCAAAGGCTTTGGCTAAACTATGTCACACCTCCTTAGTTGTTTTTGCATCTTGTATATGTATACAATTGATGGGATCGACAATTAAAATAATTTTCGATCTGGCTTTTTTGTTGAATTTTTCGTCAGTGTATTTTTCAGAAGTGACGCAATTCCACAACTCTTCAGGCTCCAGGTATGTTTGCACCGCAAATCGCCATGTGGCTCCAGTTAGCTTATCGATCAGTGTCATTGCATTATTTGAAGACACTTTTGGTAGCAGAGCCTGGTTTGTTAGAATATGTAAAACTACTTTTAACCATTTTTACTGTAATTACTCTAACTTCAAACTTTATTTTGTTAATCCCTATTATCACTTTAATTTTGAGTACGCCTGGGGCGCATAATCTGTTGTGATCAATCAAATTAAAAAAGATTTTAATATAATTTTACTATTTGCGATTATAAACCTTTATCACAAACAAGAGAAAAAGCAAAGTCCATAGACTAAATAGGTTGTCGGCTATCGATTTGTTATCATACATAAAGGGAAAGCTATTTTATTACTTCAAAAGTCCCTTATACAATTTAGAAAAAATCGTCTTTATATCCTTATAACTCGCACTTTTAATTCACATGTAACAGAATATATGAAATATAATATAAAATTTTGAGAAATTCATTAACTATTTCTTTAGAACTATTTTACCTAAAATTTTAAAATAATTAGTTTTGAGTTCTGCATAAATAGTAGTTCAGTTAATATTCCGGACAACAAAAGAAACTAGAAAAATTATTCAATATTTTATTCAAGTGTACACTTGAATAAAATATTGAAGAATTTTTCTAGTTTCTTTTGTTTATCTGTGACATTGTATGTTATTCAATTTACAACTAATAAGAAGTATTGAAAAAAATTTATTCTCATTTTAACTTCATTTATTTGGCAATGTCTGGCACCATCAAAATATTTCAGAAGATTTAAAGAAGCAAATAAATTAGTGGGTATGGACATAAACCACAGCGAGACAATATAATATAATATAATGTGAATAATTTGACAATATCTTCAATCAATTAGAAAATTAAAAGTCTATGTAAATATTTGAATTTTCCATCCTTTTTTAAGAAAAAGAGTAAGATAATGGTTCAATTGTTTTAAATACAATTTCACGAATAAATATATGTATATATATATATATATATATATATATATATATATATATATATATATATATATATATATATATATATATGGTGTCTTTCTTTTAAACTTTCTTTACAAATATTTTAATTTTAACTATTTTTGTGTGTAAGGATTAGTATATTTCAATTTTAAATATCCACATCAAACCGTTTTAAAAAAAAAACAAACAAACTAATGGACATGAGAGTTTTTTCATAAGTGCTACATTTTCTTTTCTTTTGGGGTTTCAAAAACTTTCAAAGATCACACAACGACATTTTTTACAGTCTAAATGCAGTTTTATTTCTGTCGTATCAACCATCGTTCTTTGCATCTCTAATATATTACTTAGAGATTTAAAAAAAGAGGAAATTCTTAATTGGCCTTCGTTTTTGTACCTATGTCAGCTCGTACCACCGCCATTTTTCAAGCAATTTGGATTACCATTTTGTTGTCAAGGGTAGTCTTTTTAATTTGGCAAGAGTTTGATCATGAGAATGAAAAATGTATCATATAAATCGCCAAAATTAAACAGTAGAGATGCCTTTACCTGGTTTCGCTTATAGAGCTCCAATAAATTTTGATAAATCTTTTTTATTTGGTAGGTTATACTTATAGTATGGTCCCATAAACCTTTGGTCAATATATCATGTGACTTGTATATCTGTTATTTGTATTTATATCAGAGAATCCATCAATTTTGAAAACCACAGGTACCGTGCTCAAGTTTCGATAATTTAGAACCTACGATAATCCAATAAGAGTCAAATAAATTTGCTCTTTAGCAAAATTAGTTTGTAATGATGAAGGAAACAAGAGGTAATGGAAATTTATCGTTGAACAGGAAAAAACTCATTGATTTTGGACTTGTTTCATTTTTTTTGACATAGCAAGAGTAATGGGGTAAATGTAAGGTGATTTCAAACTTTGATCCATAAATCTTGATGTCGCAAGTGTATTAGTCTGCTAAAATCATGTGACTTGTATATCTGTTATTTGTATATAAACATTTCGTGTGTTCTGCCAAGTCTCTGTCATTAAATTCCTGATTCCAACTTCTCAACCTTGACATTGCGGTTGTAACGTCAGACTTAAAGATCTGCTGTTTTTAAATTATTATTTTTGTTCTCAAGCAGGACTTCTGTCATATCATTTTTCTGCCCGATGCTGCTTGTATGTCTGTGTAAAATGTGAGACACATGCGCATAGGTATATCGGGACGATATTAGTACTGTCTATATAAGCCGTGAGACTTGAGGATTTGCTGCTCATAAGAAGTATTTTATGTTCAAATTATAATTAACAGTAAATCTGAATGCAGTCTGGACTAATATCACTACTGTTGTCAGATATGTGTTACAAAAAACAATATCCAAGTTTTAAAACAAATACAAAGTATTCACCAAAAAAATTTATAAAAAATATTGCAGATACTTTGAAGCCTGTATGAAAAACACAAAATAATTATTTAAACTTCACTTTTTCCACATCATTTTTGCAAAAAAAATAACTATTTAAAATATACAATACTATAGACTAACGGTGCACTCAAAGGAATAACCGGTTAAACATTTTCAACGCAGCGAGAGAAAGAATCTACAAAGATGTACGAAGATATATTTAGACGAATCTACGAAAATTGCTTTTGCAATTAATAAATGTTGATCCATCTAGTTCTTTACCACTCCACAAAAGATATTGAGAAGTATTTAAAGATACTCAAAAAACCATAGTCTTCGTGTAAAAAGAATATAAAATATGAAATTTTATGAAAATGTTATTACATTAATGTAAATAGACATGTGGGTCCGTATATTTCACCTGGTAGCCAAAAATTTCCACCGCAGATTTTCGCTGTTTTTTGGGTGAAATGTATTGAGACTAAAAGTAATCTTATTCAAGGCTCATATTTTAATTTTGACTTTAAATTACAATTCGACTTTGGCGCAATAATATTTATTACAAGTGCGAGGCCGATTATTAACACAAGGGCATTCCAGAAAATTAAATTTATTTATTAAATCACACAATAGCTCAAAAATACATATAGATATGTAAACATACATAATTTTGTTACAATTAAATTGCTTAAATATATTAAAATGTTTACTTATATTTAATTTACTTGATATCCAAAACGATGAATTTTTCTCGTCACCCAAAATTCTCTTAAACTAATTAATTAAATATTAGAAGTGTAACGCTTTACATACATTATCAAACATCTGAAAATTATATTTAATCTAACGTTTAAAATTGATTAAAAGTTTGAAGCTGTAAACAAGTGGCAAGATGATCTATCCCACTCTGACACTGACATTATATAAACCTTGTGTTCCAAAATACATAAGAGATATTCGAAGAGAAAATGCTAATAGGCCACATGCATCTAAATAAATATATTTATGTATGTGTATATATACATATATATATATATATATATATATATATATATATATATATATATATATACATAGTATAGTACATAGTAATAGAATATATTAATTTCTCAGCTGTGTGGAGAGCCTTTCAATAAATAATTTGTTTGATATAATACATTAAGATGCCTTATAAAAAATTAAAATAGAGATAACAAATGTGACCGGTGTGTTTAGTGATATTGGTTAAAACCAACAGAAAGGTGAAATGGATAAGGAAGAAGAACAACCACAAACATATAAAGAGCAATGGAAAGTTCTAAAAACCGATTTAAAATTCTAATCTTCAGGATTCGTGCCCTTTTCACTATAATGGCAAAGGGTAACTAGCCTTGACTGAAAGAAATTAAATGAAAAATATGAATAAAAGATGTTTTGAGAACAAACAATGAACAAAAATATAATGATTAAATTTCCTAATGATTAACATTGTCGAATTCTCACATATATTCACTGTACTATTTGTTTTTCTTTCACTTGCACAACCCAACTCTTATCATTTCTTTTAACATTGATAATACTAACACATTACAGTTTTAAGAATGTATCCGTATAATTATTTAGTATTCTCTTATATATATATATATATATATATATATATATATATATATATATATATATATATATATATATATATATGCTCTTCTAGGATAACTGCAGAAATCTTATATTTCTAGTTCCTTCGACTTTTCTGCAGCCGCATAAATTCAAATGAGATTTCCTTTTTATGTCTAATCTAGCAGTCCTATCTGGCATTGTTTGAAACGCAATGATGTGTGAACTGTTAGATGAACATGAATGGTGTTAGAGTAACATCAATTCGCTGCATACGGAAGTTTATAGAAACCATAGTTATGACATCGATATAACTGAGGTATTTTACAAGAATTTATAATTTTAAGTTAAAACAATTATTTTTAACTCAAAATTACAAATTTTCTTATGAATGAATTATGATTTCGTTGACTTTAGTCGCATGTTATTTCTTTTATTTCTGTAAAAAAACGGCACAGTCGCATAAATTAGGATTGCTAAAATATCTATATGTCTTGAAATATTTGATGGAAATTAACCAAAATGGTTTTAGGTGGTAGTTTCTACCTATTTTTTCTCTCTCTATAAACTCCTTACTTTGAATAATGTAAACAAAAATGGTCAGTTTACCCTTTTAAATTGATACAATTGTATGTTTACCTCTTTACATTGAGACATACTATTTCTTAATTAACTGTTTACTGGGCTGTGCAAAAAAAACATCATATTTAATTTCTGCAAAAAAAAAAACAAATGTTGCTGACGGATTGCACAATACTGCAATTTGACATCGACGCCATCATTAAGTGAAATTGTTGCTGAAGGCAATTAACGGTTTGGCGCGATCAAGTGCTCAATTATAAAACGCAGACGCGCTTCTATCGTTTTAAAATATAGAGATTCTGAAATTACTCCGTATCGACTTAACGATAACACAGATCCATATCGGATTTGATTACTCAGATACTGGTAATATGCAAAAAAAAAATTTACGAAACTTAGTTTAATGCTTTGAAACGGTGGGTATTTTTGAAACACGTTTTAGATTTATTTGTTTTGCACGCTATTGGTATGAAACACATAATCCTGAATCTAAAGGGAGTCGAGTTCAATAGATTAATTAAGCGTGGGCAAAATGTATCAGCATTACTTTTATTTGAGATTTAAAAATTATTTTTCATTTTTTATTCGAATCGAATTCGATCGAAAAAAGGAAGTGTGTTTTATGTTCGCATTATAGTTTCCTGTCCTTCTTTCTATTTCATAACAATATTTTAAAACCATACTTTCGACGGACTTTCATAAAATCGTTAGTTTGTCAGATAAAAATATCAATTTATGCTTATAAAAATGAAAAAATGATTTTACTTTTTCGCTATTTGTTATCCGCCAGCAAATAGCGAAAAAGTACGAAGAAGTAGCACACAACTTTTGCACAATATGATTCGGCATGCACCGTTTGAGCAAAACAGACATGCGTTACGTTCGATTTGTTTAATATCGATGAAAACTATGTGTGCTAGTTGCACAAACAAGGAACTTAATAACAGTATTGAAGAGGCAAACTAGAGATGTACTTTGGACTAACAAATCAAAAAAAATAACTAATTAATCCGAGCGCGGAGCTAATATAATGATTTGCGAGACTCGTTATTTATATGATCATAATACTTACGCCAAAATGTGTACCAACTTAGCGTGTACCGCCGAGCGAAGAAAATATAACGCCTGCCAACGTGACGGTACAACGTGTGCGTTTAGTCTGCAACGAGTGAACTGAACATACCAATTGAATTTTGCGACTGCCCTTTTCAATGCTTGCTCGCTGATTTCTTAGCTTTTTGTAAAATTATTTCGTTACTTTGTATTATACTTAATTTATTATATTATTATTGTGCATTTTATAGCGTAAATATATATGCATATATATATATATATATATATATATATATATATATATATATATATATATATATATATATATATATATATATATATATCTTTGTGTGTGAGTGTGTTTTTATATACGTGTTTATAAATTCGTCGACCTTTTCTAATAACAAATTTATTACAGTAGAACTTTATTTAATATAAAATTATTGTTCATCCCATTTGCTTGAATATTTACCATATAAAAATTGAGGATAATATTTATTTTCAAAGTTCTAAAAGTAATTACAAGGATTAGTACGCCACCAAAATATTTCAATGCAAAGTAGTGTCTGAAAATTTTCGATTTTCATGACGAGAGTTTATTTTCATAACGTGTTTTTCTTCGTTACTGCCCTAGTTGTCTTTGTCTGGCAGATACAAAAACAACTTTTTACATTTTAATAGGTTTTGGTGCATAATGATTACTTACGATTAATTTATCAAAAGTATTCGCAACAATTTACTTTTCATTCCACCTTTTCGTCAAGTACACGTTTAGTTAGCGGCTCAATCTATTTACTGAAAAATAATTTCAATTAACGATTATAGCTTCACCGTTATTGTAACATACAATTTGACGATTATTATCGTATCATTTAGTTTTAAATAAACCTTTGTTTTTAATAAACCTTGATTTTATAAGAACTTGCTTTAATTTTTACTTTTGGATAGGGTATAATCCACATCGTCGGCCCAAATTTATTTTCTTAGTTTAATTGTTGAATTACTAATAAATTAAATTGTTACTTATTAAATATTTTACTTAGACTCTTCCAATATCAATGCCATGATTGCAATTATATAATCATTGGTAAAAATAAAATCATATTTTAAAAGTTCTTAAATTCCCTTTTCATATAGGTTTAACTAAATCAATTTATATTATTATAGTATTAGCGTATTAAATAACATAATATGTCAGTGCATATACAAATTGGGCTGTGAGGGTATAAAATAGTCACAAGAACTTAGATCTGATAAGCACGGAGGGTACAAATATATAAATGTTAGCTTTTACGCTAAAAACTGCATGAAATTTGCAACAAAGGGAGCATGCGTCTCAAAATATTTAATGTCAGACAAAAAATATTCTCAGCCCTTCGTTCCAGCGGAACTCATCAAATCCAATTTCAAATTCACCTAAGTTCACTTGAGCAATTACGAGAATCGACTGTTATACTGTACGGAAAAAAACAATTTGTATGCATCGGAAATCTCGTGATATGTAGAGCAAGTTTTTTTATTTTAATTTATCTAATTCTCTTTTGTTTGTTCCGCCTCGTTTGGGCTCAAATATTTGTTATTTTATTGTTTTATACTTGGCTCATATTAAAATAATCGGTGTTATTTTTTTATGAACAAAAAAAGTCATTCTGATTTCTATAAAATTATAAGTGAACCATAATTATATATAAGTGAACCACTAATTCAGCCCCCTTTTCGGTTGGTTGTGCTGAAAGTGAAATGACTTAGGGTTATTAGATAAAATATATATGATGTATGTATATATATATATATATATACACACACACACACACACACATATATATATATATATATATATATATATATAAATAAAAGAAAATTGTGATGGAATTTCGTTCACGTGATTTTAATTAACAAGAAATGGAACAAAACATAAATACGGAGACTAATGAGGTTATACTCTTTTAAATAATGTGTGGAAAATATGCATAGTAACCAAAATTAGGCATTAAAATACGTATGACAATGTTTTTTATCAGTTAGTTTTATAAGTACAGAATCATACTTCCAAGAATATTTTTCCATTCGTCGATACATTCAGCATTCTTTTAATTTTTTATACGGAATATTCAAGCAATTCCTTCGTCGCATCGTATAACTTGATGATGAATCAAAAAAAAATTTTAGGACGTCTCCTCCAAAAACAGTACATGTCAAGGTCATATAAATATCAGTAAAATTGATCAATTTCTTATGAATGATAATTTATATATATATATATATATATACATATATATATATATATATATATATATATATATATATATATATATATATATATGTATTCAAACATCCGGTGTGGACTTTATAGTATCTCAAGAATATTGTTACTTAAGAGATAGGAAAATATCAAAATTAATCATTGGTAGATAACCTAAAGCAAATGGGTTTATAAACTTCAGTACCTAATTTTATATTTAAGTTACTCCTACTGCGGAATCATTTTGACATGATAATAATTTTGCGTATTGTAGTTACAGATACTATTGAGTGGTAAATTTTAAAATTAATTCCAGTTATTTACCACAAAAATAAAAATTTTACATTAACATTTCTTCCGTACCGAATATCGAGAAAAGAGGTAAAATAGGCAAGCCCCATCCCCAATAATAAACACGATAACTTGTGGCCATTTACACATTATTATATGTCTTTTCAACAAATATTTATATAAAAAAACAGCGTACAAAAATTAAAGTGAAGGGGATAGGAAAACTTTTTCCCGGAGACTAAATTTTCTCTCACATTTTTGGTTCCAGGAACTAGTTCAGTTCTCGGTGGCCGCTCTTTCTATATTCAATGTTGTCTTATGTCTCGACTATCCTAATTGTAGAGAAAGCAAATGTATTTTCTCGTTGACTGAGCAGCATACTTATAACTTTCAGATCTCCACAGACCATCCAATCGTGTTGTACGTACTTTATTTTATCCAATACATTTTTCAAATTGTCGTAGCATTCTTTCAAATGTACTCAATGGGTGACTAGCAGTGAAGCGTACTTATTTTCATTATGCAAAAGCACTGTTTTCAAACTTCGCTTTGATGAGTCTATATACAATCTTCATTCGGTCAAATCATATTCGATGTTAAATATTTTCACTAAGCCTTTAAAATACGCTAGATTAATGTCTTTAAAATACGCTAGATTAAAATTTTCAGCAAAATGTGGTAAAAAGTATTTTTCTCTGTTGTGACACCAATAAAATGAGGTAACAGGAGCAAGTATATCCTTTTCCAGTCTTGATTCGAGGAGTTTAGCTGCATCTTTTGGCAGGGTTAGATCTCTAGTTAGGTTGTTCAGTTCTGATTGTGAAAATAACCGTATTCCACTTGTACTTGGCTCAGCTTCAGGTTGGGATACCTTTTTGATATCACTGCTCATGTCTTGAACTCAATTCCAAATATGGAGATCGTGGCGGTGCAATGTTCGAGTCGCGATGCACCGCGTGCTTTATCGATTGCACGGTTGGATATACCAAGTCCTTTTTTTGTTTTAGAATTGTAGCCTCTAGTCTTACAACAGCAAAAAGAACAGTCTTCGTTGTGATTTTGAGATTATCTCGATAAAATAGACGATTGTAAATCAAAGGTTTGGCTCTGCCCTTTTGACCACTTTCGAAGTTCACGGACGCATGTCGCAAAAACTTTATGTGGGACCCACTGTTTGTCTTGATTAGCAATTGATAGGCCAAAATACATGTTATAAACATTACTTATGAATTAGATGATGTCATGCTGCTGTTTAGTCAGCATAAACTCCCCACAAATACAAAAAAAATTCACAATTAAATGAAACTACGTGATGTATTATTTCTACTTTCTTTAATTTCTTTAACCACGACCTAGGTTTGGTTGTATTACAATATCTTCAGGTGGGATATTAGCAAAGATATCTTTGCTAATATCCTAAGAGGACTTCAAATATTACTACAACGGAAACAGAAAAATATTTATTGATAACTGATAGTGCACTCCAGAGAACATCTGACTGACAGTGCACTCCAGAGAACATCAACTATGCCAAAATTATTTATGGAAACAACAGAGAATTTTTATTTCTAGCATCACTGCTAGAAATACAAGTAGCAAAAAATAATCGACAGCTTTTTTGCTAAATTAGAAAGTAAGGACACATAACAATATGGATATTTATGTCAACTGAAAATTGGAAAATTTCGATAATAATGTAAATAAAATGCTCTTATGAAAAGTGACTAGATGAATTGAAGGAAAATGCATCGCAAAGAACCTTTTCTACAGTGTTGTAGAAGAAGAAGAAAAATCGTGTTTTTAGCCTCAAGAAGTTTCAAATATTATAGGTGATTTTCGAAATATTCATGAAAACACTCCATTTCATGAATATTTCGAAAATCACATTAAGGAAAGTTGGAAAAAGTTAAATTACTCTATGCCCATAGATTTTGAATAACTATAGAATGGATTAATATGAAAATATCATAGAAAAAGAAATTGTTGCAAAAAATTGGCATCTTAATCAAATAAAAATTCCTTCCAAGTGTCTGAAAATTAGAGAACAATTAAAACCGCAATAAAACACGAAAGAGACAGAACAAAACAATAAATTATCATGCCATGATAAAGTGAAAATAAAGAAACATGAAAATCTCCTAATAAAAAAGGGTCATCGACAATTCCACTAGATACGAATTACAACACGAATATTGAATCCATTGTCAATACTATGAAATGGAAAAAACTCAAATAAAATAACCAGATCACGATGTACTTGAAGTACACGGGAAAGCGAAGGAAACATGCAAATAGAAAACTTCAAGTCTAATCTCATTCAAGTTCAGTCGACTGCAGAAAAATTTGAAGTTGGTAAAATAAATTATTTCATAAAATCCTCTTAGGAGAAAAGAGTAATATTATTTAAAAAATACAGCTAATAAAACAGATTTTATGTTATGAACCCCTGCTCTAAAAACACAGAAATACGAATGTATAAGGTGCTCAATAGATTATAGAGCTTTAATAAAAATTAAAACTTTATAATAAAATAATAAAATCCGGATACAATATAAGAGTACAGGAATCAGAATACATAATACAATAAATAAATATTGCAACAAAATATAAAAAAAACAGTGAAAATAATTGTGTATCAACTCTATCAATAAATAATATTTATCAAATACAAGAAATGTGCTCGAATAAAATTAAAGTTATTAAGGAAATATACGAAATGAAAACACCTACATATAAGAAATTGCACCGGATATTTTAGAATAAGGAACGCTGAGAAAATTAGAAATAATAAAATGACCAATTAAAATATGAAAATAAAGAGAGTAATAATGGAAAAACTAAAAAATAAAAATAGGTTGTGGAATAAAAAGAATTGAAAAGTTATGATTCGCCGAAGAGAGGACAGAGACGTTTAGAAACCGCTGTAATAACGATTGTCACACTGTAATCGACTACAAATCGAACTTACATCCGGTGAGATATTTGTACCCGCATTAATACGGTTAAAAAGTTACTTTAATTTTATAAATGAACACTTTAAAATCCATAACATAGGTAAAAATCGTAAATAATCCATGAAATAGGTCTAAATTATACACCTGGATCCTTGAATATATGCATACAACAAAACAAAAGAAAATGTTTGAAACGATGGTAACAATACATTACGTACGTTTTCGGTATTTACAATGTCTGGTGATACGCGAGTGTCTCAAAGTATTTATGGATAAAGATCTTCATAACAATTCTTAAGTCTGTTGTCACTTAAACTAATAGAATATAAATTGATGTGTGGAATATAATGAAAAATATGAGACAGACTATAAAATAAATGACCCTTCGTGCATATATTTTCATAAGAGTGAATTTTTACTTTGCAGAAATAAGTCCATATTCCATATAAACGGATTTAAGAACACCTCAAAATTAATTTAATATAGGTTTCTTTAATGTTCTTTCCCTTTTTACTAATTTCAGGTTTTTACATTACTCCGTCTAATTTTCTACTATATCATGTATATGTTCAGTGACCATTGGCCATCAAATATTTCTCACAGGCTCTCAGGTAAATTCTATTTATAGTTTTTTAACAAAAAAATTTTAAAATCACATACCTAGTTAAGTTTTTATTCAATATAAAATCGTAGTATAAGTATTTGTGTAAGCCCTTAACATTACTGAATATCTATCAATCTCCATATATCAGGAATATATCGTTAAACAATTTCATAACACTGTAATTTTCGTATAGAAAGTTTTTCTATATCACTCATTGGTTAAACCAATGTTTCTACCTAATTAAGGTACCTAATTATTTTTCTTATATAATCATAAAAGTGTTTTTATGCAACGTCATTTAACTTTACTAAAGACTTCTTTAATAAATTACATGCTAAATTGGATATTTAGGTAAATTCATAAAGATAACGTCATAAAACAAAATTAACTGCTAATTAAGGTTCTGAAGTGACTAGAAGGCGTTATATCGAAGAAATACTGAATATCCTTTCATGAAATTTGTTTTCGAAAATCCAAAATGTTAATTAAAACTGAATTTTAAAATAATTCATTTGCAATATATTTCTTTTTCATAATCTGTTATCGTTGGTATTTCTCCTTTACATATAATGGAATATAAAGAATTCTTAAATATGTAAAATTTTATACGTGCCTACTGAATCATATGTACTGAATCTTCATAAAGTGAGTTCTACTCGTTCCTTGACGGATTTTAAATGAAAAACAAAAGTTTTCTGCAATAAAAGAAAATAATATATATTTAACTCAACCTTTACATTGCACACTGAATTTAGAATGCTGGAAAAGACTGAAAAAGATGATTTACTATTCTAAATCTTGTAATAAATTAACAAGCCAGTAGGCTTCACTTGACACTATACTGATTGCCACATATTCTGATTCTGTAGAAGATAGACTAACGCTGGCTTGTTTCTTTAAACACCAAGAAACCAAACAATTTGCCAATATCCTATAAAACAGTAACCAGAAGTGGATTTTCTATTAATTAAATCTCCTCCGCTCCCAATTTAAATCACAATATCCATTTAATATATCAATACTACATTTATTCACTAATCGTTAACAAATCATTATTTCCTTTATTTTGATATCTGCTAAAAATTTACGTAGTAATACAAATATCTGGTCTTGTTCCAAATGCTGCATAATTGAAACAACCAATAATTCTCCTACATTTCTTTTCAATATCTTCGTCACCATTTTCAAACCATTTTCAAGGTATTACTTTTAAGTCAACTCAGTAATTTTATTTTATAAATCCTGTTTGACATGTATGCTTAAGAAGTTCGCTGTGTAACATTGACTTAAGGTCATATGTCATTGTTTTATCATTTCCAAAATTTAACGAATCGTCAAAATATAATTAAACAAAGGTCTTAGCATCACCATTAGACATAGTGTACAGTCACTTTGGGACCTGACAAAACCTTGCTTCATTATTTGAGAGTTAAATTTATCATTCCAGTATTTGGAAGTTTTATTCAAACCATGTAAAGATATATTTAATTTAATAGTTTTTATATCCCCATTATAAGCGCTTTCTAGCGGTTACAAATATATATTTCAATCAATATTCCTATACGAAAAGGGCCCGGTAACGTCTATCAGATAAATAAGTAAATTTAACTTTGTAATTGCTGACACAAACATCCTAACAGTAGACAATTTAGCTACCGGTGCATAAATTTCCAATGAATCCATTATATTAACCTTTTCACAGCCCTTACTACTAATCTAACTTTTTATTGAAAATTGTCTACTTATAGCTTCTTTATTGAGAGATTTTTCACAAAATTCCCAGGTATTGTTTTCTTTTAGGGTTTTCAGCCTTCTATCCACAGCTTACAGCAATTTACTAGCACCCTTCATCTGCATTGCTTCTCGGTAAGTTTTAGGTACATTTTCCCCCATATAAACCTGATTACAGATGTAGAACGAGGTCTGCTTCCTGACATGTGTGCTTCTGTGATGTGGTGTTAAATCTTCTTCGTCTTCATTACTGATGCAAGACATGTATAAACCTTTTTTACTCTCAGTAGATACATTGGGACTTTAAATTTGCTCTCTGGACTGCTCTTCACCTTTGTTGGAGTGTTTTCCTTTTAATACAGATTGCTCATTACTCTCTGTATTTGAGAGTTGTTCCTCACATGTACTGTGCCGTGCATTTTTGTCGTAATCTGGCGTAACCAACTGCTCCTTCGTTTCCACATATTTTAGATTTTAACACTGTTCTTCTATGAGAAACATACCCTGTAACCTTTAACTTCTTCTTCGTAGCCCACCATGATTCCTTCTTTACCTTCAAAACTCCCATTTTCTTCTTTTCTCCTTTGGGATATGAACAAACATAGAGGTGCCAAGAATCTTCAATGTATTTATTTCAAAATGTTTGTCCATGTCTCGGATGGTATCTTGCTAACTTTATTACTTTTACCAGTTGTGTTTAAAACATATGCAGCAGTATGAACTGCTTCTGTCTATAATTCCTTTGGCAGACCTTTTGCACATAACATAGATCGTGCCGTCAAATCATATTTCTACTTTCCCGGTGTACCTCGTCATTTAATTCTGCTTTATATACCACACTGGTTTGGTGCAAAATAACGCGCCTCGCAAACAGGTTTTGCCCTCCCTTATTAATTAACTCTAAACCATTGCCCTCCCGAAGTAGAGTACTTTATTGTTAGTAAAATTTTCAGCTTTACTAATGAAGTTTTCAATACATTTCTTCACCTTATCCATTCCTTTTACTAAGTATACTTATCTATAGTTGCAGTAGTCATAGCTCAGGATGACGAAATATTAAGAACCTCCCATAGACGGCACTTCCATAAAACCGCTTGTGTCAGCGTGTATAAATTCACACGACCTAGTTGTCTTATTTTCTTCTAGTTTTTATATTTGAATAGTCTCTCACTGAAATATTATTATTTTTAACTACACTTTACACGTACAGTAGGTTTTGGGAAGCAAGTTTTTGATACCACTCCTTTAATCCAGATTTCATTTGAGTTACGTTTACTCTTTCGGACTCAACGTACGTTGATAGAGTTTATATCTCCATTACGATTGGCTGGAGCGCATATATTTTATTCTTAAAACATCTATTTTGTTTTAATAATTTACTGAAGCATAGTTCATAGAGAATAAATTTGTTTTTAAATCTGGCACATACGATGCATAGTCTATGGTCGTGGTTACCCATTTGCGACCATGAAAAACTTGTATCGCCACAGGTCCACAACCATTCGCGCTAGGTACAATGCCGTTACCTGCTATCGGATATCGGAAATTATGTCGTATAAAAATCTTGATAACGGCACATATCATAACTTGCACCGATGTCCACTAACCACTGTAACTCTTGAAAATATCCACTTAAACTCACGATTACGAAAGCGTTAATATTTCTTTCTTTATATTTTCTATTTTTACATTCTCTTAAAATATCCTACTTTGTTGTAATGCAAATATTTCTTATCAAATTTATTATTTACCCAATTATGATTTGAATTACTACTAATTTTTTATTGAATTACTACTACACTTGCTTAGATAATGTCCTAATCTATTAATTTATAAAACTTCATATTTTTTTATTTACTTCCCTTGCAATAAAAGCCGATGATTGCTAAGATATTTCCTCTTTTCTTTCAGTCGCCCTTTTTCTATCAATAGCTTAGCAAGGAGATTGTTGTACGTTTGTTTATTTTCCTGCGCCGACTCCCATGTAGGCATAAAATGCTTGTAACAATGTGGGAGCGACTCAAAAATTTTGTAATAACGAATTTTTCAAAAATCTCCCCTTCTATCTGTTTTAGCTGATTTTTCAATTATATTCTCTCCTATTTTAGAGAAAAAAACAAACATCACTGTGCCCTCCTTGTATTTGTATTGAAAGAAACACTGTTGCACGATGTGGCTACTTATTTCAGATTTTTGTTCGTAAACACTAGCCAGTTTCCTTCATATCTCCATGGACGTGGTGTAGGCTATAATATGCATTATAGCGATATCTAAAATTCTTCTTACAAGCCAAGTGTTTTCTTTTGCGTCTTTCTTGTCTCATGCAACTTTATCAGCCCCGGCCTGGGGTGGCTGGCGAACAGGGCCTAGTTTGACACTTTTCCCTTCTACTGCTTCTAATAAATTTTGGTTTCGTAGTAAATTATCAGATTAAAACTTCCATTGATTCCAATTTCCAGCCTGAAGTGCAGGCCAGGTATTTCAAAGTTGTCTTCCATCGTCGTGTTCATCGTGCTCCCCCCGTCCTTACTCAACAACACAAGTTTTCCTTCCCACCGGCTTAACCTCAAAACGTAGCACATGCTGCGCTGTCGCCAACAGTATTCTTGGCGAAACAGTAATTTTCCCTTTGTTTCACTCAATCATAATAGGATTACGTATCTGGGCCAATAACCTCGTGGATATTGCATGATAATCCAAGGTATTCTGCAGTAAAAGGACATATTATTTATTTAGCTCAACCTTTGTGTTTCACACTTATGTTAGAATGCTTGAAGAGACTAAACACGATCGAACCAATGTTACCATATAAAAATAGGACAATGGCAATTATCTATAAACATAATTACTTAAGACTTGTTCTTCTATTCGTAATCCCTATTTAAACTATTTATATCCTACTAGCTGTGCTTATGACTTTTTAAAATTATAAATATATATATATATATATACATATATATATATATATATATATATAATATTCATAACTCGTATATTTCATATCTTGGAATTTCAGAACAATCAATTATTTAATATTATCAAGATGCTTTGTCTAATAAATAATATGTTTGTTTTCCCTATGTTTCTTTGAGCTAGTTTGGGTCAGGACAGATTTGCAATGTTCGTAGAGCCATGAATCAATAAATTAATTAAATAATGAATAGGGAAAAGAGAAAGGAGGTTCATGCGCGTTAATCACTACGTTAATACGGCTGCAGTGGCGGATGTATTCTTGTTATACGAAAGCAGTAACACTGAAAATTTAGAATTTTTGGCTTGTACAAAAATTCATGAATAAAAATTCTTAAAAACCACAAAAAACCTCTCATATTTAATTCAAAATCTTAATTATTGGCCATAATTTTTTTTCGATTATCACATCTCTATATATTTACAGACGGTGACTCTTACGACTTTATAGTAGTGGGATCAGGTTCCGCTGGTTCGCCAGTCGCCGCTATACTAGCAGAACGTGGGCAAAATGTTCTTCTGCTGGAAGTTGGGGGAAAACCACCAATCAATGTTGTGGTAATAACAGATTCTTTCAAAATTATTTTATCTAATATCTATGTTATGTTTAAATTGATACCTATCAAGCGTCTTTTTTCCATTCGTATTTATTAAAACATTCGTCTATGCTCTTATAAAAAATTCGCTAATCATAATAGTGTCAGGAGAAATAAGTAATTTTTTCATATAATTTATGACTATTAGCCTCAGAATGTACTATTTTGGTTCCCAATAATATTTTATACTATACTCGTATATATATTACCACAGTATATCAGTAGGGAGTAGAAAGCAATAAATGTTGTTATAATTCAAATTTGTGGACCGAATACCCTCAGTACTCTCAAAACCAAACTCATAAAGCCAAAAATTGTGACGTTGAATTAATTTTTTTGCACTCTTACAGATAATTTGGTTTTGTAATCTCATAGTCTAATCAAATCGTAACAACTTCCTGCTCTAAAATATATCTATATTAAATTTGAACTACATTATTTTTATGGCGTTGTATCCCTGCAGATGCTTTTGACGGTTCTGTAATATTTTGAGGTTTTCAGTCAATTTATAAAATATCTTAAAAAGAATCTATTTTTTTCCTGAATGTAGCTCTCATGCAACTAACAAATACACCAATGACTAACGAGAAAAAACAATTTCAATAGAATATATATAAAATTGATATATTAAATTAAATTTGTATATTAAATTAATATATTAAATTTTAAATTTTTTATTGTATAGTTAAATCTGTTTGAAGTATTAATTCAGTCGTACTTTTTGCTTTAATCCCTTTTCCTTGGGCACTAAATGCTGCAAAAGTGTAGTTATAATTAATCAAAATAAATATTCGCATATAACAGAGCCTAAAAATATACCTTAATTTAACTTACCTGCATAAAAATAATTTTGAAGGAAAACGACAGTATAAAAAAAAGGAACATTCCTCTTTATTCTTGGAAACTGACACCAACAAATATTCATCCCTAAAATAAAAATAATCTTTCTATTCCCATTGTCATAAACCAATATCTTTGTAGCTTACATCATTCCGTCAGTGTTCGCACCAATGATACAATTTTGTGGATCGAATGGTTTCCAGAATTAAAAAGGAAATAGAAACTTTTCGCAAATTATTAAAGAAATACCTTTCCCTTAAGATATTAATTGGGATCGGGCACTTCTTCTATCATTTGTTTATGCGAGGTGTAACTTATATCATTTTTATATAATATATAAAGGGTCCTATTATCATCACCAACTTCAGGGTAGTCATTAGTTCTTCCTTTTTCATATGCAGGTATTAATTTTCAGACACAACAATTTGTTCAGAACGCAATCTCCATTGTTATAGCTGGTAATTTATTTGTCTTGCTGTAAACTATAATCCTCAGATAACCTTTTAATGTCGAATAAAGGAATTTGTTCGCGTTATTTGTGACGTTGTTCAATAACTATTTTTTTCTATGATGCAATGATATTTTTTTTTAAATTATTTCGAGATATTCGCGATTCATGTTTAAATGTATTTAATATTTTCCTTTAACTCCTCTTGTGTTTGAGCTGCTTAAACTTTTATTTCTCTTAATATTCCGCCAGTTTGTCAAAAGTCAATTTAATTTTGGAAATCTGTGGCTTCAATTCTATTTTTATAAATTTCATCTTTTTATAATTTGTATTGTTGCTGAGGTGGTACTTTTCTTAAAAAACAGAAAAAGCCATTCTAAAATAACTATTATACATATCGTATTTTGGTTCATGCACCTAACATGGTATCCTTTATTATAATCATCAGTCCCTGGTCTGTTTATTCTGTTCTTCATTTCTTTTGTTACCAAGGTATTGACTACGAAGGACTGATGAGTTTAATGTAAGCAAAAAAGATTTTTTATTTAAGTAACACACTTGTATTATGGGTATCCCTGCTAATTACGTCACGTAGAATAGAAGAATTAACTGTATTTACCACGTATTCTTGACATAACCACGCTACATACAATTCAAACTGAGTCACTGATTAATATTTTTTGCGCATTGTAAAGTACATGGATTGTAAACCACCAGTTTTTATTGTGCAATCTGTTACGAGGCTGCGAATTTTTGAAAGTGATTGAGGATAGATAAGATTGAATATATTCTAAGCAAAAGTGACTGTACGTACCATTTCGGACGTGATAGTGATTGAGCCACATAAGCATGAATTTTCAAATAATGTGAACAATATTAGTTATCTTATAAAAGTGTTAAACATACTTGTCTGTCAGCAGTCTTAATAATTACAAAAGGCATGAGTTTACTCAACTTTCATAAAGTATTTATGCATAAATGCACCCATATATGTGTGTATATATAAATTTAAACTGATTAGTCACCTGCCTTCAAGATTGTAACACGTATATGAGATATACTTTGAAAAACATGACAATACGTATCGGTGTTTGAAATATATGAAATGTTTTTTTTTATTTACCTTACATTTATTTGATAATTCAAATTAAATACTGTGTTATTCTTGATAATTCTCTATAATATAATTTGTAAATTGAAACCATCTTGAACACAGTCACATAATTTGTCACTGGTGTTTTTATTTCATTACATTCCTTCTTAAATTGTCAAATTAAAAAATACAGTTTAATGGTTATGTGATATTGATATAATTTCATTTTTAAATTTTTCTGACATTGGTTTGGTAGGATTAAGTCTTATAAATAGTACTTTCATTAATATATTTTTTTATTATGAACATTATTTACATAATTTTTTTTCAATATTGCTTTTAATATTTTTATGTACGTTTTTCTCTCCACATAAATATTGAAATAGGAGTATGGAATAAACAGGCAAAAAAGGTAAAGCACCTTAGTCGATCTAAATATTTGTTAAACGGTCCTAAATTTTTATTAATAAAAAACGATTTTACATGATACATTTGCAAATACAATATGATATTAACACACTCTGTTTAGATATATAGCACTACATTCTTTAAATATATTTTTCTTTAGATTCCAGGTCTGTTTGCATTCAACCCTTTGACTTCCATAGACTGGCAGTTTACATCGGAATATGACGAACGCGCTTGCCAGTCACTTTTGAATAAACGTTGTTACAAACCAAGGGGTAAAGTACTTGGTGGATCTAGTTCAATAAATTTCATGGTTTACGTTCGTGGTAACAAAGCGGACTACGATGATTGGAATATTTCGAGTTGGACATACGGTAAGATGTTGCCGTACTTCCAACGGTTAGTCATTCACTGACTATGAGAATTTACCTTTTGAATTAAAGCAATACCATAACAATAGCGGTCCTGTAAAAGTATCAGTGATAAACTCAAGCTCTATCTCATGGCGAGATCGTCTGCTTAATGCGTATCAAGAATAAATGCGTATGGATTTGTACGCAATTGGGATGTCAACGGACCATCTCAAATAGGTATTACCATCACGCCTAGCACTATATACAATGGCGAGAGACAGAGTGTAGCCGAAGCTTATTTAGTGCCAAATTCAAGAAATAAACATTTAAATGTGGCTTATAATTCTTTCGTAACAAAAGTAATTATTGATGAAAATAATATAGCGAAAGGGGTGAGAGTCAACATAGATGGTAAAAAAGTTATATCAATTAAAGCTAAGAAAGAAATTATTATCAGCACTGGCGCAATAAACACACCTCAGCTATTGATGTTAAGTGGGATCGGACCCAAGATTGAGCTGACAGGACATGGAATTCATATTCTTGTTGATAATCCCCATGTGGGTAAAAATTTACAGGACCATCCAACGACCCCAATAATATTAACAGCTAATACGTATACTGCGGCTTTAATATCAGAATTTTGGTTATTAAGACATTCTTTAGGACAGTGGCTTTATGACCGATCTGATTTAGGAGGAACAAATTTAGGATTAGATACCATTGCTTTTATCGATTCATTTCAGGGTAGTTCTGTACCTGATGTTCAGTTTTCAACTAATGGTTTGATGAAAGTATTTGCGTTTAGCGAAGATATTTTAAATGATATTCAAAGGCTGAAAAAAGACAGTGAAATAATTATAATTATACCAATTCTTACACGTCCAGTTTCTAGAGGCAGTATTCAACTTGCAAGCAAAAATCCGGACGATCATCCCATAATACATGGAAACACGTTAAGTGAACCAAAGGATTACGAAACATATCTTCGAGCAATTCGTTTATTTGAAAAATTACTTGAATCGGAAACATTTTTAAAAAATAATGTAAAACTGGCGAAAATCGATTCGTTAAAGCAATGTAATGCTCACAAATTTCGATCCGATGATTATTGGATATGCTATCATAATCATATGGGTGACACTGTATATCATCCGGTAGGCACGGCTTCAATGGGTCGTGTGGTGGATGAAAAGTTGCGAGTGTACGGGGTAAAAAGTTTACGTATAGCTGACGCTAGTGTGATGCCCTTCATTCCGAGAGGAAATACAAATGCTCCTGAATACTATCGCTCTTGGAGAACGCGCTGCGGACTTTATATCAAATGACCACAATTTTTAATGTTAAATTCGATTTTGTATTTCCGTTCACTTCAGAGAAACATAATATTCTTCTCATAAATCGACAAATATGCCGAAAGAGGACACAGCAGGCCTAAAAAATCCTTGCAGAGACTTTAACGACATTTTTTTGGAATCAAATTATTAGCGAAGATACCAAGTTTCATGTATGTGAATATATTTTGTGCAATAATAAAAGTGCAACGTAACGAAATGAGTGACGGAAAATAATTAGTGCGTTAGTCGTATAAAGAAGTAAGCATATTATAACAGATTAGATGTGAAGAAAAAGTATGATAACGGAAATAAAGGTAAATTTATTTGACAAAGAATAGAATATATCTCGGGTATAGAAGCAAGTGAAATCTCTAGGTTAGAGGGTAATAGTAAAAATAAAGACGAATATACACGACGCGCTATTATAAAGGTTCAGGATGGTGTGTCATCATAAATGAACAGTGGATTTTTTACGCACTTTTAATAGTTATTTCACAGTTTGAATCGAAAACTTTCATTCGCATCAAATTAAACTTTATACAATTGTTACTTAGCAGTTTCATTAAAAGATAGCTTACACGAACAAGGCTCTATTCGTCATAATATTTAAAACTTTTAAAGCCTTCAATAACCGGATAATGAGTTTTTAAGATTGACAAGGTATAAAATGATTTATTATCGTTTATCACTTACCTAAGGAATATACTGCGATCGAAAATGAGTAAGGATTCTGCAGTCGTAAAAATCGTAAAAATACCTACAATAAATGCTGTCATATGACGATGTATATAGATCCAAAATTCATGTTTCATATCTCCTTTTATATGAAATTATAGAAATATAATAAATGTCAGTCAATTGATTATTAAACACATTATAACTTCAAGAAAAATTTCTCCTTTTTCAATTTATAAATACCCATCGATGAGGGATGAATTATTGTTTAATAAAAACGGCATAATAAAACTATCCTTAATTATTTTGAATACTTACATTTAAATCCCATAACGAATATGAATTCAGCAGAAATACACCTAATGCCGAGATTTCGGTTTGTGACACCGTAGTGTTTTAATTTCAATGGATCTTGGCCCAGGACTTAGCCAAATTTTTAATGTGACATAAATCAAAACTCATATTTAAATTTTTTGCTTTAGTCTAGTAGACAATGTTGTAAATATAACATCCGCAGCATTCAAAAATAACACGATGAAAAGAAACTATACTCCATGTCATTATTCTATTCTGCGTAGGTTAAACGAGTTAACCAGCAACACTTTTATTATTATTAATACTATCTTGAATAGGCTTTGTATATAAACGAAGAACACAATTCTTACCTATGCTAGTTTTGTCAACATCTACTGAACCCCACTATTCTACGTGTTAAAAGTAGTCGCGCGTGAAATAGGCTTATCTGAATATTTCTGCATTCTTCTCTTTTACACAAGGTCGATTGATTTAGAAATAACCATAATATTTACTATTGATACCCATTTCTTTAAAAAAAATTTAATAAAATGAGTATTTAAAAATTGTTAATATAAGGAGGTGGGTACCGGGCTACCCTGATGAGAACATAAAGATTTAACAGCTGCAGATAACTAAAAACATAATAACTAAACTTGATAACTAAACTAAAAACAAGCATTTCTCATATCCAAGAGTAGCAACACTTTTATAGAAATCTTTAACAACCTTTGCTGTCTAATACGATATGAAAAACGTGTAATTGAATGATATACTATGACGTTAAATAAATATCTATCTTAAAGTGAATGTTTTATTGTATATTACTCTTGACAACTTTTATAATAATTAAGGAAAATGCTATTTTCTTATTTATCTTATTTTGGATTGCCATGGAATAATACATTTAATTAACCTTATCCCTAAACGAGTCATGACCTCTAGGTTATTGATTGTTTGGTGAATTAAAGGCGAATGCACTAAAATTGCAATGAATTTAAATTAAATACAAAATTACTTTTATTGTTCTAATAACTTTAAAAAAGAGGTAATATTAAAAATTAGAGCAAAAATAAACCCAAATATTAAAACAAGCGTAAATTAATTTTTATTTGCTCCAGGAGATATTGAATCGCTCATAAATGTACTGAGGTACGTTTAGTAACAAAAAATAATCGGTTAACATGAGTATCCTTGTTAAATATGTATGTAATTTAACCAACGGAAATAAGTACGCGTCGTAAAAGAGAATTTATCAATATCTAGTCGAAATCAAAATTGAGTCCTACTGAACTCGTCTCTTTGAAACTGTCCACAAATTATATTTATGGTAATGTATCAGAAATTTGTAATCATTACGATTAGAAGGTTGTTTTCAAATGAATATATTGCACCGAGAAACATTTTTTAGAACATTTAGTTTTTTTCCAACGCGCGTATAGTTGAATTGGCAAATCTCGTTGACTTGCCAAATTAAGGCATGTCTATATCTGGCTTAAAACAAATAATTATGTACTTACATAGTACATGAGACAATACCTCTTCTCTCGTACACGTGTGGCAACCGTAAATAAATAGTATAATATCTGTTACGTATAAATAATTAAAAATAAAGTATATGTTTACAAGGAAATACATATGTAAAGTTAGTTTTTCTTTTCCTTTTCAAGAAAATCTTTTTAACCATGCAACGTAACTTGAATTGTGTAGATAATTTGTGCTCGCGGAAACGTTATGGAAGTCCATCAACAGCCGATTGCGCACAGTGCAAATTTGACAACTATACCACTTATGACTTATTTGATGTATGAAGTTAAAACTTCATATATGCAAGAAAGTAATAGATACCGAAATTCGTTTTGAAATTTTATAAATGTGGTGTAGTATTGGCTATACGTCAAGTTTAAATTATTTAGTTTATCACTAATATTAATGAAAACAATTGATTGCTTTTTTATATCCAGAACTCTTAACATCTGTCACTATCCATAATCGTTTGATTAATTGAGGACTAATTAAAAAAAATTAGGGCAAAATTTTTCGAAGTGGGCTATTTGGATCCCAGGGGGTTAATTACAACTTGCTGGGGGTCCATCTTAGTGAGCAAAAGATATTGAGATATGAATGGTAGTTAATTTCATATACTACTCTGATTTCGACACTTTTTTGTTTCTCTCGTCCAGCATCAAGAGATTTAGAGATGGTCTCTCAGTCTCGTCTATAATAATCTGCGGTTCTTCTAGTTACAATAATCTTATCATTTAGGGCGTCTCTTCCGTTATTTGTCTCACAATAATTCCAGGTGTCTGTTATAAAACTTGTATTGGTAATATGGACTGACTCTTCAAAAAAAATCTAATGATGTCTGCAAACATGTCTATAGTTCTGGTAAATTGTAAGGCGTACATTTGCTTACTGAAAAAAGTTAATAATTTGCAATATCTTTTTCGATTTTCATATATATCACTATAGTATGCCGAAAGTTTCATCATTATTTTTTTTAAATGCAAACTCCTAATGCTATAATTTTCAGATTCACGATTTGGCATGGACTTTTTCATTTATTTTATGGTTTGGCATTGATATATTATGAATACCATATGAGAAAAAACTTTGGTTGAGATTGTACTATTTTGAGTTTTCAATTGTGTAAATTTTCTTATTAACGAAGAAGGTTTGGCCAGCCAATATATTATAAAAACCGTTCTTTAGAGTCTTGCAAATAATATACTCAATAGAATTCCTTTGAGCAACGAAGCCGTTCAAAGACGTGTCGAAGACATGAGCCGCAATAATGAAAGCTTTCTGTATAGTTGTTTGCAAACCAAATACGTTCAGTTTTATAAGTATATGATACTATCTGGTTATGAAACACTATTATGGCTAAATGTTCATTTTGACGTTGATCAAGAAATCCACGAAAAACTATTCGTAGCGAGAACTTTGTCAACACATACTAAAGACGAATCAGTATTTAATATTTCCAAAATTATGAAAAAAGCGATCTTTTTATCAAATATATCATTAGGGGCTGTTGATAGCATTGGCAATGCTTGGGGCCCATTGCACTTTTATAAGCCATTCGGAAAATAAATCATATGATGTTTGCAATTTATTGCGTCCTATACCGATAACATATAGTAGATAAAAATATAAATATCAGATTCCATCAAACCCTTGGATTTATCATAATAACACTAAATAAGACATATAGCAATGCATTGAATTCTACGATTTTTGTGCATTTATGCGAACAAAATATCGAGGACTTTCTATTATCTTCATAGTTATATTATTTGTATTACCGTAGTTCGGTGTGAAGCTGTTTCTCACGGTTTTGGTTTAACAGTTATTTTTAAATTTTTGAAAGCCTATATTAGTTTGAAAAAAGAAAATAATCAAATAGAAACGTCATCTTACTTACTTAATAGATTTATTTATCAAACTTAATTAATTTAAGCTTGCAGTTACAAAGTGATTTTCCAAACCAAATAATCTAAACTCTGTACGATGATACTGAAGAATCAGATGTAATTTGTGTTCACCTTACATTCTTATTCTAATCAATTCAAGAGGAATCGATTAGAATAATAATGTAAGGTGTAGTTCAGAAAAGAGTATGAGTTCTGGTTTCAAAAATATACATCGATTACTTATCCTGAAATATTACGGAAAACTTTTAAATGGTGGGCAATACTTTTTAAATTTTTTTGGTAATGAATGGGCTAAGAATAATTACATGACGATGTTACGAGAGAAAAAATAAAGTTGATACTTTCAATTATAACTTTGTCCAAAATTATTCCGTGTGTCCAATTCTATCAATATACAATGTGTGTGGAGATAGTTTTTTTAAACAAATAAAATAAAATTATTTGGTAAAGTGTTTTCCTAAAAATTTTAATTTAATATGAATAGACGAAAAAAATTTAGAGCTCGGTTAAAATTATTTATTGTCTGCAATTCTAGCTCTGCAACTTCAAATAATACATTACTTACTTAAATCTGATGTGTTATTACACAACGAATAATTTTATAATAATTATATATCAAATCTGAATTTACTCTAATGTTAAAATTTTCTGTGTCATACGCAAATAATATATAGTTTTTGCCGTAGTGAACTATGCAGAGAATGTGAATAATAATATGCGTAACTTAGCTCTAATAAAGACCAAGATATTGATTGGCGTTTCAATACGAGAACATTACATATTGAATACAAAGTTGCTGATTATGAGAATGAAAGTTAGATCAGCTTAGACGGCTCAATGATTGCGTGTGAGACGGTACATATTTCAAACTAATTAATTTGATTTTATGTATTATCAATTATAGAGTTCTTAAGCGCCTTTTTAACATCTGGCCACCCGTAATATGGTTGAGGGTACTTTAATTATCAAAACATAATTATCATGTTGGCACATAATTAAATGTGTAATTTTTTATCAATACCTATCTGAATTTAATAAGACAGAGCACGAGGATAAAAATGTATAAAAAGAAATCAAATTAAATTGATTTCTTCTATATCTCATTTCAAATTATTCTTTTTTCCATCTATATTTGCTTGTAATGAGGAGTGAAAACAACGAACTTTGTAAATTAAAGAAGTTAGAAGTACACGAATGCGGAGTTTTTTTACATAAAACATATGGTGTCCCAATTATAACATACGGCAAAAGCATAAATATTCTTAAATCTTTGATAGCAGATGAAAAGAATTTTAATGACGAAAATGATAATTGACTTTAAACGCGACTTGTTACTCATAAAATATATTTACAATTACTCTTAACTCGTTTTGCTCGATTCAAATCTTTCAAGTTGTTACTTTATGATATACATCTCACTCGTCATGAATCTGTAAAATCAGCGCTAATGTCACTGAAAAACATAACAGTGTGCAAATAATATTCTTTACTTCTTTGTGAGTGTGTCCTGAGGATATCAAGAACTTTGCGAAAACTTCAGGTTTAATCAAGTAGTTTGTGAATATTTGATATTACTGTTGACAGTAAACACAATTAAATGAAACTACGTGATGTAGTATTATTTCTATTTTGTTTAAGTTCTTTACCACGACCTAGGTTTCGTTGTATTACAACATCTTCAGGTGGATTCTTTGCTAATATCCCACCTGAAGATGTTGTAATACAACAAAACCTAGGTCGTGGTAAGGAACTTAAAGAAAGTAGAAATAATACTACATCACGTAGTTTCGTTTAATTGTGAATAATGAATTTCTACAAAATTAACGCCAAATATATTCAATAGTTGACAGTAAAATAAAATTCGTGACATGAAACGTTTTTTGCTAACTTCGAAAAATTGTTACTCATAAAAGTACCAACCTACGAATGTATTATTTCGGATGGAATTTTATTTTATACAAAATAGATCCTCATCATTTTCAACTAGAATTTAAGAAAGAATAAGCAATAAATAAAGTAATAACCGAGGACCAGCGATCTAAGTTAAACTGGATATTAATAAATATTTTTATGGTTGCGATTTGGCTACATTTAAGTGGTTATTTTGATAGCAACATTTCCCAGTTCTATCGGAATATGAATTTAGTCGTGTTAGAGTGCGGGCGTTTCAATTACCAAATACCATTATACTGCGAACAATGAATGCATGACATTTATAAATTAATAATAACATTGTACCAGATATATATTTATGAAAAAGCTCTATGAGTTATAATTTTCTTCAAAAACGTCACTTCCAGAGTTGAGCAAGATTTAAATCCCTCTTTTCACTCATAAATATTACCTCCGGGGGGTGAAATATTTCATTACAATAATTAGGCATTTTCTAGATACAGTAATAATATTCCATTAAGAACATTTTCGTTTAGTAAGAACAGCAGGATTTTAGAAAGTCTCACAGCTGCCGAAGAAACGAACAGCAAAAATATTCTTAGGCAGCTTCGAAAATTTAATATTCAAATTTAATTTTAGTTACATCTTTCTTAAAAAAGGAATGTTATCTTCAGAGTTCATTTTCATAAATTTTCGCAAAACTATGTTTTTTTTTACTAAAATTCATCTTATTTTTCAATCAATAATTTGACCTAACAATCCGTGATTTAATCGATAAAAAAAAATTTATTGGTATTGAATTTTATATCCGACCGTTGACCGACCATCGGACCATCGCTGCCATACAAAATTAAATATCGATTAACCCTGGATCGGATTGATCCAGGGTTAATCGATATTGACTTTCGTATGGCAGCGAAAACAAATACTTGTGCTAAGTTTTAAATATCTGACTCGGGGAGAGTAGATGAAACTTGGATTAAAAAATTTCTAATACAGAGAGGTTTACTAATATGCAAGGTAAAAAATTCCATCTAAAATTTTATACGTCTTAAAAATATGTGAAATATTGACGGGAGCACATATGCGAAAAAAAAACCAGACGGTATATTATATGGATTTCTATCTGGCAATTATTTCTAGACAAAGAGTGTAATTAGAAATATGTTTTTTCTTAATCTGTTGAATATATGGATGAGACCTACGTTCCAGCTAATGGATGATAATGGCAAACATCCGTTCATGACATTTATTCAGTTCATAGTATGTGAAACCACAATCAGACTTTTTCAATACATAATCATTGGTTCTGTAATAAGCTATAAAAAGCTTTTGTTTGAAATGTCCTAATTGAATCGCTTTATTACGCCTGTCATCTAAATTAATTTGGTTATATGTACTAAATTAAAATGAAAGGAAAACTTACATGTGGAAAAGTTGATTGGCGATACATTTTTCAATTGGAAATTTCAAAGATAATATAGAGTCAAATTATAAAGAAGGTAAGAAGGGAACATAAATAGTCATGTTTAATGTAATTCGATTTCTTTCTATAAAATTAATTCAATGAAGTTTATTGAAAGTTGTTAGTTTGTATTGGAAAAATTTACTTTTTTTCTGAATATACAGGCATGTGTTATATTAAAATTAAATAATGTCGAACAAAAGTTACAACAATAAATTTACAAGATAAATGTCATATTAAAATTTTAATCGATAATCATAATCAAATCTAATTAGTAACTTCTAAATCCTTTGCAAATTATTAGTATTTTACCTGCAGAGTTTCAGTCTATTAAAATCAGTACTTCATTATCACTCAATAGTGTCGTTAACTGTCTTCTCCAACCAATTTTATTTAAAGGAACTGGTACAAGATAAATAAGGAGATCCTTTTTTATCGTTTTCCTGTGTGTTTAATATGCAACAATTTAGCAGAGATAATGTTTTATAATTAGTTTTGTTAATAACCCAATATAAAAACAGTTTGAAAAAAATAAACTTTAAATAGAAAATTTTGTTGTCCGACAAAATGAACTCACAAAGTCTTTAAATACATTCGCATGATAATTACTTGTCTTGGCCAGACGCTTTGATCAAACCATGATCATTCAGATGTGTAAAATTTCATATTAAGATCAATATGGACCTAAAGACTCCATTAACGCTACATGCTCTCTATATCATGGTGCGACAAGACAAGGCGAGAGACAAGGCTAGTTTGGGTAGTGTACTGTGAACAAACAATTTCAAAAAGAAAATCAAAATAGCTCTGAAACACAAAAATCCCTCGTTGTATTCTTGTTACATGATTACCTCCATATCAAATTTCATATGATTTAGCAAAAAAATTTTCGAACAAAACTGATTTATGTGATTGGAGTAAAAAATATTTCAAAAAGTTAGATTCTGTAAATTTTCGTTTAAATGAATTATCACAATGTTCTCTACCTAAAAAAAAATTTTAGGACTACTGCATATAAGCTACCCTATACTAATATTTTCAAAACAACTTGAAATTTTCCAGATAACATTTGAATCTTGTTTCTATTTGTTTGAAATGGAATCCCATTAATTAATTATAAAATACAGCTTGTTAAACTATGCTTTAAAATCAATGGTTTTTCAGAAATTTAGTCGCAAAATTATTTGACTTATTTTTCCAAGCCAACTATGTGCACTCCTTAACTTTAATTAGGTGAACCTTGCATACTCATATTCCCTTGATACCGCAAATTAATTGATACGATATAAAGTTTCACACACAATCTGACCATTTATCTTTGTTTCTACTAGAAGTACTACTAAGGAATGGCAAAAAGTTTAGAATTTTCAATATCTATTTGGTTATCACTGGCAAATTCATTTTCTTGTTGCATTTAGTTTATGCCGAACCAATTGGGGTCGAGTGACGGATTTTTTGAACATTATAATAATAGACATTGAGCTATTATCACGTACCTATTTAAGAAAGGGCTAACTCCTAAATAAAACCACGATTGCATAAAAGTGATATTAAAATAAACTGTTCTATAGTACACAGTGGTTAAACAATTGTCAGCTGAAGGTAAATTCGAGTAAGCTGAACGTTGACAATGAGGTTAAAATTAAGGGTTACGTAAACAGAAGTGTCCAAGAATAGTTATGTGTGTGTGCATGCATGCATGCCTATGTGTATATAACTGTGTGCGTGTGCTGCGTGCGCGTGCATATGTGTGTGTGTATATAGGTGTGAACGTGTGAGCGTATGTGTGTGGGCATGTGCGTACGCACTTGTGTTTGCGTCGTGTGTATCCTCTTCTGTTTCCTTCCAGCGTTACCGGTTGTTAGTTATTATTGACCTTTGAAATATTTGATAACCTCAAAATAATGGTTGTTTATTATACTATTTATGGCGACTAACGTTCATTAATTTGTTAAAAAACTTAAAGAAATTTCCAAAAAAATAATGTGCCTCTGCAATTTCATGAGTTATAGTGTGGAATTCTCCAAACCACCACCAAGCTTGATGTTTTAATATATTATGTAAAGAATTGTATAAAGATTAAATAAAAGAATCTAACCATATATTTTTATGAGCCGCCGGCGTATTGCAAACCGCCCCCAATTTATACTTGAAGAAATATGACTCATTTTTTAAATTTAATTATTAACAAAACTAATTATTAAAAATTCATATAATCCAACATTAATTAATACAAAACATTCACTTCATTGCAGAGTCTGCTCACTTTCCAACAATTTAATTTTTCACGAGCACAAATCATCACTGAAAATGCTGATTTATGCCTATGTATAGGATTGTAAGGTAAGAACGTTAAAAAAACTCTTGCATTCAAAAGACCACGTGGTGCGTCCTTAAACAACAGGATTCCATATAATATGTGCTTCTGTTGTAAGTAATATAAATTTGAATAGTGTTAACAAAATTATTTTTCTATCTTATCTAACACCATAATGAGGAAGTTGAGATATAGGAATTTAAGAAACGAACTGAGGAAACTCGTACTATGTTTAAAAGTTGAATTTTTAATTCATCGAAGGGATAATTATTATCGTTAAAAGGCGAAAGATATTTCACCATTCCCATACTATGTCATTAGAAATCTGATCACAGAGGACGTAATTGTTTATGGTGATACTTATCATAAGATATTGATAAAAAAATTAAGTTACGTTTAGTAATTAATACGTATGAGCTATCGCTATTTAATTTGCATATATGAGGAAAAATGTTTTTTCAGAAGTTTCTAATATTTCCTTCCTTAGAAATTTCCACTGAAACAAGTAGGTCATTTTTCTAAACACGTCATATTTCTAACTCTATACAAGTTGCACGATAAAATTCTCGCAGTTTATTCCGACACAAATTGATTGATGAGGTCTGGAGTTGCTCAGAACCTAACGTAAGGTTACTAACATAGTTTGTAACGATATTTACGTACGTCATTAATACTTCATGTTTATGATTTACTCCGCCAGTTCGTCATTTCATGTCTTGCTTTATTTTTCAATATAAGCATAGATGTCTTATCATTATAATCAAGTGTTAAAAATGAACAGTATTTTTTTATTTTCCGATACCCATTCTTCATTTTCCTGTAACTCCATGCAAGCACTCAAAAAGTATGTAGATTACCCACAAATATTGAATTTCTCTTTTACTAAATTTCGTCTTTCATTTTCTTTCTAATTATTTCTTTTTTATTTCCTCCTTTTAATACCAAAGCCTGGAATTGAGCGTGGAATAATTTATGACGTACAGCATATATGAACTAAACATTTCGCTTTACTATATTTTCCAGTCAATCTTTCTTTGATCAAATGACGTCTGCCACCTGTTGTTTTTTTCTAATAACCTAATTATTTCATGTTTTCTTTAAGTACATAATTACATGAATAAGTACATATATATTCCAAAACTTTTAGCCGAAAACTTTCTTGAAATTTATTTAAAATGATAAGTGTTAAAATAATGTAAGTCTAAGTAAAATGTATAACTAAAAGTCTTTCTTTATCTCGATATGCATACTTTTATTTCAGTAGCTTTTTAACACAAAATGTCCTAAATCTGAAAAAAAATATTTTCAATATGTAATACATTTGAGAATATTTAAAAAATTAGGAATATTTAATTTTTTTTCAGTAATTTTAAACCTCCAATCAATTCTAATCACTTTGTTGATTTGAATTATTTTTTTAAAGTTGGTGCCAGCCAATACAAGTTTTTTGTTTCATTTTGTGGTACGTCCGTTTAACATGCGTTAGCTGTAAAAAATTGTTAACACATATTCTTGGGTTAGTACCTACTTTTGTTTAATTTTGGATTGCTTTTGTACATGTTATAATACTTACTATTTCTTCCTTTTTAATTAACCGTATTCTTATCTATTATTTATTTCGTTATGATAAGTGGTATAGGCACCTACCTTTATTATGAAGCTGGTTTTAATTTGTTTTTAATTAGTTTTTATTTCCTCATATTTCCTTATTAGTAAAATAGTAAGTAATATTCATAGTACTATGATAATATTTAATCTTATTTTATTAATAGTTAATAACTATAATTATAAAATGTTAGCCATTGAATAATAATAATAATAATAATATGTAAAATATTAATTAACAACATCAAATAATAAATTCTGTTTATCTAAATTATAATCTAACTGTACTGTAATTTCTTTTACACTATCATATTTTATCCTCCCATGTATTTTATTCATATTGAGAATTGTGAAAATTGCCCCAGAAATTAACAACGCTATCAATATCAAATAATATCTGGCTGTCTGTAACAAACAATATCAAATAATGTCTGGTAACACACTTAACAGTTTATTTCATATAAACTACTCAATCGGTTTTGACGAAAGTTTTATTATACCTTGATTGAAAGATACTAAAGTCAATAAAAACAAGTTTTTAATATATTTGGCGTTAATTTTGTAGAAATTCATTATTCACAATTAAATGAAACAACGTCATGTAGTATAATTTCTACTTTGTTTAATTTCTTTACCACGACCTAAGTTTCGTTGTATTACAACATCTTCAGGTGGGCTATTAGCAAAGATTCTTTGCCGTGGTAAAGAAATTAAAGAAAGTAGAAATAATACTACATCACGTAGTTTCATTTAATTGTGAAAAACAAGTTTGCAATCGAGTTATCAGTTTCGAAGAAATACGTGAACAAATAGATTAACATTCATATATACATACATTTATGAAATTTTGTGGACTAATTTAGGTGTAATAGAATAACATATAGGAATATTTTGTAATTCCATGTATATTACATAAGTACATACGGGTCGTATTGATTATCTCCTTTTATTTTGAGGTCGGTTAATTAACCTAATTGCTAAGTTAATAAGTAGTAGATTCGCCTTTTAATATAATGAAATAAAATAATTTCTTTTTATTACATTTGATAAAATTATAGGAATTTGGGGGATTATTTATTAATAAACCGTTACTTTGATATAAGCATATTAAAGTGACAGAAAATTTGGATGAATAGGAAATAAGTTTTTTTTGCATTGCACGTAAATATTGTTTATTTAATTTTAATAATTCGTGTGAAGATTTCAATGTATAATTTCTGAATTTCTTAGCACAAACAAATTGAAAGAAATTCAGTAACCACCTGATAAAATGCGTCCTGAAAAGTGTAAAATAATTAAAATATGAATAATTTGTTGCAAATATTGCGATATAATATCGCTTCCAAACCTAAATAAATTTGCAAAATGTACATTTTCAAAACCGTGTCAAGTCGACGCTTCTCTCCTCTCTCATGTACATGCACACTCTCAAACACACAGATTATGCTACATTTCCTTAATATAAACAAAAAAATGTAGTTGAATTTAGAACCATCTCTTTTTTAAAACCCTTTAAAAATACAAGTTTGCGTTAAGCAGTAATTATACTTGTGAACGCTGCGTGATTCAAAAATATTGTGTCAGGCTATAAGTTAATTGGGACCGTTTTCTCAGAAACCCATTTCTCAGACTTAAACGCATGAAATCTGTAGTAGTGAAAAAATGTTTTAACCCAAACATATTTTAACAATAAAAACTAAAAATATTTTACGGTAATATTTTGGGTGTATGAGGGCAAATAAATTGTCAGAAACATTATTTTAAAGATTCTATGAATTATCTTACTGGCAAACTTAAAGATTTGGCCTTGGTCTGTGATCCGAAAGTTCACTCACCCTACTTATTCCTAAATACCTCTACCTCTTACGAAAAAGGCTTCACTGTCCAAGCGGCAAAAATTTGGAATGACCTGGATCCTGACACCAGGAAAATCACGTCCCTAAACATTTTCAAAGATCGAGTGAAAAAGTTCTGCTTCTCCTGAAACCTTTTCCTTTGTGCCCTTGTCCTTTCCAGTCTTTCTTATCCCAAATCATGTCAACGGTTTGTATTACTCATACTTTTGTACTTTGTCATTTTTCTTCGTCTAATGTACTATATATAATTTTCATTTTAATATCTTTTACAGTCTACCAACTAAATTGCAATATATAATTCTTTTGGTCGACTAGAAGAGATTGCTTATGTAGCAATATGTACACCATATATACTATGCATAAAAGTTGATAAATAAATAAATAAAAATGTAATGACATGGTTTGAAAGGGCTAGATATGAGGGTTTCCAAAATATAGGAATTTTATATTCAGAAACGTATTGAAAAATATGCGAAGAGAAATATATTATTTCTGAAACTACCGAACCTATAATTTGAAAGAAAAAACAGGCTGTTTAGACACTTACGCAAAAGTTTTAAACAACTTATGAAGACGGTTTTAGATGTCATAATTTTAAAATATTAGGTAATATTTCATATTTATTACGCTAGGAAGTCTATAATATATGTGATTTGTTATAAAACAATTTCACATTAAACGACGTACAGAAACTTTAATACAGGAGCTAGACTCGCACTTATCTTTTTTAATTCAAATTTTAAAAAAATTATTTGCAATATAGATGACGATAAATGAAAATTATAATCAGACAAATTAATACTCTTGTGTAAATTTTGCATTCATATTTCTACAATATATTATACACTAAATAAATTGCTGTATCTCAAAATGTAATTTTGTTTTGCATTGTAAATATTATAAATTATCTTAAGCATAATTTTTTTTATTCCTTGCATATGGAGACAGCACTAAATAAAAAAAAATAATTTGTCTAGTGTCCTTTAAGAAAAAAGTTTTAATTGGAAGAAAAAAGTTGTAATGGAATTTCTTTTACTATGTACATCCTTTAATTCAATATCACATACTTTCATATTTATATCATATCACATATATACACTATATGGACTTCTGTTATTCAGTAGCTCCTTGTTGACTTAATTTTCGTTTCAGGATTCCATAACTAAAGGATCCATATGGAAATTCAATGTCTTCACTCATCTATTCCATACCGCTCTCTGACTCCTTAATTATAAATGCCTTATAAAGAAAATTTATGTGTAAAGTGAGTAAAATGAAAACCCCGTACCACAGTATAATTAAAATTTAGTAAAAAATGTTCTTTCCGGCTTTGTTACATGCAAAATGATGACGAAAACTTATAACCCTTGTAAGTAGTTGAACCCTGGTAAGAATTGGAAACTATTTTATTTGAATTTTTTTTTAGAAGCTTTCGAAAATATGAGGAAATAAAATGTTTATACGCTTACTTTCTACCTTCTAAAGCATAATATAGAAAAATATAATAATCCGTATAATTGTTTCATTTTGAAAGTAAAAATGACAAATAAGTTTAACAATGAGCAATCGTCCTTTTATATTTTTCCCTACACCTGTGAAAGGCATGCGAGGCAATATTTCGACGTAATGAAATATTGCCTAGCGTGAGGAATAAATAATATTTTCGATAGATTCTCCATAGAAAACATTTTAGAAAAGAAAAAAGAATAATTTAAAACGTTTTCTTTGCTTATTTTGATAAATATATATATTTAAAGAAATATTCGTTCCTTAACAAATCGCGCACGAAAAATACATTTTAAGCATATCTGATTTTAAAAAAGTCTCAAAGTACCTTTAAGGAACCAATACCAGACGGGTAACTTATATTAATAATTTTTTATGGTAAATTAAAATTAATATTGGCACCCTTAAATATTTAATCTTTCATATGTATTGAATATATTTGGCTTTAATTTTGTAGAAATTCATTATTCACAATTAAATGAAACTACGTGATGTAGTATTATTTCTACTTTCTTTAAGTTCTTTACCACGACCTAGATTTCGTTGTATTACATCTTCAGGTGAGATATTAGCAAAGAAATTTTCAGCAAAGAAGAAAATTCTTTGCTAATATCCCACTTGAAGATGTTGTAATACAACGAAGTTATTAGCAAAGAAGACAATTCTTTGCTAATATCTTTTGCTATATGTACCTAATGTATTCAGAATTTTCGTGGGATGAGTTCTATTCAAGAGATTTCGTATTGATGGAAGTCTTGCGGTTTTTAACAGGAAGAAGTTAAAAACTTTAGGAATTATTTTACACAAATAGTTAGATTTTAACTTGTAGGGACATAAACACTAGAACCATTGTGAAAACGATGCGGATTAAAATTCTACCCATAAAAAATTGTCCACATATTTTGTATGGGACCTTGTTTTAGAGTTTCATGTAATATATTGATATGATAAGTTAAAGTTCAACCGTTGCTAGACTGTATCTTTCACCACAGTTCGATATAAACACACGATTTTTAACCTTTGAAATCCGCTTTATTAGATCTGTAGATCTTTCAATAAATTTCTTTTGTTAGCGATCGAAATGGATCCATTTAATTTCCGGATAATGGTTTGGGTAGGTCGGGCTGAAAAATAGACCGAAAGCGTTTGATGTTTGTCTAATGACAGAAGGAGAAGATACAATTTTTCCAACCTTCCATTTTTTTTAGAAGGATGGGTTTTTTGGGTTTGGGACTTACATAATAAGGGAAATCTATCAACGAACATATTAGTTTTGTAACTCTTTTCAGCCTCTTTACGGGTTTTAATAGTTCTTGAACATTCTACATCTCACCAAGGAGCTCTAAGTCCTATAGCGATATGAAATCTTCGTCCTTGGGACGAAGATACCAACAACCAAAAGATTCGGATGGAATGTACCAAGTGACTAATGATGCAAGAGTTGAGAAACAGAAGGAAATATCGACTGCACTAGGATATTGAGATAGAACTGGAGCCTTCAGTGGGGAACCCACCGTTTAAAACCATTTGATGGATTGGTTTTTAAATAAGATTTCCCCCCCCCCCTCCTCTTTCGTCCCTAACATACATTTATTCACTATTCTATACGAGCAACAGGTGTGAACGTTAGTACATATTGTAAATTCGATCTTATGCAAGATCTATTGTGCATAGCGATTAGGGATTTGGATCTAGGGATTTTCCTTGATCACTTCAACGTAATATTTTAACTTGGACATCGTTAATTTGTGAATTTGTAAGCTATAATAATGAAACGACATATATAGTACTTACTTATTTAGTTTTTTTTCAATTGCTTGTAAAGCTTTAAATTTTTAAAAAAACATTACGAAAATAATTATGTCAAATCACAGGTTACTAAAAAATTCATATTTTTTTCTCTTAATTAGCAAGTCATGTGCAACTTCTGAATTTATTCAGCGTCCACCCTTGTTTCGACAAAATGTATAATTACTAATATACTATAATGAAAATTATACAGCTTAATATTGAAATATTTAAAAAAGTACTAGAAAAACTGGAAATGTTTATCTGTTAAAAACGTTTTTTTACATTTATAGGTCATTGGTTTTTTTTTAATAAATAGGCCATTGGTTCCAATCCTGCTTTAAAGATTACCTTTTATCATAAATTTTCTTAGTAATTTTAAGTTGTATGAACACAATTTTTGAAAAATCAATCAGTAAAATAATCTAAAGCATTATTGGTTAAAACACTATTAATTAAAAAAAAAATTAACTTAACAACTATGATTGGGGGTCAGATGTCAAAACAATCCTAATTATGGATTGTTTAAATCGTTAAAAAAAGTACAAAAGATAAATAGCTGGTCCCTTTTGGTTCTTTCTACTGTTTCAGTATCATTTTTCCTTTCAAATAAACCACGGTATATATTTAGAAACACGCTCGTATTTTTTACATAAGGATGTTGCAAATGAAAATTTTTTGAAATTATATATTTTAAAAAAAACAATAAACAAACTTTATTTTAATTTTAATTATTGCGTATTTTGTCAAATATTTTACATCAGATTATATATTATTGAGGCGTGTAATATATCATTGGGCTCAATTTATTTTATATTTCAAAAGAATTTAAATACATAACTTAAAAATTAGTGCAATAATTATTTAAAGAAATTCTTATCACTCTTTACTTTTAACAGCATTTTCCTTGAAACATTTTTTTTATTTTTATTTTTTTATGAGTATAATGTCTTAAGTTTTCCATTGAATATTTGTATTTAAAAATTATTGTGGTGTTATCATATACACAAAACTTATTAATAATGTGTAATATTCACACTATGAAGTCTCCGATGTTACCTTCGATCATACTTTTGCTTTTACAAATATTTAAGAATGGATAATGTTTATTATTTGTAAATATTGTTATTATCACTCAATATGCAAATAAACTGCCTGCTATGTCTCTCGTGGAAATATTTCTTTAATATTAAAATTTAGAATCATAGATATATTTTTCCAATAACTTTGTAACGTTGCTTTTCTTCAATATTTTGATTTTAGAATAGATAGGGAAGCATACATCTGTCGTGATGGTTTTCAATAGTTTAAAAAAAATAGTCACTACGAAGTATTTCAATTTCTTTCTGCAAAATATCTATTTAAATATTTTATTTTTAATTATTTAACGTTAACTTGCTTTATCACTACACCAAATTATATCCTTCTACATCAGACCGTTTCTGGGAAAATGGTTTTGATAGATACACAGAGGGTCACTATTATCATTCTGTTTTTCTTTTAAAGGATGGAGCAATAAAAAAATAACTAGATAATGCATATGTAATTTTGGGAGATGATAATATTAACAATAAGCATGATTGGAATATACATAAGATGTTGGAAATTGTTCAGTATAATTCCTTAAAGTTACCTTAAATTTGATTGCATTTGGTCTACGTCTGTTGCCGGTTAAAAGGTTATTACCTAATCTTAATACGTTATGAAATAATATCAATTTTATATTTAAATAGTTTCAACTGAAGATAACATTTCAAAGGTACTTTCTGTATTGGAAAGACACTTATAATAAAGACGATAGCTGGTGTTTTCAAGTTAAGCACAAGCGGCTGTCAAGTCACAGATCTGGATAAATAGCTCTTAGTTTTTAAATTCATAGGTTTTTTTTTTTTTTATTAGGTTCTCTGGGAATCCGTACAAAATGTATAGTCATTTCGCTTAAAAATATATTAGCCCTATTATTTTTCTTAACCTATACCAAAAAATAAAAACATTTTTTTGTGTAAATTTCACAGGAATATATACTGAATCAAAATCTTAAAGAAGTTTTCACCTTTTTTCTGTAATCACCCGGGGCTTGTACCTTTGCGTAACCAATAATTTATAGGTTTAACTTCAGTGTGAGCAGTAATTGATGGTCTTATACCATGGCAAGCTCGGGTGTTTACGATTTTGTAATGGTAGAAATCCGGTCGTGCTGCCTTGAAGTTAATCTTGACGAGTTTTTCCGTTTATTTGTTTAACGCATTGTTTGTTTATAGATGTACCTAAAATATAAAACACAAATTTATTTAGTTACTTCGCTAGTTTAAAAGGTGGAAACTAAAATATTGTGATATTCTGACATAGCTACTGTCTCAATAAGATTATTTTAGTGTTTATTTTATTTTTTGCCTGACGGTTGTAAATATTTAGGGATTAAAATACAATTCTTATGCCAGGAATTGTTAGGCAGGGAAGTGTAGAAGTTTTTACAGTTAAATATCTTCTATATTTAATAAATTATACATATATTTTGATATTTTAATATAAATTATACATATATTTTGAACCTTAGACGATTATTTCTTAAAAGAGTTTATTTCTTTTTATCAACATTTTTTTAACCATTATAAATACGGTCTATAACATTGGAATAAAAATTGGTGAAAATCTTAAAACAAGAGGTGTAGGTAGAAAAAGAAGTATACTTTTAACATAATGATATAAGGAATCATAAAACGGAAGGATCTGCGTATACCTAATCCGAAACAAAATATTTTTTAACTGAAAAAAATATTTCTTTTATTATTTTAACTATTTAATGCTTGAAGAAAATAATAACATATTCAGCAGAATGAGTTTTGTGAGTTTGAAAAAGCAAATCAAATAAGATCTATATTTTACGAACAACAAACAAGAATTTAAGAAATATTTCATTTGATGAGAAATCACAAAAATCAACCATATTGAATAGTGTTGGCCACATGATATTTTCGAAAGTTGTAAATGTCTGCAACATGAAGTACAGCACTTTATCTGCCTTCAAATTTTAAGTTACGACTGAATACTGTGTCTATACGTAAATGCAAAGTAATACTATATCATCACTGTATTAGTGACATATAATATAAAAATACAAAAACTATGACATACCATAACCAAGACTCATGACCGCTCTTCGTATAGCGATGCCCGCTTTTCCCATAACGACACCTAAAACTCGTTCACTAAACTATATGAAGCAAGCAAAATCTTGATAATAATCTTTCCATTTTAAAAGTAAATAATTCAAGAAAATTTATGAGTTTTTTCTATGAAAAATATTTAACCTGTATGATATTTTCATATTGCAATAAGCAAAATAACAAATATCGTAAAAATAAAAAACAAGAGCAAAACAAAAGACGTCTTTAAATTAATTAGACCGAAATGCCGTTTTAATGAAGATATAGCCAACAGAACATAGAAGAAAACGGGGAAACACGATATATTAAAATAATAAAAATGGTTTGTAATATTGGTAAATTATTTTTAAGATAATTGTCGTGTCCAAAATTTGTTACAAAATGTTTTGTTGAAAATTTTTTTTTCACAATGGTAATATAACGTCACATCATACTTAGTTTTTTAGATAAATCGCTGGACGATTTTTTAAATAATATTAATTATTGTGAAATTACTCTTTTCTTCTAATGTTTAATGTATCATTTTTAAGAATGGTTTTTGCCAAAACTAAACTGCAAATATTTTTTTTTCCCAATTTTAAAATAACTTAATTTTACATCCACTTGATTTTTTAGACAAATCACTCGACTCGTTTTTTAAATAAATTTAAGTGTGGTGAAATTACTATTTTCCTTTTAATGTTAATTGTACCATGTTGAGAGCGATTTGTATCAAAACTAAACGGTAAATAATTTTTAAATTTTAAAATAAGTTAGATATTTATACTTTTAATAATATATAAAAAAATCAGCGAATTCCGTCTTTAAACATTTTACACGATACAACTAACTTAACTAACCTAAAAACTCAAAATAATATACAAGTATTTATAAGATATGATTAAAGAAAATTGTGTGATATTAATTTCATTTAAATTGAAACAAAACCTTTACAAGTCCAGTCTTGTGTGGGCATCCATGTTTTTGTCTGGGCGGCAATTTATGGCTTCGCATCTTTGCATGTAACATAACCCTCCATTCACTTCGAATGTAAATAGATTAAAGGTAATCCAATGCTATAAGCTTGCCTTAGCTAAGCCCTTGTGACTATCTTCTACTGACTGAAATTACTTTCCGTGGTTATATTCATTTCGAAATATAGACAAAAAACGAATGGTTTAAATCCAGCGAATAATATAGATAAGGTCATACCGTAACATTATGATTAAACAGAGATTATTACACCAGAACGAGAACGCAGCACGTAATGTAGTCATGGTAAAGAATGAAATAGATTTCTAATTTTTTGTCCATTTCCTTTCAGAGTCCTTCTAGTAAATCTTGGTGATATTCAAATTTCTCAGTATGTCAGTCATTAAAATATATTCTTACTAAAGTTTATTGGTATCCACTTTTCGATCCTTCTGCTCGATTTACTTCGTTTTACTAAAGTTATCATCTTCCAAACGATTTTTCATATTAGTTTTATTCATTTATATACCAATATGTTATTTGTATAATGATCCATTTATTATATATCCCACTTGCTCCAATTGTAAAACAATATTTAATATTAAACTATATTGACAAATATTTCTAAACCAACTTAATATCTCCCTATATATTTAGAGTGTGGGGTGATAATTTTATAAAAAATTTAATTTTTTTAATTGCATCATATTGCTTATGTAAAATTCTATTTTCCCAATTAATATTTATCATAAGATCAGCTTAAATTCAATTTTGATTATAATATACTAACTAGAACAGGACTTAATTTTACCGAGTACTACGAAATAATGATTGAATACTCAGGTAAGTACATTATAAGGAAAAACGTTATGAATGGAAAATTGTAGAGCTAACAAGTCTATCTGCAGTATATATTCAAAAGATTAACCTGGGTAATAAAAATATATATCACATATCGTATTCCATATATATTGAAGCTACAACATATATCGTATATATTGAAAGTTAAAAGAATAAAACAGATATTCAAAATTTGGATCGTGAAAAATTGAACATTGAAAAATGGTTAATATAAATGTATAACTGTGCTTTTTATTATATTTTTTTTAATCATATTTTATTTCAAATCATTACCTGTAAGGTAGTGCTTTGAAATTAATTATGTAGAATAAATATAACCCGTTTACGCAAAACAATATTAAACACGATTTTGTTTGAAAATAAATATTGATGCGAAATACGGCACCACCGGTGGTTGAACAAAACTCGCATTTATTGTTTATTTTTATGCCAATTCCATATGAAACTTGACTATACATTATCGCAATGGTAGGTGGTATAAATTCAAACATCGTCCGCTAATAATATTTCGTTCAATTTAGGGTGAAAACAAATTCACATGGTAGATTTAAAAAAGTTAACTCCTACGTATCATATTTAATTTATATATAACGTACTTTTCGGTTGTCAGTTATATATAAATATATGTTGTAAGTTATGTATGAATTAAATATGTTGTAAGTTATATATAAATTAAATATGGTAGTTATAAAACAAAAAAAATTGACCCTTCTTACTTTTTGATGAATCTACTCAATAGGTCTCAAGTGGTACAATTTACTCAAAACGTTTATTGAGATGTGTCAGTGGATCCACAATTAAATTCAAAAGCGATGTTTTATAACACAGCATTTATAAAATAATGAAGACTTATGTTTTCATTGAGATTCAAACCGACAGTCACATAATTTGGCTGCCACCATATTAAATATATGGCTAAAACTAATTTAAAATGAGCTGAACTTTATAAAGGAATAACATTTTATATTTATAATTTATTAAAATCACAACCGAGAAAAAATAAATTATAATGATTATAATTCGCAACAATAATGTTTTTAAGATATCCTACTTAAAACTATTAAAATCACCAAAATCAATCCAAATTCGACAAAAGATCCATAATTTCTTTAAATTTCCAACAGACTCATTAAATGTTTATGAGTTTATACATCTTCTATATCGTATATGTTAAAATAAGAAAATATCCGACAGACTCATTAAATGTTTATGAGTTTATACATCTTCTGTATCTTATATGGAAAAATAAGAAAATATCCGACAGACTCATTAAATGTTTATGAGTTTATACATCTTCTGTATCTTATATGTAAAAATAAGAAAATATCCGACAGACTCATTAAATGTTTATGAGTTTATACATCTTCTATATCTAATATGTAAAAATAAATGTTTACTTTTTTAAATTTTATAAATTTTGTTTTTAATCAATAATTTTTTTGGTTTTGTTATGAAAATATTACCAACTAAAATGTTTCTTTTAGGCTGAATGGCATAACCGTATCCTACTTTAATTGATTAAATCGTTTACTTAATGTACATTTATTATTTACGAGCAAAAGCGCGTAAATAGTTAAATTTTACAGAATAAAGCAGTCGTCATGTAATTTTCAATTTATAATTAATGGCGAGGCTCGATCAAGAAAAGTTATGTTACGTACATAATATATATCATGCACGCATGGTAGTTTCTCACATGAAATCAAAGGGAAAAATCAAGAAAACTATCACGGAAAATTTTAATTAAACAAGTGTTATTTCAAATGGGATGGAACCTTAATTCCGACGATAATTTTCAAAATATGGGTTTGAAAAATAAAAAAACATGTTAAGTACGACAAGAAGTCGGTGTACGATGGTTCTGTAAACATTTAGGTGATTATGATTATTTTAGTTTACGTCATATTATACAAAGTTACTAATCATTTACATATATTAACATCTTTAGTACATAAATACAATTTCGTAACTTTTTTATAGAAATGTTATAATTTTTCAGAAGATATTTAAATAAACTTCAAGTAAACTTTTCTTTCCTCATAATTTTGATTGCATGATTATTTGACATTTGATCGACGTTTTTAACAATATTTTTAGAACTATTTTAGACTTTTTATTTCCTTTGACTCTCATATGACACATAAAATTTAAAAAATACGATTGCCCCATGGCTTCCACTAAAATTTTTAATGAAATTTTTTTGAGCCTTTATCATTAATTACATGCGGTTTAACATGCCTTTGTTACTATGTCTCATTTCAGTTTCTAGAACAAAACTTTTCTGAAAAAAATAGTACAGAAGGACCGACAAGTAAGTAATATTTTAAAGGTGCCGTTATTCCCTGCAGCCATATCGTAAGAATTTCTAATTACTTTCATTCTGTTTAAAATTTGGAATAATATTTTTTTCGATTAACTTACATAAAATATTGAAACTACGGAATCCTACTTTATAAGTGTACCAAATAATATAATTTTTATTAAAAATGTATTTCCATTTTCTAATTCAAATGTGAAGAACTGAAGACAGAAAAAATAAAAGCATAGCTGTAAAATGTAATATTTGTATTTCCAACAATGTGCAATTTTATATTTCCACATTGTTTCCTTTCGTTTTTTGTTCTGAAATAAAGATGAAGAGAAATAATTTTTTAAGGTTTTCAAATTATTTTTCTTATGAACACAAACTTTTCTTCAACTTACAGTAACATTATTCTCATAGCTGCTTCTTCTGAAACCTTGTCCTTGATTACTCTAAAACTAAAGAAACCTAAAAACTAACTTTAACTTTTTTTTAACTTTTTTCAGAGATTTCATAGTAATATAAATAACTCTGACAATTTCAGAATATCCATTTATCCATCCGTATGTCACAGTTTAGTACTTTCCACAATTTTAAACCTATGTAGGTACACGTGTTTTCAAATTACATTTTTGATTTTATCCTCAAGTGATATGTAATCAAATGATAAACAAATCAAAGCAAGCGTTCAGTTTATAATTTTTCCTTTAATTTCCATTTGCGAAATATTAATATTCAAAATAACGCGCAATGTCCCCTTTACTTTCTATGATTTTTCAATATGGTTATTTCATTAAAAATTATATTAATTTAGATTCAAAATAACGCGCAATGTATCCTTTACTTTCTAGTTTTTTTAATATAGTTTTTTTAAAATACATATTTTATAATATGTATTTTTACGGCTCATTAAATTTAAAAATAAATATTAAAAGGAGATAATTTTTTGTCATCAATCTGTAATGTTGCCCATTAAATGTTGATTAGAAATGATATTAAAATTTACAAACTGTAAGCTTTCCAGAAAAAGTCGCAGCATACTTCATTATCATTTGAAGAAAAATAGTAAAAAGGCTAACAATTTAAGGGAAATAACATCCTCCGCTACAACTCAAGAAATAGCGTCGTGTCTGTTGGTATTGTAGGTTGAAGTTAAATTTTCATTATTTCCTTTTAGGCTGATTTTCAAACAAAAACCGTATTAATTTTAAATCTAGGTATATCGAATATAAAAAAATTCCACCGTGAATGACTACTTCATTTGTAAAAATTGTATCCGAAATTTGATGCTTATATACATAGCAATTTGAACTGTGCCTATTGACAGATGAGTTGATCAGGGTATTATTTTATTTGCAAGGTGTTTCGTAAGTCATTGATTAACTCGAAAAAGGATGTAGGCCAAGATATGGCAAGATATGACAAGGTTACTGACAAAATTTGACCATAATAAAGAAAAGAAAGAAATCTGCATTGAGAATGAAATGAAACTCAAAATAAACAAATAGGTAACTTTCAGACAAATTAAATATTTGATGTTAAATTTTTTTATGAGAAAAAACCCATCAGAACAAAACTTATACTTGCGATATCCTGCGAAATTCGGATATCAATTTGATTCAACTGCCTAACGGCTCTATATAGAAATTCACTGGATTTTACCCCTAGTAGATATAATTAAAGACTAACATACAAGAAAATTATACATATAAAACCCAGAGATCCTTAAGAAATAACAAGAATTCTTCTTAAAATACTACTGGATGGAGCTGCTTCTGTTTTAATTAAATGGGGAAATAATCATTATATTATCAAGTTGTTATTAACGATTTGTTATTTTCACTGGTTGACAATAGAAAACTTTAATCTGGAGATCTTGCAAGTAACACCTTTACTACATACATTTTCAAATAAAATTAAATTTAAATTGTTTTTGCCGACTGCTGCATAATTCTAAATGGAACCATGTTTTTCAATATATCTTAAATAAAGAAAAATAAAAGGCATTAAATAAAATATTTAAATTTCAAATGTAAAACTCTATTTTTAAACAATTGTACATTGGAAAAATAATAAATTTAACAATCTTTTTTATATTTTAGCTACTTAATTTGCAATATTTAACTTACTTTCAGAGATTTTCGGAAGAAGTAAATATAATTTACGTTCCACGTAACCTAGGATTTCATCTTACCTCAACCTGATCTTTTACTAAATCGAGAACAATGCAAACGATATTTAAAAATTAAATTTTCTCTACCTCTTCTCGAATACGACATAAAGTTTCCTTGTAACGACATAAAAGGTAAAGTGCGCCAGGGTCCTTGTGTAAACAGTAAACAGTAAACGTACTTCCTTGAGTAAAAAAAATAATTGTATTTTATTTTATGAGTTAAATTTATGTTCTTTAAAAGATTTGATTTCTAATAATTCAATGGATGTATTAGAAAACATTATGAAACTCCATTAAAATGGGGCCACCACAAAAAACTGTTTGGAATCCCAAATGTACAGGGTGCCCAGTGGCAGATTTCAATGTTTGAAAAATTGTAAAAAAAACTACACCTCTAATACAAAGTAGGTTTACTTTAGCTTTATAACAACAAATGCGGATTTCATTTTTTAATTTTGGTCCATCACGTAATCGATTGTAACGATTATTAAATCGACGGCGTGCTACAGACAGCGAAAATCCACTCGAAATGTACTCCTCGACGGCAAAAGCGCGGTGCTCTCCACTCCACTATTCTATGGCTACTAAAATATCCGCACTGCTTGCGCTTCTAACGACTCCCCCCGCGCCCCTCTTATGTGTTGCGTTCAGAAACTATGTTTGTTCAAATTTTGAAATCCACTGGACAAATTTGCTTCAAAAGTTAACAAACGATAAGTTTAAGTTTAGTAAGAAGAAACAATAAGGAGCATCAAACAACATAAATGTTATATTTCTTGATCGTGACCCACATATACAGCGTTCCTTTGAAACATGATAAAGTGGGGACTTTACTTTTTATTTATGACGTTATTTAAGGCGTGGTGGTTAAAAAAAGAAACTTGAGTTGCCTAGTAACAATGGCAAGGAACATAGACCGCTTAAATTGTTGACCGTCTGTTAACACCATCTCAAGAGTTAGTATAAGCAAAATAATGAAAAAAATTGTCACATTCATAATGAAAACAGGATTTAATTAATTCAATATACATTTATAGAATAGGATACGTAGTTAGATAAATTTATAAATTTACCATAAACTTCAAGAACCAAATAAAATTTCTAATAAAGGAATTATTAGTGTCTTTAATTACTGTCGAAATTAGGCAATAAAAAACGCATCATTAGATGACTTTCGGAAATTCCACGCTGCGGAACAAAGTCGCTGATAAGAATGATAGCAGATAGTACAAAAAAATTGTGTGTGTGTCCGGGAGTTAGAAGTCATCCTCCTTTGGCATAATGCAAGAATGATTTTATTTAGCACGCATAAAATTAAAGGGAATAAAACAGGAAATAGTAAAAGAACCATGTTTATAAATATGGTCGCTAAAATATAAGTTCAATATATAATTAAATTTTAAAAATTAAAATTAATTTCACAGGTGAGTTTTCGACCATTTTATGTTTTTGCTGGCTTTTTATTGTAAGTATTATTGTATTATCTGCAAAATCGGTTCCAAATTAATGCGTTTCTTTTTTTTTTCTTCATGAAGAATAGTAAAAAGATTGATCTCATTTTAAAATTAAATTTGAAATTATTAAAATTTCTTTTTAAAATTGAATTTAATTATTTTAAAAATTTTAATGAATACTCAGCATTCAGTTTAACGTAAACGCGTTTACATAATTAATTTCTAAATTTATTAAAACAATCTAAATAAAAAATTAATAAGTAAAGGAAATGAATAAGCTAAATATTTATTGAAATTTAATAATTATTAATATTTAATAATTTATAAAGCAAATAAATACAAACCGAATTCAAAACGGTTTGACAGATGATTGTCTTGTAATTGAAAAGCAAGCATAAAAATAAAATGGTGGCCTACTATCTGTAAAATAAACTATATAAATATATATTTAGTAAGCTACTTCATGGTGTCTGTTTTTAGTTACATCGTGCTTGCTTCATCCCTGTATTTTAAAAATTTCACACTCATCATTTTTTCATAACGCGCATAAAGAAGTATAACTTAAAAAGAAGTATAACTTCAAAAAACACAGGGAATTAAATACATTGAAATTCAAAAAAATGCGCAAACTAATAAATAGTGCAATGTTTAGTAACAGAACTTTCCTGAAATAAACAGTTTTACTACAGTGGGAAATTTTGTTATATATATATATATATATATATATATATATATATATATATAAATGTGCCAATAGCATCGGAACAAATATGCGGTACATATTGTGATACCACGGGTAAGTCTGACCATCTGCGCAACAAACATGGTGCAGCTGATTACGCGAGGTCAGCGAGATGACATCATCACGGCTGAGCGTATGCCTCTAAGTATTACATGGACCTCTGCACACCCACACAAAGAATTTACGTGAATCTTGTCAATTAAAATAACTAAATACTTCATACAAAATTATATGCCGTTAAAACAAAAAAAAACTTTATGAGCCTGTGTGAATTCGCAATGGTAAAATATACTTAAGTAAGCTCTCTGGCCATAAATTGATGTTTATTTACTGCATATTTATTATAATAACACTATGTATGAAAAGAATGTATTGTTTCCTATGTAAGTTTATTGTTTTAGCACTCGACCTAATATTTTAATATTTTTAATTCACCAATGATCGAATAATATTGAACAATGAAAATCCTTTGAATTAGTATTGTATATTACAACTAAATCATATATATCGGAACAAGAATAGCATTAAAATAGTCTTTTGTATTTCCTACTACTAACTTATTTTTCTATTTTAATCATTTTAATATAAAGTCAATATATTATCAGAACTGTGACGAGATTAAGACAAAAACTAGATAGCTACGTAAGAATACATAAGCCAATAATACACACACAAACAGGAAATGTTTTCTCACTTTATATACCGTTTACATTTTAACAAATTTTCCACAACATTTTTTTAATAAATCTAATTAACCTTCATAACATACACATTTAAGATACTCATTCCATCTTTGAATCAGAAGTGTGTGGAGAGTTAGTTGTTCTCTTGGCATTATCGGTGTCAGACTTGATCCAATAGTCACCTATGCTGTGTCATTCATGTAACTGCAAGAACTTAATTTTCTGAAGTTTTTTAATAATATAAATCTTGATCCCGAAATTATAATTAAAGATCACAGCAAAAAATTCATTAATTACTCCATGAGAATTATTATGTTGGTCTTTTATCGCCATATCAATTTTGCGGAAAAAAAATTGAATTTTACAAAATATAATTTTCACAATTACGGCTATAGTGCAATTAAAGGCAAGCTGTTATCAATGGACTGGAACGTAAATTATATGGAGTTCAGTGGTCACAGCCGATTTTGTCGTGGACAATTTCTACAATATCCTATGTGCGATTATTAATAAACTTTGTCAAAAAATATTAAAACAAGACGGATAATATCCAGTATGATTCCCTCTCTATTTAATTCGAATATTAAAATTAAAAGAAAAATTCTCGGTTAACTGGGAGAACCAACTGTAAAATGCTGGACAACCTAGTATTCTCCAGATTAAGAAAACCATTTAAGAAAGTACCTCAGCACTATCTCAATATCAATATTTGTAACAATAAAAATCTAGTCAGTGGGAACTTAAAAAACTTTTTTTCAATTCGTGTCATCGTTAAAAAATTCGCTTAAATATCCATAATCGAAGACTTTTAAAAATCGCGAGCAAAATAACATTCAAATAACGTGTCAAATTTTCTTGAATTACCTTCAATTTTTCTCAAAGCCATAGTTATCCATTGTCAAAATGATATATGCAACATAAACTCAACACAACAGAGAGACATTAATGTTATTACCATTTATTTTGAAAAGGATGAGATAGTTGTCTTTTAAAAATAAATATAACTCAATATAACTATATTTATGAAAAATATAAAAAATTTACATCTCTCTCCTCATTTTGTTGCTTATTTTTTGGACAGAGCATATTTTCCGGGCGCTCAAAATCGCGCACATTACATTGATACCTAAGACTGTTATTAAAAAATCTGTAGAAAAATACCGACCACCATCGATTTTATTGGTAATAATAAATCTATTCACAAAATTCAGTTTTGCATCAACATATTATAGAAGAAAGCATAGATATTTAGGCAATAGAACAACATTAATTAATAAAATGTGAGTCAAAATACATAAAACCCAAGAATACAGGTCGATTCCATACATATGGATTACAGGAAAGAAGTGCATCCTGCTGTCAAGAAAGCTTTTGACAAAAGTAATCGTCTCTTCTTTAAGAGAAAACTCTCTTTTAATGGCATCAAGGGTAATTTTTTTTCTTTGATTGTTTTCTGATCTCAACAATAGGCAACAAACGGTCCAAGTTAATGGTTTCACATCACCGTGTGTTTCTAGAATTTCCATGAGACTATCAACGTTCCACACTTGGCCTTTTTTTATTTCTAATTTTCGTTAATTTTATAAGTAGTTGCTTCAGGTGTAGCAAGATTCAAAAATAAAAGCCAATACCGATCCCATTGGGTTACAAAATGTTCTTAATAGGCCCGGTGCCAACAAAATATGCTTGGGGTACCTGCAAGAAGTGTCAATCAAATACTATCTAAAAATATGAAGGTTAATTTCTAATCCTAGGTTATAAACCGTATTTCATTAGACTGTTCGATTGGTAAGAAATTGATTTAATGCAATTTGATGGTCTTGACACTAACGGTGAAGATTTACAATGTTTAGTTTTGGATTATGAAAGTTTTAACAAAGATATTATGAACATTATTATTCTATATTTGATGAAAGTATTTTTATTTATAAACGTTCAAGTTGATGAATCATTAATTTTGAATGTGTTTACATAATCAGTTATCTTATAATGACCAAAATTTATAAATTTAATCAAAGCGTTGATGGAGTTTCAGTAAATATGCACATGTAACCGAAGAGTACAGTTTCATATATAAATTTAAAATCTTTTTTGTTTTATTTATTTTGCTATTACACTTAATTTATAAATGCCGAAAAAGATTGTTGAACACTTTATTTCAATAATTGAACGTTAAATTTGGAGGCACACAACGCAAAAAATTATGGTAAGAATTTTTTTCTTTTTTAATTCGGAAACTTTTCCAGTATCCACATTGGCAAGAGATACACCTAGTGCTATAATATACTAGGCACGCACTTATAATGTGTTTTTACAATTTTCCATCATTAACAACATGCTTTAATTTAATTACTCACGATAACATAATAATTAGCATAAGAATTAAAATTACTCTCTACCTGACTGCACTTTCATTGTACATAATATTGATATGTTCACACGAAGCTGTTTAATCATATGTTTTTAGCAATATTTATTTTAATTTACGCAGAAAAGAATTTTAACAAAATACTTGCCAAATGTTTGACACGTGCATTTTTAGTTGTTAAAGGCTCAAATGTTTCTTTCTTGTAACTTTTCTTCTGCTGTTGTATAGGTCCGGCATGGTTTCTAACTGTAAACTTAGAATTCTTGGTTTAGCTTAACAACTTGAATTCTTCAGAAAATTTAATAAATTTTGCTAGTGTATAAAAGTAGTGTAATAAATATGTTCCATTTGAGGACCCGTATATCTGGGACCTGAAAGTAAAAGCAAAATATTAGTAGTCTTATAAAATGTATTAGGTAGATAAGTTAATTATTTTGATTTTTGAAATATAAACTAATTATAATGCCAATGATTACACCTTTCGATGTCCTTTCAATTTTCCTGGTCCGATGGACTTACAGAACGTTAAATCTTTTAAATTTTTGAAATAGTTATAGTTTTGATATTCAACATTATAAGGGCTAATGTTCTTTACCTTTTTGCGCACAGTTACATATTAACCGGGAACATTAATGATATGGTTTTTTAGTTTTTTCTCTATCGTTGCATGCATATCTACTTCCATCTGGGTGTGTCAGAGTTCAAAATATTTATATTCTACAGTTACATTATTTAACATAGCAATATCCAAAAAAAGCGTTAGACAACGCTGCATGCCGGTTTTGGTAAATACATCTACTAGTGTAAAAAAATACGTCTGTTTCGTTCTTTTACCTTGGCTATAATTGTTTAGATAATAGTTGCAAATTCATCGAAATTCAAGCCACCTTCTGCTTCATTCCACGTAAAGCAATATCCGTTACAAGTTTTTATATCTCATATACACCGTTTGTGGACACAGAGCTTAGTTTTGTAGTAATTGATAGAAACATTTAACCTCCGCGCTAAAAGAACTGCTTGTAAATCTGTAGTGAATACAAAAGGCTTATTGATCTTATCCAACCATTTTTTCGCTCTTGCTTCATTTTTCTTGTCAACGTGTGCTTTATAATTTTCCTCTGAAACTCGCCCTAATTTGTTTCCGTTGCAAATTTCGCACAAGTCTTTTATGATTTGAATGAAGAGATTTTTTTTATTGTCGTTGATTTGAGAAAGTTCCTATTGACAGCGGAGTTGAGTTTTTGATTGTACAATATTCAGAGAATAAATCATAAAGCTATCATTTTATTGAAATATTTGGTTGCACATATAACTGCGTTGTTTTTCAGGCAATAGTGATATGGCATTTTTGGTATATCATCTAGAAAGTCCTGCAATATTTTGAGTTCTGTATCAAATGACTTTAAGGTAATAACTGGAACTTTATTGGTATCGATTAATGTATATGGCGCTTTATTTTACATCTTTCAGCTCCAAACGCTAGTTTTTCCAACAAAGTTTTGCAAACTCTTATCATTTGGTCATCTTTGTTTAAGTAATATACCTAAGTGTTAGACCTGTTTGATGTACTCGGATCCTTGTGGTCTTTTGGTCTATCGTAAGTACAACTTTCACCAAACTGTCGATATACACGTATATTTTTGCACCCTATGTCACATTCTAAAATCTAAAAATCTGAAAAGCAGTTTTTACTCAGTTTCAGTTATTAGGTGACATTTAATAGCCCTATTCTTTTTTTCCTTGCATCCAAATCGTTGCTTCAATACTTTCATTGACTTTTTTATATCTTTCTTCCTGTACTTTTCTGTCCCTTATCTCTTTCCCTATTCTTTTCATTAATTTCCCTTGCCATTCTTCCTTCTTCATTTGACAGTGTTTTTTATTTTTAAAAGTGGTTTTGTTGACTCACTATCAAAACTACTAGCTTATTTTGTCATAGTATTGGTATATGAAGTAAATGATATAGGAGATAAATCAATGCTACAAGCACTTGATGAAATGAAAGCTTGAGCTCACAATTTGATGCTTATTATACTTAAAATATATATGATCGTCTTCAATCACACTCTGTTGCTCTGTTTCAATAGAAGTTGTTAAAGGGACTAAGTTTGTGCTGTCATTCAGTGAAATATCATATGATCTTGAAAAGTAGTTGTTTATAAAAAAATAGCGTCAAGATTTGTAATTTTGTCAACATGCGGCTATTTTTGAAGCATATAAAAATTTTTATAACCACGAGACATTATCGTTTGTAGATGTCAATGTCTCGTGGTAAAAATTTTTTGCACGCGCTTGATAGGCAAATGAAAAAAAAACATTAAAAACTTAAAGAAAATTCAATAGACAAAAATTGCAGTATGTTAGTTATAATATGTGATAAAATAGTGTCACGAATATTAACATTGTTATATTAAAAATACGTACACTAAATCACGCACCTTAGGTAGATGCTAAATTTGTTGCGAATATTAGGTTATTTACGTTGGATAGAGTACATATTTTTATACAGCGATGCAAATATTGGAGACAATATATTGTTTTACAATATTATACAATTATTTGTTTGATATTAAAAAAACACTCATTTTAAAATATACGCCAATCCAAGCTTTTAGAAAGCAAAACGACTCCCATTAAAAAATCCAAATCTCAGGGAGCAAAACGACCAACTTCAAAACCTTTATTAATCGCAAAAATACACCTTGTAAAACATTATAGATTAAAATAATAATATAAAACACACTTGCCTTATATCCATAGTCATTATGATTTTTACGAGAAAATGCAGTTTTAAAAATTATTTCTTAGTTATATCATTAAAAATTTGAAGCACAATCCGCAGACGCCAAACAAAATGGCTATCTTTATTGAGTTAGCTGTCAAAATCGTAACGTTTTGTTTCGCGTGGAGTTGTTTGATTTTCTTGTGGCTATTTATTCAAAAACTATGAAATAAGGGTGGGGGGAGTTTATAAACGTGCGGAAATGTCTGTAATTAAAGTCTGTATCAAAAACTAAAATTCGACGAAAAGTGGAAGTAGCCGGATTGCGAACTAAGGTATCGACATCATACATTATTCTCCATATTGCGTCTTGTCACAGATTTTATTAAGTCGCATCTCACACCATATATTAAAAATATGAAGCACACTGCGCAGACATTATTTTTGCTCCTGACCCCGTTGCAATAAAAGATGATGAATAAATATGGATAGACCATTAAGTTTAGTCAGTTTTAAGTTATTTGTGGCTAATAATTACGAATGTTATTTTAAACGACTCACAATTTTTTGTATTTAAGGCAGTAACATTAAACTTGAAAATTTAAAATTAACTTGGAGATGGAATTGATATATTATTATTTAGTTAAATGTATCACAAATATTTCAAAAAATATTTAATTTTTACCACAGAATTTGCTGATGATTACACTGGTAATTTTAAAATATATATTTTTTTATTTAGTGTTGAACACTAACTTCAATTTTACTTTAAAATGAATGTGGAATAGAACTAATACCGTACAATAACGTATGAATATATTTATGGCTCGATCATATTCATTCTGATAATATTAACAAAAAACCTAGGCTCTGAGAAACTAAGGTGTATAATATTTATAACTAACAAAAAGTGATATCAGAAAGTGATCTCTTTCAAACTTCGACTAAGCTAGCAACAGAACTTTAATGTGAAAACTTTGTTGAATAATTTTCGTCAAATAAACAAAATAAAGAAATCAAAGAACGGACTTCTAATAAATTACACGAATAAAAGGAGAAGCATATATCAACGTTTGTGTTGCTTTGTTACATATCCACCACAAAATAAAATAGTTTTGAATGTGTGTGTAATTTATGAACTAATTTTCTTCAATTTTTTTTAATTCTGGGAAAATTTTATATGTAACATGAAAAAATGTATCGAAGATATATATCTTTTTTTTTTTTATATGATAAGTAACTGTCCGTTTTCCGTACGTTTGTAAAAAAATTACAATTATATAATATATATATATATATATATATATATATATATATATAAGATTGAAAACGAATTATCTATACCAATATATATTTCTAACAAAAGCATGTCTGCACTTTGACGACATTTTCGAAAATATTGCGGAAGGTGATGTTTGGGCTTTTCTGGATCCAAAGCACAATCCTTTAAAATCATCGTCTATCAGTTAGTTCGAATATTATGCAAGAACTACTACACCGGTTTCAATAAAATTTCGCTGGAATTATAATTTATGTTTCTATTAAAATTTTAAGTTAAAATTTGTCTGTGTTTCTGTCGCTTTTCCTTTTAACTGAGCATGAAAAATAGCAGATTGATTTGAACTAAATTTTCTCTGACGTCATCCTCATTGTGTATACAGAGTTCTGAGGTTTTTTTTATTAAATGTTTTCCCCAAGAATTTTTAAATTCATCTATTATCTTTAGGGAGTACGACCAAGTGTGCGAGTTTATAATTTAAGGTCGTTGAGACTATTATACTGATTCGTCCTAAAGTTCAATTTCAGATCGAATGTATTTTTATCCTGGCCAAAAACGATTTGGAGATTCATACCTTTTTTAAAGCTAAGATAAAAATTAATTTTATTATGGTAATGGGTACTTTTGGTATAAAAGATTAATTACTAGAGAAAAACAAAGATTAAAATACAGAGGATAGCGAAGCCGTGAGTGAAAAATAAATATTTTTGGTTTGAATTCTTCCAGACCAAACAGTTTTATGGGCAAATTATCAAATAACACTTCGCTAGGAAATGTCGACAAAAGGACATTCGGTATTTTCCCTCTTATTAACATTATTATTAATATTTATCTATATTATTTATTTGTTGTTATCTCTTTTCTATTATTAACATAATATTTTCAAAATTATTCTCTTTTCCTCTAATACTTGCATATATTAACACACAGGATAACATAAGGAATATTTTTAAAATACTTTTTTAAAATTTTAATTTCATTTTGTTTATATTGATTATATATAAACAAAATGAAATTAAATTATTAAATTAAATTAATTACCGAGATTTTTGAAATCAGAAAATATTTATATCGACTTACATTAAACAACTTGTGTTGTGTGCGTTTCTGGTTTTATCATATATACTTTAAAGAGCAGCAGACTCTATTAATATTATGACGGTTTATTTTCTGTAGACTCTTATTCTTACGGTTTAAAAAAAACCTTCAATTCTTCATGAAGAAAACCCTGTGGCTACAATAAAGAGATCTAGAAACTATTGAATAAAAATATAAGTAGTAATTTTCTCAATATTTTATTAATTCCAAGCAATAATTTTTTGACAATTTTTCTTCAAATAATTTCATATTTCTACTTTCAATTACAATACTGACCGAATATTATTATTACAAACTACGATACTGACCGAATATTACTCATAATTCCGCGAAAATTATTATATATACATACACACCATATGTCTATATAATATGCTCGTATTCTATTTACACAGCACACTCAAAACATGAATGTCTCAGGTGTTCGATTTTTTTCGGCTATTCTCCATCAGCCTTGTACGAAAATTTGAACAACGAATTAGTGAACCTTGAGTGTAAATATTAAATAAATTAACATAAGTTAATACTCTAGCTCGCTACGCTCCCTTATCATATAATATTGCGCCAGACCCACGTTAGAGTTAATTGAAGGCAGATTGTCTTTGGTGAAAAATTTTATTTGACTATCTAATTATACGGGGTGAAGAACTGGTAGTTCATTAAATTCTTCTCTTAAAGCATTGTTTTATTCATATTTGGTCTCAATATCATAGACTGTATAAGTTACAGAGGCTTCATTCTTTCTTTTTTTAAGTAAAGCGAATAATTGAAAGGAGTTAATAGATATAAAATGGTATGTAATTCGCACTTTTTGTAAAAAATATTATGTTGAATATTAAAACTTTTTGAAGGCCAAATGTACGAATGTTTTATTGTATTGAACTCTTTCGTCACATTTAATTTCACTAATTAAATTAAATGTAGGATGATTTAAAATTATTTCAAAACGGTTTTCTCTCGTGAATCCAAATATTATCCCTACTATTTGTTTAATACTTTTACCAAAAAATGTAGGATAAATAAACATTCCCTATCTCCACCTATCAACAACTAAATATGCTCATTCACCTTAATCAAATAAACAACAATGATGAAGCGACCACACTCTTCCTGCTCTATTTTTTATTTCAATTTTATTTTTATGACTTCTCATATTATGCCATGTTACATTCCTGAACTTGGGTTGATTTCATTAATTCCATTCAGTATTTTCATTAACCTTGAGTCATTTGGTAACAATATCATGTCACTATTCCATTCTTATTCTATAAAATCATACTTTCTCTGACATTTTACTCTCGTTAAATATCTGTGTTTTAATTTTATTTCATAAACATAACTAATTTCTGCATTACTAAATTTAAACCACATAAATTAACCTTCATCCGTTCTTTGCTATAACTAAGACAAGTGAGCCCCTGGATGCATACATTATTGTTCCATATAAATATAACATTATGTTTTCCAACTTTGGTTTTTTTTACTTGCAATTACTATATTCTGACGAACATAATTAATCATAAAATTAATTTTTTTGTTTCAGCTTTGGAAAACGCTTGGTCTTCTAATTTTAAATTTTACAAATGTATTCTGCGAACATTGGCCACCGAATGTTGCTGAAAATTTATCAGGTAACATTTTAATCATCAAGCGGTTACTCCGTGTCGAATCGATTGCCCTTATTAAATATTGCACCATGAAATCATACTTTGGTATCATAGATGTTCCCCTTGTTTAGTAGTTATTTGTGTGCATAGTAGATTGACTATGCACACAAATAAATATTACCACTATTTCTGCGTACATTCCTTAGAACAGAAGTAGTTTTTGTTTCAACTCAAACATCGAATCAGTTAAGAAACGCCTTACGTGGAAAAATTGATGCGCGACTCTTCCTACGAAAGTTTTATTTTCTGATTTGTATAAGAAAAATATACATTACTGAGGGTTTTTTTTCATTACAGAAATGGCTGATAAATATTTTAGTTATGATGGAATAGAACGAATTATTTTTAAAGACGGTCAAGAGAGTGAATCGACACTCAATGTTTAAAAGCTTTACGTATCCTGTTAAATGTAGGTGAAATCGAGTAACTTCAATCTGTAGGTAAAACAAGTTATGCTCACTAGAAGGTTATGTATAAACCGCTATCAATAAGACCAGCACAATTCTTTTGCGGGAAAAAGTCGCGGGAAAATGTTACCAAATGATGATACCGGGTGAAAATTCAAACAAAAAATATAAAGGAATCTTGTGTTTATAGAAACGGCGTAAGTGCGACTTTTTTATACGAGTCAGGAATTGATTCAGTGATTAAGTTATTGAAAAAAGGCTCTGTCGTAAATCAGAACTCGTATCCACAAAACTACCAATATTGTAGGGATCTGATTAATGTTCGGATTACTTTACATCTCGGGAGCTTTGTGAATATCAAATTTTGAACTTTTGATTAAAAGTGTAACATATAACTATTATTGCACAATTTGGTTACAAATAGAAATCGTATTACGTGTACGGATCGTACATATGTATAATGATAATAATGACTCTTATAAATGTTTAATAATACATACATGAAATTAAACTGTTTATTTACAAATATTAGTTCTTCAAAATATAAATATTTGTCCTATTAGACATTCCACATGTATGAAACATGGTGTATATTTTTAAAAAAATTAACATCTGCAATCATCGTTATAGTTTTCCTACAACCGTTACGTAGGCTCCGAAAAACCCTATTTTTGTATAATTTTAGGTTGAGTAGTTTCCGAAATGAGGGAGAAAGGGCAGGGAATATATTTTTCTTTGCATATTTTTAAAACGAGTTTTTTTCTCGGGTTGCTCCTGCTTTCTGATCTGGTTCCAGGTTCGATTTGAAAAATTGTAAATTTATAGCAATGTTTTCTTCATTTTCTCAAGCATTCGAAACTATTCTTCATCGCTGTATCTATTTGCGAATCCAATCCCAATCCGTCAAGGACAACCAGCAAGGTTTCTATCCAAAGCCACCGTAATTAATTACACTATTATTGTAGATTATGTCGCCAGTGAATTTAATCAAGTTATATTAATTATATATTTATTCAAGTTATAATATTGATTTTAAAAAGGCACTCGTCTGAGTTAATAACAATATTTTACGTATTAAATTTTTATAACAGCTTCTTCAAATCAATTTCAAATAGCAGACAAGCACTTTTTTTTTAAATATTGTTTTATATAAATTTTTGTATTGTATAATGAACTTGTTTATTGTAGTATATCCGAAATAAAGAACGATATGAATATAGAAAAATAAACAAAACCGATTTTCTGAGCTGCAGTAAAAACCTAAGAATTCTTTTTAATTATATTGTTCAATATTTCTAAGGAATCACTGATCAGATAATGAAGTAAAAGTTAGTCATTATATTTGTGACTTGAATCTGATTAAAGAACAGTAGTGCATGTTGTAAACTATATGGTTTTCGATATAAATGTAAATCATTAAATGTTTTTCTTCGTATTTGCAAATATCTCTAATACCTGACATTTTAGATTGGCTTATCATAAGGTGAAAAAACATGTAAACATATGCGTTTGCATTTATCTTATTTCATGTTTTTTAAAATATATAACAAAATTTAAATTAATTTTGTCTATTTTAGTAATTATTCACTATTTATAAGTATTGCAATTGTAAAACTATAGGTACTTACAGGAAGAAAATACATACTTTAGTGTGCAATCTATTCAAGTTGTAAGAGATATAATTAGTATAGAAATTTTTGCAATATTTATTTCTCCCGGAAGAAATAAAATTACATATTTTACTTCTTATTTTGAGACATCATATAAATTAAAATAGCCGGGTGTATAATTTTAGTTTTAACAATAACTTAATTATATAAGAAATCGCTCATTTTTTTGTAATAGAAACACTTTCGTTTAGGTACCTTCAGTTCTTTGTACTTAATCGGTCTAAGATTTACATCCGTTTTGAAATTATTTAGGAATTTGTGGTTTTCATAACATGGTACTAAATAGAACAACTCGCAAAAAATATATTTTTAACGTAGTTCAGTCTTTTAACATGCAAATATACCTTTACATTTACAGATGGCGACTCGTTTGATTTCATTGTAGTGGGATCAGGTTCTGGTGGCTCACCAGTTGCTACAAGATTAGCACAGAGGGGACAAAATGTTCTACTCTTGGAGGCTGGAGGTCAACCAACGTTAAATAATGTGGTAATTATAACCTATCAAAATATTGCGCTAAGTTTTTGATCAGTGAGATCGCTTGGTGGTATATGAATTAATATAATTTTCTCTGCGTTAACTAAAATAATAACTAATATTATGAATCCGTAGGTATATAGTTGTAGACCATTATCTAATCCCGATTATTAATTATTTTTTGTAAAACATTCGTTTTTATATAAGTTTTTTCGTTATTTAATTTCTTATTAATTTTTTTCTTCCACAATTTTGTTTTGGGTCACACAAGCATTTTATTAATATTTCTTTAAAAATGTTTTCAGTTATATTCCTCAAAACCTTTATAATACAATAATGAAGAAAGTGTTATTTTCTAAGCAAATTTTACAAGAAATTAACGAGGTTGCGCACAAAATGAAATATAAATTGTTAAACTGAACAATAGTTATGGAAAGAGAAATGACATCATTGAAAAATAATAATTTCTATGCTGTTGTTTACTTTTTATAAGCATTAAATATATTTGAACAGTATTGCACAAACCATTGAAGGAAAACTGAATTATTTAACAGTTGCTCAATTTATTTTGATTACATTTTTTTAACAACACTAGGACCCGAAGTTTACTCGTAGAAAAAATTACTGAAAAATGACTGTTCATGGTATTATAAAATCACATAAAGTTGTTTAAAATATATAAAAATAATGACATTTTGTATATAATGCACCTAAGCTCGTCTGGTAAAATAATTACGTAAAAATTGTCTAAAATTTTATATCATAAATACCACCTCTGGTTCTAAATTTAAAGTTAAGTTTTAAAAATAAATGTGACGCTATGTAATCCGTTTGACTAATCTGTAAACAACGTAGCACAAGACTGGTAAATTACTTGTATATCCTACAGTAAGATAACAACAGGCATAGATAGCAAATTAGATATTTAACAATAATTTATTTTGTAGCTTGCTGGCTGAGTATTTATTATTTGGATTTTAGAGGATTTGTCAAGCTAATCCTAGACAAATTATTACAAATGTACATGGATAAGATGGACATGGATGTCTACTAGCACATCATGGAGAAATGCTAAAAGGGAAAATTGCGACATAAGCATTGAACATTTATTGAGAGACATAATTGTAGGCATACTTCGTACCATTAATGGAACCATTCAAGATTAGTCAGTTGCGGAATTTTTGGTGTTTTGAGAGTAATATAGGACCTGCTTAAAAATAATTAAATGTGTTTCTTCATAAAGAACAGACTGGAAATTGTTGTATGCAAATTACATTAATGGAACCACATAAAGTTAGTTGACAAATATTTGGTGTTTTAAGAGTAATATAGAACCGGCTTAAATATAATTCAGTATGTTTCTTTATAAAAAAATTTAGAGAAATAAGTGCAATCTTACCGAAAAAGTGTTATTCTAATAGATGGCTAGATAATAAACCTTGTAATGAAAGTGATCCAAAAATGTTTTACGTAATAATTAGAGTTGATGATAAATATCTATTGCTGGTCATTACATACAGTCATTATTAAGGATTTTAACACGACTTTCATGAAAAAATATTGAAAGTCGTATTAAAATCCTTGATTCAAACACAGATTCTTACATTTAAAACTATGATTTGTTACTGTTTTTTTTATTTACTATGAATAAAACAATTCGAATATACCTTGTTCCGTACACATGCTATGTTCTAAAATGAAATGGCTATAATGGTACTTTGATTATAAATGAAACCGGAAAATTTTATATATTTATAGGACAATTGGATAAATCTTATAAGATGGTTTGCACTTATGCAGATCAAGCCAAAAATAGCAAAATGTTTTTCAGATATATTTAGAAATATTTTCAAAATTCAAGTGTATTTGGAACGAAGAAAATAATTAATTACTAAAGGGTGATTTTTTATTCACTTTAGAAGCACTCATTTTTTTATTCCAATAAGTTATTTGACAATCGGCGATTATTATATAATTTGTATAACCAAATAATTTTTCTTATAACTTCCATAAATTGCTGCCTATATAAAAATATCAAAATTTATTTTACAATGTGAAATAATAATTTAATGTCAAAGAAATGAAATATCTATCCAAGTATGTATTTTATACTTACAAGTATTAAAATAATTACGTGTAGAACCAAATTTACACGAACCGTGAATAGGAAAAGTTATTTATTTATTGGTATTCAGGGAAAATGAAATTATATGCATAAAATGCAAAAAAAACTTTGTACGGTAAACTTGAGCACTCTGAGGTTAGTTTAATGCATTTTATTTTAATTTCTATTAAAAGAAGACTTTGTGTGGTAAACTTGAGCACTCTGAGTTTAGTTTAATGTATCTTATTTTAATTTTATTTAATTCCTATTAAAATGTTCAATATATTCTCTAGTGTCTCAAAACGTTTTCATTCGTACTTGGTTTAGTAGTTTAAATAATAAATTAATAATAATTAACAAATTTTGATAGTTTGTAAAATTAAATCCCGAAATATAAATAACATTAAATTGAATACCAAAACTGAAGATGCATAAAATTTTTTTACTTGCAGATTCCAGGCATGTGTACATCTCTTCCGATGAGTGATGTAGATTGGCAATTTATTTCTGAATACGACGAAAGTGTTTGCAAGTCACTTTTAAATAAAAGGTGCCGTAAACCAAGGGGTAACGTTCTCGGTGGATGTAGTAGTATCAATTTCATGATTTACGTTCGTGGTAACAAAAGAGACTATGACGACTGGAATATACCAAGCTGGACATACGATAAAATGTTTCCATATTTCTTGCGAATGGAGTCACTCACTAATTATCACGATCTACCTCCAGAGTTAAAACTGTACCACAACGATACTGGTCCTTTAAAGGTATCTCTTCTCAATGCATCCATGGTTGAGTGGCGAGATCATCTAATTAATGCATATCAAGAAATTGGACTTAAACGAAATTGGGATATCAACGGTCCATCACAAATAGGCATCACTGTCACGCATGCGACTGTATTCAATGGTGAGAGACAGAGTACGGCTGAAGCTTATTTAGTGCCAAATTCAGGAAATTATAATTTGAATGTAGCTTACAATTCTTTTGTGACTAAAATAATTATTGATGAAAATAATGTTGTAAAAGGAGTAAGAGTCAGCATAGAAGATAATGAAGAGATAACAATCAAAGCTAAGAAAGAAGTAATTCTTAGTGCCGGTACGATAAAAACACCACAGCTTTTAATGCTATCCGGAATCGGGCCGGCGTCTGAACTGAGAAAATATGGTATTCGATTGCGTGTGAATAACCAAAATGTAGGCCAAAATTTACAAGATCATCCACAGACTCCGATTATTGTAACAGCTAATACAGACAGTGCCATCCCAGTACCTAAAAATTCAGCACAAATTCTTCTCGACCAATGGTTAAATGATCGTTCAGGATTGTTAGCCACAATTGGTCTCAGTGACATTTCTGCTTTCGTTGACACTGTTGATGGCGGTTCTGTACCAGATATTCAAATATTGCATATGTTTTTTGCAAGAAATGACTCGTTTAGTTCCAGTATTGTTTTAGAAAAAGCACTAGGGTTCAATGAAAAAGTCAGAAATTATATTAAGGACTTAAACAAGGAAAGTGAAATTATTTTGTTTGCGCTAACTTTGATACGTCCCGGTTCAAGAGGAGGCATTCACCTAGCGAGTGATAATCCATATGATCATCCTTTAATATATGGGAATACGTTTGTAGAACCAGAAGATCACGCTACTTATATGAGAGGAATACGTCTATTTGAAAAGTTACTGACTACTAAAACATTAATAAAGAATGATGCAAAGCTTGCCAAAATTAATGCTTTGTCAGAATGTAATGGTTACGTATTTCAGTCCGACGATTATTGGTTATGTTATCGCAACAATTTGGCCGATACTATCTTTCACCCAGTCGGCACAGCTTCTATCGGTCTCGTTGTGGACGAGAGATTATGCGTGTACGGGGTACGAAGGTTACGTGTGGCTGACGCCAGTGCAATGCCGTTGGTGCCGCGAGGAAATATCAATGCAGCAACTATAGCTCTTGGAGAACGCGCTGCAGATTTCATCTTACAAGACCATGCGATTTGAAATATTAAACTCATTTTGTTTAAATACCTTTCTTTATACGTACTCATTACCGATAATGTGAAGGTGAGTTTGTTTTATTCTGTAAATCACATCTATAATCATAATGGTTTTTACAATCAATGAGAGAGTCTATGTAATATTTAGTAATAATAAACAAAAATAATATTTCTTTTGCATCGACTGGAACATTGTTAATAGTATGCTATTTTCGGTGAGAAGCTTTATTTATACCTGAAGTAAATAAAGTAAAATACTTCTTACTAAAAAATTAATCAAATCCAAATGTGTAAAAATTAAGCCATGTCGTTATTGTCAGTATTTATAGAATACCTCCTAAAGTTTAAAAATAATAAGAACAAGACGATGAACCAATGAAGATATGGATCTTATTTTCATGCCTGCAATGTAAGTTAAACGTTTCTATTTTCTAATAAAAGTTAACATTATTTTTGGCGGTCTATATACTCACCGTTCACAATTTTTTATAACGGTTCACTTTTTCTAAATAACTCGCTTAAAATATAATTATTAAAACATCAATGATTATTGTCGAAAGTCACTATTGGAGACAAATTTTATATAGACTGAGATGGATACTTAAAAAATATGATATCAAATTAATATGTAGATTTAAATCCGAATTTACTGAAGTAAATTAAAAAAAGAATATAGCTTAGATAATGCATTGTTACAGATTTGGAATTATGTTCAGTGAATTTAGAGAATATAACGACTTGTTTTAATTTTGGAATTCTAGGAACAAAATCCATTAAATGTTTCAATATTAAAATCTTGAATGGTCAATGTATTATATTACCAAACTTCAATAGTTAGTATTAAGGAAATATTTATTATTCCAGATAAAATATTAAATTTTTGGTTGCAAAAAGTGGGGCAATATTTTGAGAGCAAGCAAATAGTTTAAAAATGTTTACCATCTACATAAAATTTAGTTTTAGAGTGAGTTAGAATACGAATGCATGACGAGGAATCCAATATTTACGAAATCAAGACATAACATCAAAATGATTTACAATTTATTTTTGGGTCATCTTTCTTGCAGAACAGGATTAAACAAGATATTACAACGAAGAAACTTCATTGCTTACATGTTCCTCCATAAGCTCACACACCATGCAAATAATAGCCCTAATCTGTTTTAATCCTATAAATTTAAAATTCCACGGAACAATATCGATCGCATATTTGTCATTTTTTTTACAAAAAATTAGCATGTTGGTGAAACACATAAGTGTCGCACCAATATGCTAATTTTTACTAAACCTCATTGTTAATGAACTTATTCATCCTTAATCAATTTTTTTCTATTTTCATCTAGTTTAATTGAAATGTTAAACTTGTGATATTACAGTTTACGTACCAATGAGACATAAAAGTATTAATTAAATATGGTTAATCTCACATACGGATAATTTCCACTATTACTTAAGTTATTTTTGTGAAATTCTATTGAGATTTGGTCATTATTTCTGCTTGTCGCGCGTATTGATTCCCAGGTGCAGCTTAATGATACACAGAGCAACAAAAAGTATATTCGTCCAAGCTGCGGGAAAATCCTGCAATAATAAGTTCCTCTCTATAAGCTAGAACTTTTTCAGGCGTATTTGAAGGTTTTATCATTAAGAACAGTATTTTCTGTGTGAATGTGATAAGGAAATGAGATAATCAGTTTGAGACATTAACCATTACGATAAAAAACTGCCGTAACTATTTTGCAACAGGCAATATAATCTAGAGATTCCCATTACATTTTAACATTAACCAAACTTCATGTTAGCATACAATTCACAAAATCAAATTTTCCATTTACACCCAGTAGGTATTCGTAACCAAGAAAACTTGGTTGTAATCTAGACGTTGAAAATTGTTTTATGCACATAAGTTTATTCGATATAGCATTGAATTTGCCTTTTACATTATTAATGAAATGTTTGTACACGAATAGCAAGATTTGAAGCATCATTATGATATATTACATTAACATTTTAGTAGGGTATGGAAATAAAATGGCTTGATGAGAATGCATCATGGTTATCATTTTAAGTGTGAGCCAAAATATGGTGTCATTTGTTCCTATTCACTTTCCACGTATCGATGGAAGAATAAAGAGCATAATTAGAAGAAATCCTTATGGTCTACCCCGGCGTAAGTTTCCATTATCATTCCAGACAGATTTGCCGCCATGTGTAAAGGTGTTTGATTTTTAAAATGATTTAATAATGGTGTTATATATTAGTAAAACTTCAAACAATTTTAAACGTAATGTGTTTTTAAAAATACTACGCAGTACAACAAATAAAGAAATGTTCAACGAGTTCTGGCCAATTATTTAGACGTGTAGTAGTTACCATTTCACAAGTCTTCACATTTCTGGCACGCAGATTAACCACCAAACATTTTTTTAAAGGGCTATCAAAAATTTCCATACAGAATATTTTACTAGTCTTAATCCAGGTTATGAATTTGCATCGTTATAACGAGTACATCACAAAATTTTCATCAAGTGTCAAGATTAATTAATGATTAATTTATTTTTTTTATATTTTTGGGTTATCAGGTTCAAATTATGCAGTCAGTAACTTTAGGTAGATTGGTATATGTATTTATACCATGTAGAAATAAACATGTAATTTAACATTTGGATATTTATATTTTATTACGAAAAAATTATACAAAGACATTTGTTATCAGAGTTGGAGATAAGTGTATTATCCACATCTAATTGAGAATTGTTTTATCAAATTTATGAAAGAAAACCTCTTTATTAAAATAATAGTTTTTATGAAAAGTTCTTTTCTGTTCAAGTGGCAGAATTATGGAATAACTAAATTCAGATACCAGGAACTCGCCCCTCTATAGAAAAAGTTGATCTTCTCATAATACCTTAGTGCTACTCTTTCTTAATTCTATTTTGCTCCCCTTTGCTTAATTATATCTTGCCAGGATTTAAATAGTTTATTTTTTAAGTTCAGTGTATTTATTTTGGCTTATTTTCTTAAATGGTTTATATTTTTATTCACAGTTATTGTAATAGAAAAAGTTATGAATATCTTATATAGTTTTCATATTACAAATTTCATATTGCGACTGACTAGAATAGATTGCTCATATTGCAATCAGTAAACTAAATCTTTGTAAATATAATTTACGCCTACATTAAAGTCTGAAATTTCTACATGAACACAATAATTATGATAGAATACTTTAGAATCTAAATCTTTAGCAACTTTTCAAAGATGAATGGAAAAAATACTTTTCACATTTAATTCAATCAGATCACTACAATTCGCTACATTAACTAAGTACAGTTTTAATTTTATTGTGTTTGACAAAGTAGCTTTATATATTTGTTGGTATTATTCCCGACATCACGCAACGTAAAAGAGGCCTTCGAAACTGTATCGTTATCATATTTATCATTGGAATAAAAACATATTTTGCTAAAATCACTTTCAAATTTAGTCCGAATTTATGCAGAACTACTGATTTTTATATGCATTAATAAATAAGTCATTTGCCACAATTCAATCGAGGATAGGTAACGAAGTAGACAACTTTCACGAATATTTTTCAACCCACTCTAATTTTCTAAAGGAAATCTTTAGGTGTATTGCCTACACATAGCTCATTACTACATCACTATACTGTCTCTACATCACTATAACTTTTAAAAATACTTGATTTACTTTAATCAAGTATAAAAATTTATTTACAATACCTCAACCATACTAGAGAAACGTGATATATGCTTAATCTTAAATAACAAGAACTCAGATATGTATATTTTGATATAAGCAGATATTTTAATATTTTGGTTTTAATATTTTGTAAACTACTTAATGCTTCTGAATAAAATTTATTGTTTAAGTTGTTCAAAAAATTTATAGTTATTTTCTTTTTCACTGCATTACTTTTGTTCTTGATACTCTTTCATTCATATATATATATATATATATATATATATATATATATATATATACATATATATATATATATATATATATATATATATATATATATATATGTATGTATATATATACATATATATATATATATATATATATATATATATATATATATATGTATAATTCCTTGCGAAACTACCTGAACATGATATATTTGAAACGATCGCATTTACTTTTTATTCTATTCAAATATGGTCATTCTATTATTATATTTGCATATAGTACATTTGCACTATTTTATTGTAGTTTACTTATAATAGAGTACTGCACATTGGTAGTCTCTAAATGCATGAGAATTGGTTTATGTGGAGACTGAAGAACGGATTTTCTCTCCAGTTTGCTGTGTGAGAGAGTTCGTTTTTAATAAAACTAATGTTTGGATCTGGTAGATTACTGCAGGAATTTTCATTACGTTTATTAAATGTCATAATATTTCATAAATTTCCAACCAAACAAAAATATGAATATCTTACTCCCTTACCTCAAAATACTTGCTTCAAGTTGTATATATTTCTGATGGAACTTTTTGACAAGCAAATGTGAGCAGAGCATCGTCAATGTGAATTATTAACATAACTTAAATATTTTTAAAATTGCTATAAATAAAAATTTCTAAACTAGTAACTGTCCAAATTTGTATTATTTTAAAAATTAATAAATTTTTCGTCCTAACAATGAAATGCCTGTTCTATACCTTACAATGATTTATTGGTTTACATATTTAATTTTTCACAATTAAATGAAACTACGTGGTGTAGTATTATTTCTACTTAAATAGAAAAAAGTAGAAATAATACTACATCACGTAGTTTCATTTAATTGTGAATAATGAATTTCTACAAAATTAAAGCCAAATATATTCAATATTTCATTTTTATTAGCAAATACACCTTCAAGAATATGTATATATATATATATATATATATATATATATATATATATATATATCGCCCTCTGCCTTACCATGGAGAGGAGCGGTTTTTATTTCAAATTGTTTAATCTCAAGTTTTATTTCAAGTTGTACTTTACAGCAAAATTTAATAAAATGAGAATACAATCATACATATTAGTTGGGAAAAATTATCCCTAATATGAAAGAATGTTTTCCAGATTCAATGTCACGAATATGGGTAAGTCTAATTGTAACGCTTAATGCTTTTAATTAACGCTTTTGTACCTTTCGACTAAATAATTTTTATTTCTTTTAAGAGCAAAAACTTCGCTGATAGCATTCATCAAAATAAGTCTACGTTTGATTTTCTTGTGCCGCAAATTCTTTTAATACATATAACTCTAATTCATTCATATTATAGATAATTTTTCTTCTTTCTTGTTATTTAATCTTTGGTATGAACTTTTCGACTTTTTTTGTTTCATAAATTCTCTTTAAGTTTAGTATTATTTAGGTTTAGTATTAGTACGTTTTCTATTTCTATTACGTTCTGCGATGGGTCACAACATGTCGAAAACTTGTACGTAACGCGCTGATTTTTCTTCATATTCTTCATTACATGCCAATATCGAGCCTCTGGAATCTTCTTTGAGTCATTTTAGGTGCATGATAATCTCCAGCAAAACTACTACACTTGTCAAAAGTATTATATATGAAGCACTGATAAGTTTACTATACTGTTTATCAACATTATAATCTTGACTGCTCCTGGGCAATAACGTAATCCGGAAGTGGCTCCTAGCAAACAATGTCATCTGGTAGTGACCTACGAAAAACTTATTGAATAGAAAATCTAAAATAGTGTCATTAAAACTTTCGACTATATTCTTTTTGACTTTATGTTGATAAGAATTTGTTTCAGTACAGCGTAATAAATATTTCCGAAGAAATATATAGTTAAATAAAATCATATCAAATGTTAAAAACAAATTTTCATCTCTATTCGCTTTTCAGTTTAATTATTTATACTATGACATAAATAGTATTAAATGTATATTTTTAGATAAACCTTCCCAATTCATATCTTTAAATTTATAATAAAAATTTAAAGAATTTTTTACCAAATGATTTTACCAGTACTGGAACCGAACGTTGTCATACCCACTGAATAACTCAATGCGAGAACCTAATATCTTTCTTTTAAAACCTCATCCACCGTAGCCATAATGAGCATAGTACCATTTCTATTACCATAAAATAACGCGAAGTGAAATTCTTTTAAGACTATTTGGGTTCATGACTCCATTACATTTGTTAAAATCAGAGTTTGGCTGGAAATATTAAAAATCGTACTCGAGTACTGAGATGCACCAAATAAAACTCACTAATGACGATGATATTATTTCGATTAGAATTTTACATATATTTTCTATATAATTGAAGAATGGAAATTATCTAGATGGAACATACGAAACTCAGGTAAAACAAATCAAATCCGAACAAAAATCGACGCTAACGCTAACATTCAGAGGCATGGGGTAATGACTCAGCTAAAGGAGTTTTTTGTTGTCGAGTAGTACGTGCAATGATTAAATACTACACCTCGCCAAGTGTCAGTATGCATACTACTATAAGTACACTAGCATCAGTCATCAGAGAATGAATTCGTCAGCCCGGACTCAGTAAAATCAAACACGCACAGTATGGTTAGCAATTTAGTTGAGAACTTATCGAGCTTTCTAGACAAGTTTTCACGTATAATGCAGAGTTATTGAATGACAAAGTTTGAAAAAAAAATTTTGGGATGCATTCGTAGAATTTCATGAGGCTATTACGAGTAGTTTATATTTAGTATGAACATTTCCCAAAAAATTATTTACTTCCAAATCATAACACTGTGGAATATCATATTCTAATTTCATGCATTTTGTTTTTTTTTCCTTTTTTTCAGCATACCTCATTGTATCGTCGTACGGATTCTGGGTAAGGCCTTATAGCGAGAATGACCCTGAATATAATACATGATAATAAATGGAAAAAATCAGCTCGTGTTGTTTCCAATTCCTTTCATTCGCATTATTTAGCTACCCTACTTTTACTTACATAAATTAATTAAAAAAGGTTATAATACGAAGAGTAAAAATAATGTCAGTTAATAAGTTAAGTGGTCGTTTTGACACGAGTCATGAAAAATTAGGATACGTCATAGGTCTATGAGAAAAATATATTAGAAACCAATGAACAATGAAAAAAATCTATTCTTTGTTGACATTTTCTATTTCATTCTTTTTTTGACGAAAAACTACATATTTTTGGGGTTCCATAATCAAAAAAGACCCTTATAACCTTACCAGGTCCGTCTATTCTTTTGTCGCATTGCCGTTTCTATAGTTTTGATCCTAAAATTTACAGATATAACATTTTTAAAATATATGTTTTAGATAGAATTAATAAGAAATATACTAAAAACATTTAAAACAAAAACGTTTAATGTACTTCCAATTTACTTAAAATGGGGACAAAAATATTGTTTCGTATACCCCGCCGAATGGATGGTCATTATGTTTGCCAAATTTATAATTGTTTCCAGTGGTAAACTTTTTGACGTATCTCACTCTCTTTGGCGTACATATTCTTGGACCGCATAATTCCATTATAAAATTAATTCCAATTTGTTCAAATCCTGAAACTATAAATTTGAACTAAATACAGTTTCTCTCCACATATTTGTGCCCCTACATATTAACAAGGGAACGAGTTTGTCATAAATAACTTCAAATATGATCGTGGATTAATGTGTTTACATGGATAAAGATAATATATATTCTTGCTCTAACATAGCAGTTAGGAATAAACAATTATTAACCCTAATGAACGTATATAACTTTTCATTAATTTTAAGAAATTCTTTGATAGAAAAAGGTAACTCTCCTTTCAATATATTTTTTAACAGCATTAGTTAACATGAATTGCCGTTTTTCAAAACTGGCCAGTTGCAAAATGGTAATAAATTAAATTAATTCATATTTTAAATAAAGATTGATTTTATAATCCGTTGAGGTATTTCTCTTCGAGCTGTTTTTACAAATGGGTTGTGTTATGTAAAGATGAATTTTACACGAGAAAAATTTTGTTCCATCCTAAGAGTTTACTCAATACAAATTAAATATTACCCCTCTGAATGAAGTCATCTAATTTTCCGACTTGCCCCTTTCTATCGTATAAGATAAAAACCTAAACAAAAATGGCGGAAACAATCTCCATTAATTCTTCTTTATCCCCTTAACAACGCAATTAACCATAACCAGCATATCAAATATTAAAACATAACATATCAAATATCATCGTACACTGTTGCTCTGCTTGAAATTTTAATATTCTGATATCCTTCAGTTTATCGAATGTAAATTATTTATATTTGCAAAGAATCGATTAATAATGGATGTCTTCTGAAGAAATATAAAGTTAAATAACGTTCTTGGCGTCACCAACATATGAAAAGTTATGGGAAGTTTTATTAAAATTTATTTTCCATTTATGTATTAAATTCAGATTGACATTTTATCTTAGGAGAACTTGACTGCAATTATAAAGTTTTAAAAGAAAATTTTGCATGAATTTTTCAACCTTAATAAAAATGTGTATAGTATTTTATTTCATTTGTACTATGTTCCTACATAATAACCTCAAAATTAGCCTAAACATAAGTAGACGTTGTGACAAAATATATTTGCCCATTTGGGTAAGTTATCTTTAGTCTAGGCGTACCTTTTTCATCCTCCGTACTAACCCGATCTCGGCTCTATGTGAGAATTTTACTGCTCTCAAAATCCAATTTGTATATGAAAGTGGAACGTTATGATGATATTTAATACATTCAAGCCAAGGTATCAGGAAGCTGACTAGTTTTTCTATAGAGTTAGTATTAGAGATTCAGTGATTATATGTACTTTACAGTTTTCAATTATCAACGTTCCAATCACTGTTGTCGAAAGAGGCTTAGTAGAATATTTCTATAAATAAAATTTTAAATATTCATTAATTTCTATTCTTTTTAAATTCTAAGTAAAAATATTTAGGTAGACGATGTAGACTTTATAATAATTTCACTCCGCTGAAATATAATCTTATGAAATACATTATAATTTTAAATTTTTACAGTGAAATTTATAAAATTTCGTCTTTGTTGAATTTATTATATATTTATTTGTTATCACATTACGGACTGCAATGTTAGCACGATGTATGAGTTCATCGTCGTCTTTATAAGACTTGAAAATGTAGGATTATATTCGCAACACAAAATCAAGTCGTTTTAATTTTTAATTTCAACATTATTAGAATTATTAAAGTTTTTCCATATTGGGAATATTATGCGAAAAAATACATCTGTATGTATTATCTATTATTAAAAATTTATCCTCACACTTATATTAGGTTGCAAAATCGAACCATGAAAATATTGTAGACTTACGTAAACTAAATATTTGTGACTCCGTGGAAATATTGTTTAAAAAAATTGAAGATGATTATAAAGTTTTATATAAAAGTATCAAAATGTTTGCAACTAATTATTTGATATCGCTTATAATAAGCGGTTTTATGTTACAACATTGGGCCGTTCGGTCGTAAACGAAATTGAAGGACAGTATAATAACTAAACCCGTTACGAATACCGTTTATAATTACTCATTAAAAAACACCAAGACCAAATACACTGTCGTCACACAAATTATATGTTTTTTAGATTATTTCATATTGACATATCTTAGTGAAGAATTATGTGTAACAGCCTTCAATAATATTATTTTTATTGTTAAAAAACAAATATTAACGATTCTTGTAGTATAACTATTCAAGCAAACGATTAAAACAATGGTTGTGTTTCAATTATATTACATTTTAATAATTCAATCGCCATATTGGCGATTGAAATTAATCGATGTTGTTATAAGTTTTACGTTAATGACATTGAGTTAATTACATCCTAAAGTGATGTATACAGGTGATTAAATATTGTCACAGAATAACACACGTCAATTACGCATAAACAATAGCTGTTAAATGGTTCAGTAATTAAAACATTATCAAATAATACGAGTAACTAGAAACGAAGTATGGAAATATATGTATATTAAACAAAAAGGAATGATGACTAGTCGGGATCTCTATCTATTAACGATATCAGGTAACGCGATGTAAAAAACTTTTTAACAGAAGTGCGCTACATATTTAATTCGTTCCATACTTAATATACCGTAATTTTCTTTCAAATATTCTTACTGATAGCAAATCGTCTTGATTCTATTTTTTTTCTAATAAAATAGAAGCGGTGTAATGTGCTGAAATTTGCTTAAATCTGTATCAAAAATTCACGATAATTTAAGAGAAAGAAAAGAAAAAGATATACGTTACGCTGATGTGGTATTTTCCATCCTTACATTAGTATTCGATATTAAAATAAGTCTCATTTTCAGATAAAAACCTATAAGTATGGGAATCGATTAAATATTATATGTATATATATATATATATATATATATATATATATATATATATATATATGTGTGTGTGTGTGTATATATATATATATATATACATTTATATTTTTGAAATGGTAGAATGTTTGGAAAACTCCTTATAGACTATAGTTTTGTGGGAAATGTTGTGATATCGTTTCTTTAAGGGTGATTATCAATAGGAAAAGAAATAAGTATCAAGAAGTCCTATATCTACGACTATGTTCTAATAAATTGACTTAATAAAATGTTTTTGTAAGCAGTTTATTATATCAAAGTTAATTAATTGTAATTGGTATGATTTAACTTGTAGATCGCAGATTAACCCACTTAAATTACAATAAACATATTTAAAATATTTCATATACACCTACCGTATATATATTTCAAAGAGGGATATATGCAGTTTAATATGTATAATTACACCGAATTTCAAGTTTATAGTCAATATGGTTTCTGATTCCTACTGTTGGTTTAAAGAACCCTAATCATTAATATTTTGCTGAAAATCCAATTTCGAATATTAAGTATATTTCATCTTTAAACTGCAAACAATAATCAAATTTTAAAAAACTAGGAACGTAAGGAAAGAGTCGACTTAAGAAAAGGGTGTGTAACCCCAATTTTTTGCGATTTAACTGTAAATGTTTGAAATGGCCAAAAATAGATTTTTAACAAGTTTTAGGGTTCATTAGTCAAAACAAAGAACCGATGTATTTTTGCCACATACATCTGTTTATCACAGCTATTTTACTCGCATACTATTAGTTCTTGACAGCTGAAATAAGGCATCGATAGAAAAATGTATAACCCCTCAACATTTATAAAAAATATCTTTGAAAAAAGCCGGCAGTCAATTGGTAACTTTTTTATTCACATAGGCCAGTGGGCATGGTGTTGTTTTATCGGTTAATCAAAAATATTATCACTATATTGTGAGTACGTCTACAATCCAAACTGCTATTTTTGAATAAGTAAAAAAGTATTAAAAATAATGTTTTATATAATGAAATTACAAGAGAAAGTATCATGGCTCTACTAGTTTACGACTAATATTGTAATAACTTATGACAAGTATTCGGTTCACAAAAAATAATTAAATCGATTGTAAAAATAAGTGTATTTTAAAAAGAACATTTATCTTTTACGTGTTAAGAAAGTATACCACACATTATACTTACTGTGTACACACGCATGAATAAAATAATGGTAATAGATATGGAGGTACAGTCGACAGCACTACAGATTTTGGACTATGACTAGCCCTTATCTCAGTGGCATAGGGTTGAAATTTGTAGTTCAAGTGTAAATTTCAATATGGTGTCAGCAGCACATACACAAATTAAACTGACTGATATATTTGTTTCCTTTCATGTTTCCTATTAAATTTCAAATGATAATTGAGAGAAAAATTCCACCTTCTCTCTTCTCTCTTCTTCTATTCTATATAAATTTGAATCTGAATTCTATATCAATTTGAATCTGAATTCTATATAAATTTGAATCTGAATTCTATATAAATTTGAATCTTAATTCTATATAAATTTGAATCTGAATTCTATATAAATTTCTCCTAAATATTTATATTTAAAATTAAAAATCAAATAACAAAAATGTTTTAAGGGTAATCCCTTAAAAATTTCATTTGCCTAAGTGTGCACGGAACCCTATAGCAATAATTCTACTCTTGTTTAATTGATTAATTACCATATATCGGAACTATATCGATGTGTATTTTTAAACTGGAAAAGATGGTAAATAAAGTTGGCAGTAAATGAAAAATATTTCTTAAAAAAATAATAGATTTACTGCCAAACGATTTGATTATTAAACTATTACATTTCTATGATTGTGGCAGAGTTCAAATACATGTGATAAATATTAAAGTTATATGATAAATATGACATTATATATTTATTTTAAGTCTTATATTAAGAATAGATGTTGAGAAGTACTTAGCCGTTATGTCTTTGGGATTGTTAGTCATCGAGATATTGAATTTATTGCTTAGATAAGTAGCACTCATCAATTCAATGACCTGTTAGCCAAGAACATTTATTTTTAGTGTAAATGCAATTGATTTCAATTATTAAACTATCCATATATGTCTAAAATAGGATATTAAGTAGTTATTATGGATAAATTCATTTGTTCTATGCTCATAATTTCAAGGATCGCAACTACCATGACGACTAGTTATTTTTAATTCCGCTCAGTATATAAAGTGTGTCAGTAAATATTGTACAAATTTTAACAGCTGCAATCTGAAGATTTCGATTCTTGGCTTAGCCATTTCGACGTATTCATTTTCGATTTCGATTATTCATTTTCGATTCTTGGCTTAGCCATTTCGACGTAACTACCATGACGATTAGTTATTTTTAATTGAGCTCAGTATATAAAGTGTGTCAATAAATATTGTACAAATTTTAACAGCTGCAATCTGAAGATTTCGATTCTTGGCTTAGCCATTTCGACGTAACTACCATGACGATTAGTTATTTTTAATTCCGCTCAGTATATAAAGTGTGTCAATAAATATTGTACAAATTTTAACAGCTGCAATCTGAAGATTTCGATTCTTGGCTTAGCCATTTCGACGTATTCATTTTCGATTTCGATTATTCATTTTCGATTCTTGGCTTAGCCATTTCGACGTAACTACCATGACGATTAGTTATTTTTAATTGAGCTCAGTATATAAAGTGTGTCAATAAATATTGTACAAATTTTAACAGCTGCGATCTGAAGATTTCGATTCTTGGCTTAGCCATTTCGAAAACTTCTAGTTAGGCTTTTTTCTTTTACAATTTTGAGTTTAGCTGTTCCAGATATAAATGTTTAACATATGTCCCTTTGATTAGTTTCAGCAATATCCTAAAAAATGTCTTACCTTACATTGTAAAATTAGTTAGGACATATGTAATAAATTATTACTTATAATTTATAATTTCAAACGATGATCCACATGATATCAGAAACAGTAAAGGAAAATTTGTAAGTTTAGTTTGTTTTCCTTAACATTTCCTCGTAAATATTCGCGCAATATTTCCATGGGCATATTTTCAAAAGTTAACATTTGAGATATACGAGAGTCAATATACTCTGAATTTTATCAAATTTTAAATTTGTATGTTTGTATTTGAATAGTTTTTACATATATTGACACAAAATTAATCTAATGAATATCAAAAATTAAAAAAAAAATAACTTTCGAAAGTCGAAAACATAAATGCATTAACATTTCACATTTCAAATTTATTAAATTTTTGGAATGGTATAGAAGTTTTTAGAATATTTCTTGTAGGACCTATAAAGAGTGCGGCATTCGAAGTTTTGTTCAGTTTGCAATTGCGTAATCGGCAAGTAAATAATAAATTAAAATTAGAAGTATTTCGAATTGAACTTAGAGACTCATTCTTCATGAATGTCGTTCAGGGCATAAAACCAGCGAAGCAACAAGCAATATATACACAACGATGGATGAAGTTATATTCTCTTGCAACACAGCCAAGCACTGGTTCCAAAGATTCAAACAAGGGAATTTTAGCCTCCCAGATAAACCTTTTCGAAAGCAAGCTCCTACAATTGACTTAGAAAAATTTAAAAACTTCATCAAGACAGATGCCATATTAACTTTCTATTGGTTGGCAGAGCTATTTTCATGCTCCTATACCGCAACAGAAAAACAACTTGATACTTTGAGAAAAAAGTGAAAATATTCAGTTTGCCTATCACATAAGTTCTCAACGTACCAATGGAAGGCTAAATTATCTAGTTATAAGACGTGAAAAGTGGCTGGCTTATGTTAATTTTTAGCGTAAACGCCAGTGGTTACAAACTGGAGAAAAATATGTACCTAGACCAATATATAATATTGGACAAAATATACTTTTGAGTGCATGGTGGGGTATAATGGAAGTTATTTATTGGAAACTCTTTCAAGCTAACAGTTTAATTATAGCTAAGATTTATTTTGAATACTTGAGCAAAAACACCGCTAAACTTCCTTCAAATCAAAGGAAAGTTTTTTTTTACATGAAAATGCTCGACCCCACATAGCGAAAATAATGCGTAAAAATTACTATTACTTGGACTGAGTAAGCTATTTCATCCACCATACTTTCCAGATCTTTTGCTATCTAATTACCATCTAATTTGCTTTCTGTCTAATAATTTGCTTGATGGAAAATTTTAAAATGAAAGTCATATCAAAAGCGAACTTTACCCGTTTTTTAGCCAAAGGCCCAAAAATTTCTACAAAGATGGAACTTTAGCTCTATTTACACGTTAGCGACAAGTGTTAGATACAGGCGGTTATAAAGTTAACGATTAATGTTAATGATTACATATAAAAAGTTGAAAATTTGTGTTTAAACATGGCGGGTTTATAAGTTGCCAACCTAATATATATAAATTCATTATTCTCCCAAAAAGTTTGTGTCAGAATTTAATTTACATTTCTCTATAAATTTTTAAAGATTTAAAGATTTATGGATGCTATCAAAATGGAAGCAAATTCCTGTATGAAATTAAAATTTGCATAACAAAAATTGTTTGTTAAAAACTTATATTCAAATAAAATCAACAAAGCTTAAACAAAACATCCTGCGTCGATTCGTATAAAGTAGTAAAGTCACTGGGTTAGTAATTCGACTAAAAGCTATAGACAGAGGACCTGTCCTAAGTAATTAATCTAAAGCAAAACAGGGTTGAACCAAAATGCATAGTTTAGAATTTATCCATGAATTTAAAAAAAACTGAATTTTTCATATTTTTAATTTTTTTTTTTATTTTTAATAATCAAATTATTAAAAAAATTCTTCCTATTTCTTTAATTTTTTTTAAATACAAAATATAGCCTGTGAAATTCAAAATACAATAACAAATATAATAACAATACAATAACAAAAAATGTATATTTCCAATTACAGATACTCATTAAATCCATATCAAATTATTAACACGATTATAAGAATAAAGTTGAAATTACCTGAACTTTCAAATTGACGTGTTAAAGAAACTATTTTTTTAAATTAATTGAAGTAACTTCAAACAAGGTGCGGAATAACCTGAAGGCCCTCAATGCGCAATCAGGACTTGCACTTGTCTGATTTTTTTAACTAAGATACAGTCAAACCAAAAATACATGTTTTTTGAATAAAAAAAGCTAAATAACAACTTAACATGAATTCAGATAAAATAAAATGTCCTTTGAATTTTTACCAGACTTTTCGTATTACTATAACCTACTCACTTAAATAACTCTTTGCCAGCCTGATAATTGTATATAGCAAAAAATTATCACTAATATTTCCGGTTTTAATTACAACTCACTTAAAATTAATTGTATGTAATTACAACTCACTATTAACAAGCAAAAATTTATACATAAATTGAATGTTCGTCTTTTGAGGTAAAAGACGCTGAATAAAAAAAACTGATAATTAGAAGAAAGAGACCCATATTTAAGATACAACTGGACTATCAGCCGATAAAATACAAGCTATTTTGCAACAGAACCAAGTTAAAAGGCGGCATCATCATCACCTTCGATAGCTCAGTTGGTAGAGCGGTGGACTGTAGTGGCATGTATCATTGAAATCCATAGGTCGCTGGTTCAAATCCGGCTCGAAGGATTACTTTTTTACATTGTAAAATGTATATGAGAGCATTTATAAAAGTGATGTAAATTCTATTAGGTCGTGTGCGAATTTCCATATTTATATTTAATGGTGCAGAATACTACTAAACCTACATTTATTTTAAAGAGTAAACTTGTGTATTTTTTTCGTAATTTTTTGAAATATATAATAATTTAATTAAACCTAGTTGAATATGATATTTTAATTAGAAACCTTATTGAATATGATATTTTAATTAATTAGATAAAAAATATTGATATGATATGAATAATTATCACAAGAAGTAAAAAAGTAAGTTGTATATTTCGTAATATAGAAGTCTCCAACAAGTTCTGTTATTCTTATTTGATTTTCTTCTTTATACGTAACATTACTTCAACATACGTAATATTGCGTATAAAGAAGAAAATCAAATAAGTTAAATTATAAAATTAACATAAACAAGGATAGGGAAAAGGGAATGGGTAGGGAAAACAGTATGAGATATTTATCGATTTCCAATAATTTTTTTATAAAATTTCTTGACGAAAATATTTACGCTAAAACAAAACTATTGAAATCAAAGTTTATAGCATAACTAAAGCGATGGTGCCAGATCTCATAGTTTTTCGAGAAATTTATCACATTTTATCGCTAGTAAAACATATATTAAGTTATAAATGCACGTGTTGAAAAATAACAATAACAATTTATACAGTTTTCTAGAAATACTACATAAAGTTCTATAAAAAGGTAATATGTTCAAGCTTTTATAGAAACGTAAATAATTTTCATGATCAAAAAACTTTTAAGTTAAGATCTAATATTATTTCTAATTTCTTTAAGTTCTTTACCACTACCTAGGTTTCGTTGTATTTCACTTTAGGTGGGTTATTAGCAAGGATATCAAAATAATCTTTGTTAATAACCCACCTGAAGATGTTGTAATACAAAGAAATCTAGGTCGTGGTAAAGAACTTAAAGAAAGTAGAAATAATACTAGATCACGTAGTTTTATTTAATTGTGAATAATGAATTTCTACAAAATTAACGTCTAATATTTCAATATTTAAGATACTTTTACTAAACTATAAATATAATCAGAAAAAACTTAGAAATAATTGCATGAGGAAATTAAAGTAACCAAATGAGACTGAAAAATTAGTTTCTTTTATTTTTGCCGTTCCTTTTTATCACAGAAGTTTAAATAATAAAATGTAAAAAGAATGAATTTAATAAGCGTGAAAAAATGGAATTTTTAGGTATCATATTCGTAAATAAATACGGATCAAAATAGACGAAGCTTTGTAATGACTAGCTTTCATTTCAGATGGATCCTTTAATCGATGCGAATGCAGAAAATATTATTAGTTAAAAGAAAAAAGGCACTGGAAAAATATGCATGGAGATGAATGAGTTCTGTAAGAATTTGGAATCTACTTCAGATTTGCCATAAGTTTAAAAAAAACTATGTAAAATATTTAATAATAGAAATTGTTGAATTCAAATTACGGGTATTATATTATTACGAACAGAAAATAACTTAATCAGTAAATAATTTGAATATTTTTTGCTCCATTGACCTCTTTAATACTCGAAGCATTGACGGTTAAATTAAACTTAAACAGCGACTGAAAAGCGTGGGAATCATACTCAGCTGATATAAGTTGGTAGAAATGCAGTCCGCTATGTTTCTGAGATTTTAGTATTCATTAGCAAAGGAGCAATAGACACTTAATGCATAGTATGTAGGCTGTGCAAACGTTTTATCCAAATGTTAGTACTTACTAATCATAGCTCCCTAATTTTCGACGATGATTTAGTTGCTGATGATTTCATGCTGTGACAGTGACTTTACCGATATGCAGACATGTTGGAAAACCTTTTAACTGCACAACTTGGCTATGCTTAGGAATGTGACAGATAACTATAAGGCTCACCTGAAAGAATGTCTACGCGTAAACTCATATCATCATACTGGAATTATTTTTAAATCTCTCTTATTTATTTAAATTAAAATTTTCTAGAATGCTGGTTTTTAAACTTAGGGTAGTAAACATACAATTTGGAAAAATTTATAGCAACCTTCGTAAAATCGCTTTTTACTCTACCCCAACTTATATAATTGCTTATAAAATGACACCGTCAGTATAAAAAGGATGCCGAACATAATGCTTATTATTTAAGGTAACGTAAGGGAGATTTTATACTGATCTTAGGAACTATAAATTGTGATACTACTAAACATACTTCTGATTTGGCCAATTCAATTATTATTCCCTATTGATATAAATAAATGATAAAGTTTTTGTACTGACTACCGTATGTCTGACTGCAGTGAACGGTTTAATTGCAGTCAAAAGCTTCTTTCTTCAGAAATAAGCTTCATTCGATTTTTATCAAACCACGTTACAAGAATGTCTTAATGCATCAAAAATCTTTCCCTAAATACGAAACCGCTTTTGTGACGCGTTGCTTTACATTGTATGACATTTTAATGATGTTATTGGTGGATACAAAATAAATTACTAACAAATCTAACTAAAAACACAATTCGACTGTGTTTAAAAGGTGTTACATCTAATCTAATAATTTAAACATTCAGCGTATTTTTCAAAATAATTCTAGCTTTATCAGCAAGCTAAATAAAGGTTAAAAAATGTGTCAAAAAATTAGATAGCGTGACTGTAATTGAAGCTTATTGAATGTATGGTGCAGAAGTTCAGGAATACATTGACTTATACCCATTAAACCTGGTTAAGTAGTGTAAGTACTGTTGATTGGTACACAATGTGCACTCTACCCAATTTTATTTCCATTAATTTTTTTCCATTAAATTCTATTAAAGCATTATAATATTAACAATAATTTAAGTAAGTGATATACAGAACGAAACTTAAAGAATTTTACGCTTTTATTCACAAATTCCCTTTAAAACCATTGAGATCGAACAGCCCTGAGCCATAGCTAGGTTTGCCCCTGACCTTCGCTCTGTTCGCTATTTTTACAAAATAACATCTCCATCAACATAATGGAATTTAAATGCAGAAAAATTAATAAAGAAACCTAAATCTCTTTTAGCAAAAAGTTTAGCATGGTCTTTACAAATTTAGCATGGCATTCAATTAAATCGTGAAAAATAAGTAAAGTAATTAGAACAATCTTCCACATGGAGAAACGGTAAAGAAATATAAACGTTTTTTTTTGTTATATGTATAGTTAATTGTACATTAGCATAAAATTACTAACGTATATTTTTGTTATATGTATAGTTATTTGTACATTAGCATAAAATTACTAACGTATATTTTTGTTATATGTATTGTTAACGTATATTTTTGTTATATGTATAGTTATTTGTACATTAGCATAAAATTACTAACGTATATTTTTGTTATATGTATAGTTATTTGTACATTAGCATAAAATTACTAACGTATATTTCCATGGTTCCGAACCTTCTATTGAAGTAAAATATTAAGTAAAGTAATTTTTATTACTTTACTTATTATTTCACATAACCGGGACTAAACCATCTCCTTTACTACTCGTACAAAAGTAGTTTCAATATATTTCAAGGTACTATAATATATTTGTAGAATGCCATGTATGCCTTAAATGAGAATCCATTCTTTAAGCAAAAATGTGTGTAATATAAAATTAATTTAATCACGACCACACCTTGTTCACGTTGTAGTTCTTTAGTGTAACCTAAAAACTCTCCACTTATCCGTTTTCATCCCAAAATAGCTCGACCACATCTTGCTAGTTTTTGTCGACAAATATAATTTATTTGTCATAAATTGAGCTTTAGCCATCCCTCTAGAAAAACCTAACCTACGTAAAGAAATAAAAACTATAAAACAAATCGCAACAAATAATAATTATGACCCATCAATTGTCACAAAATTGTACCATATTAAATTAAGAAAAATACTAATACAAGAAATATACCCGGTCGTACCAAATAATAATAATATTTACTATAAATCTATTCCATACATAGGTAATGTATCACTCAAATTAGGAAAACTCTTAACTAATAATAAAAATATAAATAATATAACATGTACGTATAGTACCTTAAATAACTTGAGTAAAACCCTTATTAATAATAAAGAAAAAATAGATAAACATAAAAAGAGTGGTATCTATAAACTTAAATGTAACGATTGTAATAGTGTATACATAGGTCAAACAGGAAGATATTTTAATACAAGATATAAAGAACACATCGCCAGCTGGCGAAATAATAAACCTGACACATCTCACTTTGCTAAACATCTCATTGAAAATAACCATCACCCCCATACTGATAATTCCCCCTATATATTACAAATAAATACAAAAGGCAATAAACTTAATATCCTAGAAACATTAGAAATAAACAGACATAAAAAAGATATCAAGGTCAATATATTAAGTGAACAACTAAAAATAATATCATCACCCATTCTTAATATCTTCTAGATATAATATAAATATAAAACATTGATACTACAGTACCCTGGAAATTATTTCAGCACTAATACACATATAAATATAAGTATATATAATAAAAACAAAAAAAAATTAAAAGAAATAAATAAATAAATATATGAATACACAAAACCGGAGATATATAGAATTAGTGTATTACCTTGTCCTTACTTTCAAATACCCTTGCTTTTGCATAAATATATTACCGAAAATAACTTCCATTTAATTTTATTACATACACCGTAAAATTTGAATTGTATAACCTCACATAATAACAACAATTGAATTTATTACCCCAACTAAAATACTGGTTTATTGTATAACTCTCTGTAATATAATAAAACCTAGTCTGCGCCCCTGCAATAAACTCACTAACATAAACAATGGAAAAATCCGCACAAAGCAGTCTTCCGCTATTGTATTTGAAACATATAAATGCTGTTGGTTGTTCCTAAGAGTTAATCTTTGCTAATATCCCACCTGAAGATGTTGTAATACAACGAAACCTAGGTCGTGGTAAAGAAATTAGAGATAGTAGAAATAATACTACATCACGTAGTTTCATTTAATTGTGAATGATCTTTGACGATATGCAAAAATGCTTTCAATATACGGTCTTTCAGAAGCCTGTACGGAGGTTGTGGGAAATCGAAAAAGATGATAATGACTGTAAAATATTTGTGCGCCTATTGATTAGTTTATTACGCTACAAAGTTAACATTGGTATTAACTAGTAGGAAATCATCTAATCACTAGGTAATAAAATACTTAAAATGAAATACAGAACTCGAGTCAAACTCACACTCGGTTTTATTAAGAGAATTCATTTTCCTCGCATTTTTAACGTCCATAAAAATACTGAAATATTTTATTTTATTAATAATGAAATAAAACTAATATGGAACATTTTTTTTGTATTGTTGTTTCCGTTATGTTATAAACGAACACGACTTATTATATTTCAAAGATTTATGAACTATAATAGTATAATAATTTTGTACTGTTATTATAAAAAGCATATCCTAAAAATGTAAATGATTGTTTAAAAAACGACATACATAAATACGAAAATAATTAAGCGTAAAACTTTTTGAATTGTTTAAAAATTCTGATTATTTTTAGTTTTTATAAGTTTGCCGTCAGGGCGGATTTTATTTATTTTTAAACATTTTAACGATTTGACAGTGTTTACCATATTACATTCTAGTCTTTAAATTTGGATGGCATTAAATATTTAACTCACAAATACAAACAATATTTTAAACCTCATAAATTGTTTTTTTATTACTAAGGAAAAAGGTAAATTTTTTAAAATTAAATATATGGATGGTACTTTAACTGTAATTTTAGCATTAAATAGTTTAAACTATGTATAAAAGATTAGTTCAATGAGTAAACGTACATTAATCATGTTAGCATTTAGCCAAGTCGGATAAAATTTGGTTTTTTCTCTAATGGCGAGATAAAACTTAGCCAAATCATATATTTTATGCAAATGGTGTTTGTTATATTTGATTCCATATAAAAAGGAAAAATCCACAAAAACTATATTAAATTTGCTATGGATACTAGAAAAGAGATAGGTTGATACTCTACAAAGGACAAAGGAAAAAAGTACATTTATAGAATTTCCAACGAAATACAACTATAAATTAGATACTGTTAACATATTTGAACGAGACAATATTGTGCCTAAAGAATACACATCTGTCGATACAAAAAACACACATACTTTAATAATCCAATAATAAACCTGTGAGTATGAATTATAAATTATCTATTTAAGGGCTCCAGCTAATCGATTCGAACAAAGAATAAATCAATTAAAACGAAAAGTAAAATAGTTCTATTATTCACTGGCATGCATTTCACAGGACCTATTCGTTGCACTTGACTTAAACTGGGGCCATGAACTGACAAAGATGTCAAGAGACATCATTTATTTATTATACAATTGGTACAATTAACATAGCTGAGATCGGATATGGGCATTTGTTCGTATGTTGTCGACATGATGTAAGAGACAGCTACGAGTGTTAAGTTAAGTAGTTCGAATCTCTATCTGACTCAGAAAAGAACTACAGTCCTTACCGTACTTTCCTTGACTGGAGTTAAAAAATTCATCAAGTCTAATAAAATCTATAATGGGGAGTACCATATTTATATTTTTCATTTAATATTTCATAAGATAATTTTAATCTACCCTTGCAATACTTAGGAGCTTTTAAGACGTTCCAAACTCAGTCAGAATAAGTGGCATATAATTGATTTCAATCAACAAATCATATTCAAATTGTGATCTTAAAAGAACATTTTAAAAAGTTATGTATGTTTCATAATTTTTTTAAAATATTAGCAAATATGAATAATATACGCCAGGTGTTTCGACCACTCTCGAAATATAATCTATAATATTTTGTGCATTCTTATTTTTCATAAATTTTCAATTTTTAATAATCTCTTCAGAAATAATTATCTTTTGTTTTAAGTGAACCATATGACAGGTTTTCACCACTCTTTGAAAAATATTAACGTCTTTAACATATCATAACGATGTTTTAAATATGTAAAAATATCAATCGTTTTGAAGTTTTCGTTATCAATTTTAGAATCTTGTAAAATTGTAAAAAAAATTGGTAGTTTTATTTTTATAATTTAAACTTGAGCTAAAATATCATGAAAATATTCCACAACAATGAAGGAAAGCCTTACCGTAATGAAAGAAATTAATAAAATTGAATAAATAATTTTTGAATAAATTTAACGTTAATTTTATAGAAATTAATTGTAATAGAAAAATATAAGCTTTTTAACATTTCGACATAAATTAGTTTTACTAAGGATTGAAATTTTTTGCCCTAAAACTGTGGTTCCTAAGTTCTTAGTGGACATAAAAACATGAAAACTAATATCCAAAATTATATAAAGCACTCTAAGGAATTTATCAGTAAAAATGATTTATAGACACCAAAATTTAATTTTAAAATATTTAAAATATGATGACGAAGATCAGACTCTTCAACACCAACGTCAAATCCGTCCTGATATACGGCTGTGAGACGTGGAGACCCAAAGGTCTCACCCACCAACTACGGGTCTTCGTGAACAGATGCCTCCGCCGCATCATGAACGTGAGGTGGCCGGAGGTGAAGAGGAACGAGGATCTGTGGGTTGAAAAGGACCAAAAACCCATCGCAGACCAGATTAGGGAGAGGAAGTGGCGTTGGATCGGCCACACGCTACGAAAGACCTACGAAACCATTGAGAAGGCAGCCCTCGACTGGAACCCCCAAGGAGCAAGACGACGTAGCCGACCAAGAAAGACCTGGCAGAGAACGGTCTAGGAAGAAGCAAAGACAGCTGGAAGACCTGGAGAGAGGTTAAGCAACTGGCTGCTGACCGCACCAAATGGAGAAATTTTACGTCTGCCCTATGCTCCGATCGGAGTGACAGGAACTGATGATGATGATGATGAATTGTATAGGGTTAAGCCAAAGTTATATACAAATATAGGTAGGCGCTGCAGTGCCAATGTTTACTCCGGCTCCGTATTAATAGTGATCTAAAAATTAAAGTAAGCGCATTTAATTAGTGAAAAAGACAAAAGTGAATAAATAAACAAGTGATCTACATCATACATTGTGGATAACATTTAACAATCGGCTAAAACTATATAATCAGTGTAAATGACTCGACTGTGAACATTAATAGTGAATGTATTTTATACGGATATATCCCCATACTTTATGCATCTGAAGTGAAAAACAAACTAAAACTGATGAAATTGTGAACTTTCATAATCCCAACAATTGTTTTTAAACATAAAAGTGTAATAAAATAATATTTTTCCAATAATATTAGCGAGTTACACATAGCGCCATCTGTGGAGAGTTACCCGTATCACTAGTATAAATCCGAACCATCTTCGATCTGTCCGTCAAAGTCAAAGAGCTAGCTGTCATCTTGGCAAGTCGGAATAGGTACGCAAGAGGGCGCTAATAGCATCAAAACAATCAATCTTATATTTAATTACAACTTTAAAGCGGCCTAGAAAGTCCTACAAATGGAGGAAATTATACACGAGCTTCGGAAAATTCGAAGAGATTTAGACGAACAGAAAACTGCTATTGAGAGAAGTGGGGAAAAAGTGACGGAGAAAGTTACACAAAATATAAACTGCATTTTAGAAGACAAACTTCAACTATTTAATGAAAAATACGAACATCTAAGAGAAAAATGTGAAAACCAAGAAAAACGACTGTATTTTCTAGAAAAATAGGCAAGGAAAAATAACATAGTCTTTTTCGGAATAAAAGAAACAGAAACATCATACTCAAACCTAGAAAATATAATAGTGAACTTTACCACAGAACATTTCTCTCAAGAACTGGATCGCTGGAACATCCAAGAAGTTAGAAGAATAGGCAAGAAAGGTGAAAGACATAGACCAATAATTGTCACCTTTAGTACACTGGGCACAAAAATTAATTTGTTTAAAAATAGAATTGCACTGAAAAATACCGGTTTCTACATAACGGAAGATTTCCCACAAAATATTTTAGAGAAGAGGAGAGAACTTCAAGAACAAGCTAGAGTTGAAAAGGAAAAGGGTAACCTTGTAAAAATAAAATACGACAAGCTTGTCATAATTGAAAAAAACAAAACGACTGTCAATAACAAAAGAATGCTCTCAACTTTGCCTGAAAACAGTACCACAAAGGAGCCGGGACAAAAACAAATACACAGGCTAGCAAGAAAAATAAATCACAAACACAATTAAGAAGAACTTCAAGCCTATCGGAAGGTGTTTTAAAACCAGGCATGCTGAATTATTTGGTTAATAAGAATACGAACAACCCATCAGATCTACAACAAAATAACAACATAAATAAATAGCAATTGCCACCCCCCTCTCGCAACGCCAACATTCAACAACCGCTATCAAAAAACCAAATACATCCTCCAAGCCGGCTGGTCACCGTGGAGGATCATGACCAAAACACTCCAAATAACCCTTCGATAAATGTAACAACCTCACAAAAAACGTTATATATTATGACATACAATATTAAAACACTTTCTTCATACGAACGTTTGATAGAACTAAACGAAGCTCTTAGAGATATTAAATACGACATATTAGGATTAGCTGAAACACGACGTATGGGAAATAAAATCGAAGAGTATGAACAAAAATTTATTTTCTGCTATACAGGTCACACACCTGGTAGATATGGCATAGGTTTTATAGTTAAATACTATCTTAAAAATAATATAGAAAGCTACCTCGGCCTTTCTGAAAGAGTAGCCATATTGAACTTGGAATTCGAAAGTACTAGCTTATCAATTATTCAAGTCTACGCTCCTACTGCACAGGCAAGCAATGATGAAATCGATAACTTTTATTCGACAGTAAATAAGGCAATAGAACTAGCACACAAAGACTTCATACTGATGGGCGACCTAAATGCTAAAATTGATATGCCAAAAAACGAAGAACATTTAATCATGAAAGCACATGGGTATGGAACCAGAAATGAGAGAGGACAAAAATTAATCGAATACGCCAGGGAGAACAAATTGTCTATTCTAAACACTTTCTTCAAAAAAAAAACAAAAAAGGAATGGACCTGGCGATCACCAGATGGAACTCACAAAAATGAAATTGACTATGTGCTGTCAAATCGACCTCGACTGTTTAAAAACATAGAAGTGCTGAACATTAACTACCCTTCAGATCATAGGCCAGTAAGAGCTACGATATCATATGATACACATTTGAAAAGAAGCAGAACAAAGTTTACTAAATTTCAACACGGCACAATAACAGGCGAAGAAGAAATCACTAAGTTCAAAGAATACCTACACTTCTACATATCGAAAGATCAATCATTTGCTGAGATTACCACCCCAATCCAGAAATATTACGACAACCTAATCAGAGCCATCACCACAAGCTTGCAAAAGGCCCGACTAGCACAAAACCCAAAGAAACCCCACAAAATATTTTCTGAACGAACATTAAAACTTTTTAAAAGAAGACAAGACCTACAAAAAAGTTCGAATAAAACTCGAGCAACAAAAAACGAAATCTCAGCACTTTACAAGCTTGTCAACAAATACATCAAAAAAAAGTACGCCAACTACAAATGTAAAACTATCGAAAAACACCTGCGACAAACTGGAAGCACAAAAAAGGCATACAAAGAGTTGAAACCAAATAAAACTTGGATCGAAGGGCTAAAACAAGGCGAAACAACTACAAACAATATCCGCTGCGACATCATCAGCACAGCAACAGATTTCTACAGAGATCTCTACAGCACAAAAGAGTTAGAAGTCATCAGTAATGAGAACCAAAATAACGGTAACATACAAAAAAATCATAATTCGAAGTCAATGACGTCATTGAGGCATTGAACAAACTGAAACTAGATAAAAGTCCGGGCTCGGACAATCTAGCAAACGAGACTCTAAAGATAGCCGCTCCAATACTAGCTGCACCATTTACAAACTTATTTAACTCTATTCTCAAATCTTGAGAGACATCCACTCAATGGTCTGAATCCAATATAACTTTATTATATAAAAAAGGCAACCCCAAAGATATTGGGAACTATCGACCTATAAGTCTACTGCCGAGTACATATAAGCTATTTTCTACAATCCTGACCAAAAAAATTAGCTCTTCATTAGAGACAAGACAGCCGGTCGAACAGGCGGGTTTCAGAAAAGGCTTCTCTACTATCGACCAAATTCATACACTCGAACTTCTCATCGAGAAATATCAAGAGAGAAGTAGACCATTGTACTTGGCATATATCGATTATAAAAAAGCATTCGATTTGGTGTCACACAGCTATATCTGGGAAACTCTAACAACACAAAATGTGGAAAACGAATATATAACAGTAATAAAAAGCATATAAAGTAAGAGCAAAAGTAGAGTCAAACTAGAAACAGCCGGTCCTTGGTTCCCTATAAATAGAGGTGTAAGACAGGGAGACCCCTTGTCACCTATACTATTCATAGCCACACTAGAGTCGATAATAAGCAAGCTTGACTGGAAGGAAAGGGGTATAAAAATAAACAATAAGCATTTAAGTCACCTACGTTTTGCTGACGATTTGATGCTGATATCAGAAGAAGGTAAAGAGCTACAACACATGGTAGGATCACTAAACAAAGCTAGCAAGCTCGCCGGACTAGAAATGAACCTATCTAAAACCATGGTAATGACCAACAACACCAAGATACAAATATACGTCAACAACAAGCCTCTCCAATATACGGAACAATATATTTATCTAGGCAAGCAAATAAGCTTCGACAGACTAAACAACTACCAGGAGATTGAGCGCAGGGCCCATCTAACGTGGAACAAGTACTGGAGCTTAAAAGAAATATTTAAGAGCAATATGCCAATCAAACTGAAGGCTAAGGTGATGAATTCTTGCCTTATACCATGCCTGACTTATGGTTGTCAGACATGGAAGTTTAATACAAATATCGTCAATAAAATTATAACGTGCCAACGCGGAATGGAACGGAGTATACTTAGCATAAAAAGAATAGATAAAATAGGACATACAAAAATACGCAAAATTACAAATGCAACAGACGATTTAACACAAGCTCTTACCTTGAAATGGAAGTGGGCTGGACACATAACACGCCTGCAGGATCAAAGGTGGACAAAAAGAGTGACAGAATGGAGGGGGTCAGCGGGCAAAAGAAAGAAAGGCAACGCAACAGATGGGAGGACGAAATCAAACGCATAGCGGGTCCAAACTGGATGCAAACAGCGCAATCAAGGGAAAACTGGCTCAATTTGGAGGAGGCCTGTAGAGGGGTTCTTTCAGAATAATTTTGTACCTATAATACTTTAATATAATTTTTCTAACATATTTATATTTTTAAACTGTAATTACAATTACTAACTGCTATATAATAAACTACAGATTATCTTTTTTCAATAAGTACTAACAAAACAAATTAACTTTGTAAACTAACAATTTTGGAAGAAATAAAAGGCTTTTTTATTTTATTTTATTTATTTTAAGCCAAAGTTAAATAAAAAAGACTCATTTTATGAGACTAGCCGCACGATTTTTTTTAAGAAAAACTTATGTTTAATCGAATGAGAAGAAATTTTTGAGGTGAAAGCCGCAAAAATTCATTAAGAAATGTGCGAATGAAACTTTAAAATTTGAATAGCTTATGTAAATAACCAAAAACAATTATTCAATAACTGATTCGGAACAGTTCAAAACTTTTTCAATTAATTTAATTTGGCCGCCAAATAAAGAACTAAATTTCTAAGCTCCTCATGTAGAAATTCATTTCATTTGTTGGAATTCAACAATGTACAGCGAAATTTTTCTCTGAACGTTTCCTCTGAACAATACATAGCGAAATTAAAACCTAAAATTATAAATTGGAAATATAAATTTGAATATGCTTCAAAACATTGCTAACTTGTAAAAGAATATTGACTTTCAAAAGATATTAAATTTTGAACCGAAAAAATTGAAATGAGAAAAAAAATTTAAATCGCTACCGCAAGAATAATGTAAGTTAAAAGAGAGAAATCTCATTTCGCTGGGCTGACCCCGTTCAATACGCTGATATTGATGAATACAGATTTCAATATGCATTGTATAAACTTCGATGCTATCTGAGCAGAAATCTCATTAAGCTT